>JANUYF010000001.1:190929783-191349783 GCA_026167975.1 Phrynosoma blainvillii | reverse complement strand
CCTCCCTCTTAGTTGTGCTCAAAATGGAAGACATTTTGAAATTCCTCCTGGACAGAAGGTTGAAATGGAGGACAGGTCCTGACAAAGGAGGACCTCTGGTCACCCTATCTCAGGGGAAAATATCTCCCCGCACCTCAAGGCACTTAAGTCCTCCAATGGTGACTTTGCCCTCTTGCAAGGGAGGAGGAGTAAACCTGATCTTGGGCAAGTCACACTCTCTCAGCCTCAGAGGATGGCCATGCCAAAAAAAAACAAAACCTCTCTGAAGAAACTGACCAAGAAAACCCTGTGATGGGTTTGTCTTATGTGTATGTGTGCCTTCAAGTCATATCCAACGTATGGAGACCCTAAAGCAGGGGTAGGCAACCTTTCCCCTTTAAGGGCCGAGGGACTTCAGCTCCCAGAAGCCTCAGCCATGTTGGCCAATAGTCAACATGGGACTATTGGCCAACATGGCTGAGGCTTCTGGGAGCTGAAGTCCCTCGGCCTTTAAAGGGGAAAGGTTACCTACCCCTGCCCTAAAGCAAATCTATAATAATAATAATAATAATAATAATAATAATAATAAATTTTATTTATATCCCGCCCCTCTGTCACGCAATCGAGGCGGCTCACAACAAGTTAAAAACATCATACAATGTTAAAATATCATCCAAATCCCACACCCTCACACCCCTTAAAAAAAGAATTAAACAATTTTTACATTAAAACAATAATTCAAACACATAATTAAAACAAACCATAATAAAACAAACAATAATAGGCGGGGCAGCATTTAAACCAAATGTAGGAGGGATAAAAGGACTCCTGAGGCTGGGAAACTAATCAGGGAAGGCCTGCCGGAAGAGATCTGTCTTTGTAGCAGAACTCGGACAAAAGGGCCCTTAGTGGAAGTGAGTTCGAAATACCAAGAGCCCTGAGTGACAGATCTTGAACACTTTTATAGACAGTTAATTGGCTTTGTGACATACAGAAAAACTCTTTTTCCCTGCCCTCTAGTTTCCTAATGTACGCACAACATTTCTCTTTCTCTTGTAATCCTACTTAAATTTTGAGCAACTAGTTTACAGAACAGCTTTAGGACAAGAGAACCCGTCCCGGGACCCTTCAGTCTTTTAGGAAATGTTGACAGAACAGTGTCCACTGAGGGAATGTTTGCAGGACAAATTGAGAAGAACAGTGTAATTTGTTACTTATTGTCCCTGCGTCAGCATTTGTGAGTGCAAAGTTTCAGAAAATACATTGAAGGGGGAAAACTTTTAAAACATGTTAAGATTCTCTAGCCTGACCCCTTACAAAGCTATTTCATTTCCCCTTCATCTTAACAGCTTTTTAAAAACTGTTTAAAGTTGTCAACTGACGGATTTCATCCGGCAGGCCATTCCATAATTTGGGGGCGATGACTGAAAAAGCCCTCTGGGAGGTTGTTGAGAGCCTGGTTTTCATTGGCTGTAGCAAATTCCTCCCAGAGGACCGGAGTGTGCGGGGAGGATTATATGGGAAGAGGGGGTCCCGAAGGTAAGATGGACCCAAGCCATTTAGAGGTTTAAAGGTCAAAACCAGCACCTTATACTGGGCCCAGAAACTGACAGGCAGCCAGTGAAGAGATTTTAATACAAGAGTTAAGTGATCTCCCTGTGATGTATCTGAGATCACTCTGGCTGCCATATTTTGTACCAACTGAAGTTTTTGGACCAAGCATGAGGGTAGCCCCATGTAGAGCGCATTACAGAAATCCAGATGAGAGGTTACCAGCACATGTACCACAGTTTCGAGGTCCCTTACTTCCAGGAAAGGGCGCAGCTGGCGTATCAGCCGAAGCTGATAGCAGGCACTCCTGACCATCGCATTTACCTGACTAGCCATCTGAAGCGACGGATCAAGGAGCATCCCCAGACTGCGAACACAGTCCTTCGTGGAGAGTGTGACCCCATCCAGGACTGGAGGTTGCAACCCAATCTTTGGTTTCGGGGCCGCCACTGTGAGCACTTCCGTTTTGTCTGGATTCAGTCTCAATCCGTTTTTCCTCATCCAGCCCATTACTGCCTGAAGACAGTCATTGAGAGGAGAGATGCCATTGGAATTCGAGGCCAACGATCGAGATAAGGAGAAATAGATCTGGGTGTCATCAGCGTACTGGTAACACCCAGACCCATAACTCCGGATAATCTTACCCAGAGGCTTCATATAAATGTTGAACAACATTGGGGACAGGATGGCACCTTGAGGGACCCCCAAGTGAGGTCTCTCTTCCTGGAGCTACTGCCCCCGAGCAGCACCCTCTGGGACCAACCCGAGAGGAAGGACCAGAACCACTGCAATGCAGTGCCCCCGATACCTAACCCCCTCGGGCGGTCCAAGAGGAAGCTATGCGTCCAGTATGTGTCCACTACCCCTGTCGATGCTCAGACGCAGGTCGTCGGTCAAGGCAACCATGGCAGTCTCAACCCCAAATCCCGTCCTAAAGCCAGTTTGAAATGGGGCTTTCTTGGCAGGATTGGTTCAGAGGAGGTTTGCCATTGCCTTCCCCCGAGGCTGAGAGTGTGTGACCTGCCCAGGGTCACCCAGTGGGTTTCATGGCCAAGCTGGGAACTGAAACCTGGTCTCCAGAGGCCTAGCCCAACTCTCAGCCCACTATGCCACGCTGGACCCTTAGGGCCTCCATAAGTCGGAAAAGACTTGAAGGCACACAACACACAAGTGACCCTATCACAGGGTTTTCTTGGTCAGTTCCTTCTTCTTCTTCTTCTTCTTCATCATCATCAATAATAATAATAATAATAATAATAATAATAATATATTTATACCCCCCTTTTGCCGTAGCAATCAAGGCAGCTTACATCTAAAATCAAGTACATAAAACTACCTCAACAATAAACAGCAAGACAATATGAACAAACATATTAACCCCCCCCCCTTAAAATACATTAAATGCAAGTCTTAGTTAAAACCTAGAATTAAAGCAGTAAGCAAAAATTAAAACAATAGACACTCTGGGGCAGAACAAAGATATAAGAAATAAGAGAGGGTTTTTGTTTTTACTTTCTAGATTTTCCAAAAGTAAAAAGAAGCGGCCTTTGACTACTTTCCATTCGGGTTAAGCACAGTTTAACATTGACATCGTGTGAAAATCTACCTGCTTTTGCGGGTTTTCAATTTCTGTATGGGATTTTTCCCGTGTGATAAAGTCCAATAGTTACACAATAACTTTTGAAGGTTTCTGCTAGAAAGGTTTTCTGCTAAACCAAACAGTTTTTTTTTTGCCATAGCCATCCTCTGAGGCTGAGAGAGTGTGACTTGCCCAAGATCAGGTTTACTCCTCCTCCTCCCTTGCAAGAGGGCAAAGTCACCATTGGAGGACTTATGTGCCTTGAGGGATGGGGGGATATTTTTTTCTGGGGCTGAGAGTGTGTGACTCTATAAATTACTGAGCTATAAATTCCAATATTCCTATGCTGGCAGCCAGGGCTAAGGCAAGACGCAGCCCAAGAACATCTGGAGAGAGACACTTTCCCCATCCATTGTATGTTTGCCTGATTCAACGCGAAAGTGGACACAATGGGAGTGACACCTCCATCATATCTGTGTCTGTAGGATTGTGTGTTGCACTGATCTTTTCCCTTCCCATTATGCATACAAGACACAAAAGCTGCAGTCGTACAAGTCTGCATGCCTTTTCCCATTCCCTACAGGAAACTTAAAGCAGCCAAGCTTTTGCTTCCCACATACAACAATTTTGCTTTAGTATGCCAGAGGTTTGGGTTTGTTTGTTTGTTTGCTTGTTTTAATTACAAATAGTATCTGAAAGACCATTCTTCTAGTTTAAAAATTATTGTAAAAAATCCACCACTGATTCCACCAATATCTGGGGTGGAAGAAAACAATTGCTAAAAAGGCAATTGAAGGTGTAAATGATAAAAGCAGCCAAACTTTAGTTAGAAATGCAAACCAAGAAAGAGGCTTTCTTAAAAACTGGTGCATCGTGAAGCAAAGGTTACAAGTTGCTTGCAAGCTTACACTGCGGATATATATATGGCATAGACCTTTTATTTCACTTTAATGCTTAAAAATTTAGTTTTGTGAGGTGGTCAGAGTGACCAGGCGGCTTCCTTTTCTACATTTCCCACATTTCAACCTTCTGTCTAGGAGGAGTTTCAAAATGTCCTCCCAATTTGAGCATGGCTAAGAAGTATGAATTTATATTTATATTAGTGTTTCAATTGGTAATGCCCTACATTTTTATTGTAGGACAATGAAATGCAGGACCTACCCTACATTTTGTGGTGCTTTGTGATTAGGACATCTGGTCACCCTCCTAGCGATCTCCCAAGAGATGTTTAGTCTCCTCAAACTCAGAGCTGCTACAATTTCTCAAAGGACACAGTGATGCACACACACCCATTACAAATATGTAAGAATACTTCCATATTTGACAAGGAGCAAGGCGTGTGTTTCTCTTATGCCAGAACTTTCTTCCTTTTTGGAAAAGGGAAGTCTGTTTTCCCTTTGCAACTCCGTTCTTGGACTGTGCAGGCACCAATGATGAAAATCTGGAAGTGCTGTCAAAGGATTCTAGCAGAAACCTCCAAAAGTTATTGTGTAACTATTGGACTTTATCACACGGGAAAAATCCCATACAGAAATTGAAAACCCGCAAAAGCAGGTAGATTTTCACACGATGTCAATGTTAAATGTGCATAACCCGAATGGAAAGTAGTCAAAAGCCGCTTCTTTTTACTTTTGGAAAATCCGGAAAGTAAAAAGAAGCGGCTTTTGACTACTTTCTGTTTGGGTTAAGCATAGTTTAACATCGATGTTCGTGAAAACCTACCCGCTTTTGCGGGTTTTCTCTACCTTTTAAATCTTGTTTCTGTACAGGATTTTTCCTGTGTGATAAAAGTCCATTGTTTGTCCATCACATATGGGGCGGATTATATGGGAGAAGGCAATCATGAAGGTAAGCTGGACCCAAACCATATATATAACAAATTATAGAAAGACAGAAGCAATGATTGGTAAAACAGCCAAAGGTTACAAATGAATTGGATTCTTTGTAAAATTTTATAAGCAAGTAAAGGCAATTGTACAATAAAAGCTTAATCAATAGAGACCAAGGTATCACATTTCAGCCGTGGAAACTCACTGGATGACTTTGGGCAAGTCACACTCTCTCAGCCTTATGGCAAACCCCCTCTGAACAATTCTTGCCGAGAAAACCCCATGACAAATTTGCCTCGGGGTCACCATAAATTGGAAATGACTTGGAGGCATACAACAACAACAAGTCTTTGGTTAATGTAATCCAAGATTGTTTGAACTGGGAATGAGAAAGTGAAGGAATGAACAGACCAGGGATCCTGGTAAATGAATACCATGGGCCCTTTTCTGAACGGCAAGAACAACAAAAGGAAGAAATTAGCAGGACTAAACAATGAAATACCTAAATTTATAATGCATTTTATGTGAATGGAATATACAGTCTCCTAACTAGCAAAAGGGAATGGTGGTGGTGAAGAGTCCATAAACTCAGTGGTTTTAGCAAGGGGAAACATAGTCTATACCCTTACCTTAGCACAGACTTGTTTTTTTATTGTGTGCCTTCCAACTTATGGCAAAGCTAAAGTGAATCTGTCATGGGGCTTTCTTGGCAAGATTAGAGATTTGCCATTGGCTTCCCCTGAGGCTGAGAGCATGTGACTTGCTCAAGTTCACCCAAAGGGTTTCATGGCTCAGTGGGGAATTGAACGCTGGTCTCCAGAGTCAGAGCCCAATTCTCAGCCCACTATGCTATGCTGGCTTTGCCTAGCATAGACTGTTTTGTGCCTTCAAAACTAGTTATTTTTAAAGAGCAAATTGTTATATATATATATGGTTTGAGTCCAGCTTACCTTCACGATTGCCTTCTCCCATATAATCCACCCCATATGCTCAGGTCCTCTGGCAGACGTTTACTCGGGTCAGCCAGGACTAGTTTGGCAACTGTCTGCCAGAGGACTTTTTCTTCAGCTGCCCATGGACTGTGGAATGACCTGCTGGAAGAACTGCATCTGGATTTAAAAGAGCATTGAAAACTAGTTTCTTCCGGCAGGCTTATCTGGATGATTTTTTAAATTATGAATTTTAAATAACAAATTTTAGATGTGGACTGTTCTAATGATGTGTGTTTTTACTGATGCTGTGGTTTGCTAATTGTTGTTGTTCACTGCCTTGATCCATAAGGAGAGCCAGGTAAGAAATTTATCATTATCATCATCATCCAATTCATTACAGAGCTTCCTCCCACCCCCAAGGAATTCCTAATAGCATTTTAAAAAATACCTTGTTGATAATTAAAGGTAAAGGTATTCCCCGTTGACAAGGTTGTCAAGTTGTGTCTGATCGTAGGGAGCGGTGTTCATCTCCATTACTAAGCCAAAGAGTCCAAGGACTACTCTGATGTCTGTCCATTACTATGACCATATGATTCATGTAGGGAATGTATTAAACATAAAGGTATTCCCTATTGACAAGGTTGTCAAGTCGTGTCTGAACATAGGGGCTGGTGCTCATCTCCATTACTAAGCCAAAGAGCCAGGGTTGTCAGAGACTACTCTGTGATCATGTGGCCACCATGGCTGCACCGAACGCTGTTTACTTTCCCACTAAGAAGTGGTTCCTATTTATCTACTTGCATTTGCATGCTTTTGAACTGCTAGGTTGGAAGAAGCTGGGACTAGTACAGGAGCTCACCTCATCATGCAGCACTTGGGCCTTGAAATGCCAACCCACTTAGAATTGCTAACAGAATGACACAAAATTTGAAAAGTTCTGTTCAAATGAATGATGTTAACTTCTTTTGCATCGATCTCGACTCATGGCAACCCTGTGAATGAGACACTTCCAAGTCCTCCCTTTCTCAACCTCTCTGCTCAGGCCTGTGACCTCTCTGATTGAGTCTAGCCATCTGGCAGGTGGTTCTCCTCTTTCTACCAGCTTCTACCTTTTCCTAGCATTGATGGCTTTTCCAATGAGTTATGCCTTCTCACGATGTGGCCAAAGTATAACAGCCTCACCTTGTCTTGGCTTAGGGGGGTTGCAGACTGCCAGAAATAGTGCAAATTGAGTCCACTTTTAAGGTTAGGGAATCATGGGAACTGTAGTTTATTGTGGCACCAGAGCTCTCTGACAGAGAAGGCTCAATGTCTCAGAAAAAAACAATTCCCATGACTCCCTAGCACTAACCCTAACCCTAAAAGTGGACTCAATTTGCACTATTTCTGGCAGTCTGCAACCCCCCTTAGTCACCTTGACTTCCAGGGAGAGCT
This sequence comes from Phrynosoma blainvillii, assembly GCA_026167975.1. Classification (NCBI taxonomy): domain Eukaryota; kingdom Metazoa; phylum Chordata; class Lepidosauria; order Squamata; family Phrynosomatidae; genus Phrynosoma; species Phrynosoma blainvillii. The sequence goes on along the minus strand of JANUYF010000001.1, from coordinate 191,342,479 downwards.
CAGGCTTGATTTGTTGTAGGACCCATTTGTTTCTCTTTTTGGCCATCCATCACAGTATCCTCAGCACTCTTCTCTATGACCACATCTCAAATAAGTTGATTTTCTTTCTGTAAACTTTGTTCACTGTCCAGCTCTCATGTCTGTACATGGTGATGGGAAATATGATGGCTTGGAGTGGACAATTCTAACTTTAGTGTTCAGTTGTACATGAATGATAGATTTAGATATTTCATTGTTTAGATATGCTAGTTTTTTTCAAAAGGTAACTTAAATTGTGATTATTAAAAGTAACTAAAATTCATTATTGGTGTCACACACACAAAGTTAAGATGTTCCTAGTGGGTAAGTTACTTTTAAAATGGGACTTAGATCCAAACGCACCATAAATAATCCAGTTTAACACCGATTTTAACTGCCCTGGCTCAGTGCTAGGGAATTCTGGGAACTGTAGTTTTGTGAGACATTTAGCCTTCTCGGTCAGAGCTCTGGTGCCACAATAAACTACAATTCCAAGATTCCTTAGCACTGAGCCAGGGCAGTTAAAACGGTCTCAAACTGGATTATTTCTGCAGTGTGTTTTGAACCTTAGTTCTGCCCTCCTTAACAGGAAAAATCAACAAGTTACAAATTACTGCCATTTGTAACTATGTTACATGTAAAAGGACCAGCTCCCATCTGATCTTAGAAGCTAAGCAGGATTTGCTCTGGTTAGAACATAGATGGGAGACTGCCAACAAATACCAGGCGCTGTAGGCCATATTTCAGAGAAAGGAGCTACTAAAACCATCTCCGAGTATTCCTTGCCTAAGAAAACCATAGGAAATTTGCTATAAGTGGAGAAGTGATTTGAATGCATGCACACATGCACAGACACACACACACACAAAGTAATGCTATGTTACCTGTAACTATTTGCTTGTAATTTGTTAGTTCCAAATCTGAGACGTCCCAGATTGTATTGTGGCCTATTGCAGTGACAGCTGTGTTTGTCTTCTTTCGCATCTGTCCAGCTGATTTTATTCTTCGTAGAAGAAAAATACAAGGAGACTAATACAAAAATACAAGGATTTGTTTGGCAGGTGGACAATATATGGACAACCACATTCCAGATGAGCTAGTGTTTGTTCAGAACAAGCCATTCACCAGCGTGCCACCTAGTACTGATTACTCCAAACATGTTTATTTGGGCCCACAGGAATATTCTGAAGTGGCTTGAATAACAGTCATGGAAGCATATTCCAAATTCTTTCCTAAGAATACAATCCAGGGATACACAAGCTTTAGAATGGAGAACTAGAAAGTACAAAAGTAGCAGATGAATACAGAGTGGAGCTACAACTGCTCCATAGAATGAAAAACATATAATGAAAATTAATACTTTTTTGAAAGGGGTACCATGAAGAAGTAACCACTACCAGCTTAGCCTTTCTGATTACATAATTTAATGCAATTGAAAAGACATTCAAATATTAGCATGCAATAAGATTCTGGGTTTGCATTTGATTTTGATTTTGTTATGTAAAACTTCTGAATTCTAAATAATATTAGTATTAACACTCAGATTAATTCAATGATTACAAAAAAGGCATCCTGTTTTCTTCAAGATCCTCCTCCTGGGCTCAGTGAGTGCTCTAGCAGTGATTGATTCTGCAGTGATTCTATGAGCTTTGTTAGAAACATGGGTGGGAAAAGAGAGGGGACTAGTTAAGAACAAGCACCAAGCCCACATCTAAGTTGGGGTGGGTGCACTGCCTCCTAGAAGAGCCCTAAAGGGCTACATACCCCATTTGCACCCCTATGCCTAAGAAATATCTTACAGTCAGCCCTAGGTATCCATGGAATTTTTATCCACTGATTCAAGTGTCCATGGCTTGAAAGTATTTAAAAAAATATATAAATTCCAAAAGCAAACCTTGGTTTTGCCATTTTATATAAGGGACACCATTTTACTATGCCATTGTATTCAATGGGACTTGAGCATCCATGGATTTTGGTATTCACAAGGGTTCCTGGAACCAAACCCCAGCAGATACGAAGGGCCCTCTGTATTTATTTATTTAGCAAATACCAACCCTGAGCCTGAGGCATGGGTTTACTACTGGTCTTTATGCTATATTTTCAAGCATTCCCCCCTCCCCAAATAAACAAGATGAGGACCCCAAACATGGCAAAATGGCCAAAACTATTCTGCTTAGAGGCCTATAGATACTACTGGCTGTTTTTTGGGGGGAAGAAGCCTTACCATTGTGTGGGGGGCTACAAGCATAGGAACCCATGGGGGCCCAAAAAGGTAGCCTGGAGGTCACATGCAGTCCCCATCTCAGAATGTGGTATTGGCCAATTTGCTCCATTTGGGCTCCCCCCTTCTTTTTAAGGCCAAATGCCTCTAAGTAGTACAAAACTGACTAAAAACATGATTCTGTAGAGTCCTCCCCTTACCATTCTCAATATACCCTCCACCCACAAATGGCAGACTACAGGTCAAAAATAAAATGAGAATTGACATCATATCACTTCCTAACAGAATACACTCCTGAGGCCTACTCAAAGATGCAGGGCAAAAATTGGTCCTGTTCCCCTATGCAATTGGTTGCCCTCTCCCATTTTAGAACATGGAGCCAACACCACTGTGATGAGGTTGCTCATATCTGATACTACTTAGTTTGTGTTTCATGTTTAAATATAGAAATCAGACAGTAGTAAGATCTACTAAATATGTGGTCAGATGAATGCCTACTTTAATAAAATGATGAAAACAAGCCATTGTACTATTTAAAAGAGCAGATGGCAGAATGCCCTCCTTTACAGCTATGCAAAAGAAAAGACAAAAATAGCAACAACATGGGGCTGAAAATCAAAGAATGGAAGGAAGGAAGGAAATGTGAGTTCACAATCCTTCTTGTCTTAACATTCAGCACAAATCCTCCTGTTTGAAGATGGTTTACAGGCAAATGTACACAGTATAGTTTTGTTCCTAAAATGAAGGCCCTTTCTGAGGGAATTATGCAGTGGTAACTGGAAAGAGCAGACACAGTCTATGTTATTTTGAGTTACACTGATATCAGTGATTTGGTAAAGCACTTATTTGGAGTTACAGATACAAAACCCATATTTAGAAAAAAAGAAGTTGAAAAAATATAGTAAGCAAACAGTGTTGTATTCTGTTTATCTCTGCAAGCAGGCCACAGTAACACCCTCTCCTTTTATGGATCACTTCCCTTCATACGTAAGGAAAAAAGGATTGAAGCAGCATGTTGTATAAAATTTCTAGATCCATCTGCCCACAAGACCTGAGCATGATTTCCAGGCTGGTGCATTTCCCACCACTGGAAATATTTGTGTGTCATCATGGCTGACATAAGCCATTACATCAACTGGGTAAGAGATGCATTACTGACACCTTTTAATCCAGGCTACACATGGCAAACATATTTGGAATGAGGAAACAAGTGTGCCATTAACTTTGTGTAAGAAATAGATTTGGATAGAATCGCAAGCCTTCTACAGAATCGTCTCTGCACAGTTGGCCCATCTTTTCAGCTAGAAGCAGCCTAGAGAAAGAGGAAGACAATACTTGTATTACTTTTAGTCAGGGTCCAGGATATTAAAAATAGGAGTAGACTTTATTATTATTTACCTTTCTTTGGCTAAAAGTACAGACATTCCTACAAGCTTTGCAAACTCTTCTGCTGTAAGAGATCCCTTCTCAGACACCTGAGAGACAAAGCAAAGCTTAGTAAACAATCTGCATAGCAACTCAATACTGCCTTGTTAGTTTTCTCCTGCATTAACAAATTTTCAGTTTTATCAGCTCATTCTCAACATAAGCCATTATGCTGAGAATTATAAACTGATTATAAAGAGACAAAAGGAAATATAAATACAATTCATAATCAATATGGACTTACTATAGTATTCTTACTGAACTGGTAGTTTAACTTATATACAATCAATTAGTCTTAAAATTAAATGTGGCTCTCACACACACTAACTATATTTAGACTGCAATTCTGTATATAAATACTGAGCATAAACCCTAATGAATACAACAGGACTTATTTCTCAGTAGAGATATACAAGTCTGCACTGCTGAATCCATCATTAACAGAAATAACTTTTCCCGATAAAATAGTAATATACTAGTTGTTATAAAGATTCAATATCAAAGAAATATCTCCAGTTCAATAGCTCTGCTACTCTAAGTATTTATATATTTCCCCCTTTAAACCTTTAATCAAGCTGGAACTAACCCTTATATGATTGCATCACATATTTGAATTTTTAATTTAAGCTCTGCTAGATAAACAAACAGTGGATTCTTATACATCAGGGGTAGGCAACCTTTCCCCTTAAGGGCCGAGGGACTTCAGCTCCCAGAATCCTAGGAGCTATTGGCCAACATGGGACTATTGGCCAACATAGCTGAGGCTTCTGGGAGCTGAAGTCCCTCGGCCCTTAAAGGGGAAAGGTTGCCTACCCCTGTTATACATGAATGTTCAGAAGTAATTTCCATACAGTTCAATAGCACCTATTTCACGGTAGGTAGGTATATGACTTCAGCCCAAGACTGCAATCCACATATTATTAAGATGAAAGAAGCAGAAGGCGGCTACAGGAAATCAAACTCACTTCCCTACTCTAAAGCAGGATTTTTACAATTCATTGATGCCTAATCATACCACCAAGTTACAATTATGTACTGAGGCTCCTTCATATAGAGGATATTTTAAATCAGGACTTCTTTATGTGTTACAGAAATCAGGTCTGTGTATGGTATGCAATTATTAGTGTCCAGGACCAGGAGTCATACAGGTCAACAGTGCTTTAAAAATGCTTCTGTGTAAACCAAGAGTCCATGCTCCAGGGATAAGCATGTTTCCTTCATATGTGTGTGATTGTATGTGCCTTCAAGTCACCTGTCTCAACTTATGGAGACCCCCATGAATTTCATAGGGTTTTCTTAGGCAAGAAGCACTCAGAAGTGGTTTTCCCAGTTCTTACATATTGTTAGGAACAGTGTGTATTCTATTAAAATGCAGGTCTCAAATCTGATAAAAGGACATAAAGAAATGTCATAATGACATAAAATGACATGAAGAAGTGTTGGGAATTGTGGCTTAAGGAAGCCTGGATTCAGGAATGGCTTTCCGAATGTCACTTTTGGTCTCTATCTGCCTAAATTAATTCCCAGTGTTGTAGCAAGGTGAAAAAACAGGATAACCTCACATACAACCTGAGCTCTTGGGGGAAAAGAAATCACTAAAGTAATCACCCTTCATTACATGTGAAGAAGTTGCCACTTTTTTCAAATATACTTCAAATGAGTTCAGCTCCCGGACTCCCAGTCAGCAACAGGAAACCCTTTGAAGCAAGGCTTGTGGCCCTAACCTCTGGGTCACATACCAGGCTTTTCCTGCTTTGCAATCATTTAATGAGAATTTACAAAACAAGAATATTTCTAAAAACACATAGGTCTGAAAAACAAAGAACAAAAAACTAATATACTGTATTAGAATTGCTTAACCATTTTTGAAATCAAGTTAAGAGATTTTTGAATGATCTTGAAAACTTTCAAATGCATTTTTTCTTAAGATGAACTGTCAAGATGGGGAAAGTAGCGAAAGTACTGGACAAATTATCCATCATTAGTTATACAATCAATTTCAATAAAGGTGATAAATGAAACTATTTTGTAGGATACCTGTATTGATTATAGCAGAATATGCTGAGCACAAAGCTGGTACACATTTATCTTTCTAGCACAATAATTTTCAACCTCTAAATGTTTAGGACTTCAATTTCTAGAGTCTCTGACTGGCTATGCTGGCTGGGGCTTCTAGTCACTGAAATCCAAAACATTTGTGGAGAACCAAAAATGTGAGAACCACTGTTCTAGAAGTTTCAAATATATGGGTCTCAGTGGGTCCATAATAGCAAAAATGGATCAGGGATCTTCCAATATGAAACTCTCTACAGTTCAAGTCCAGCAACAACAAAAAACAGTTTCCTTAATTGATTATTGAAAAAAATAATAGTCTTACGTACTGTCTCTAGAGCAGAAGCCACCATTTCCTCTTCATTGTGGGATTGGAGCTCCATCACCATAACTCCACTGTCAAATATGCGTAGCCTTAATTCAAGAAGGGGAGGAAAAACACAAATGAGAACTAGAATTCTGCACCCAAAGACCTGCTTGGTAAGTTCAAACGTGCAATTTAACTCTATCCCAGGGTGGAAAAATTGATATTCATCTTTCCAAGCTGCCCAAATTGCTGTATTTGGCAAAAAAGAAGGGGGGGGGGGAAGGAGTAAATTGCCTCTTCCAGGAGGAGCCATTTCAAATTAATTGCACCCCCTCTGGCATTATTTAACATTTAAAAAATCACTTTTCAAAACCAGAAGTGGATTTGAGGCTACCTGTTTTTTGCTTTTTACATTTTTGGCACTCTGATAAGGCTCAGGGGCAGGAAACTGGGCTATGGACCAACACAGTTTCCCATACCACTTACCCGAATGCTTTGCTTTGTTTGCATTGTCTCTTTAGGGTTGCCAGAACACAATATTGCAGAACATCAAAATCCTCAACTGTCAAGATTACATATCAGAGTCTATAGCAGAGCAGGGAAACTATGGCTCTCCAGATGTTAAACTTTATGTCCCATAATCCCGCACTGTTGACTAGCTGATTAGGTTTGATGGGAGTTGAACTCTAATATCTAGAGAAATAAATAGCTGCCCACCCCTGGTCTATAAACTGGGTCCCAGTTATTGTTTGATTCCTGTTTGACTACAATACCCACATGCTTCCTAGGACTGATGAGAGATGCAGACCAACATATCTGTAGGGCACAAGATTGTGGAAGGTTCAACTGTTTTCAGTGCTCCCATATCTCCCAGTTCCTTTCTTCCTTAAGGGCACAGCCCTAGAACTACTTTTCTTTTGCTCCTCCTTTTTTCCTATCTCCACCACCCACACTTTCTTCAGATTTCTATTTTTCAGGCACTATCTACTTTAGCCATTTTAATCAACCTTCTTAGGATTGCTCTTGACCCATTTACAAACTCCCAGCATCTGCTTCACCCACCTTCATCCAGCTCTTCTTGTTTATTTTTCTTCCTCCTCTGTTCATTTCCTCAAGATTCATTCTCCACTTCACATGACATTTTAACAGTTCCCTGCCTACTCTGCTTCCTTCCTTTAGCTTCCTCAGAATCTGCATCATTTGGGACCTCTTTTCAATCCACAACTCTGCCTGTTTGTGAAGCTTAATCCCAATCAAACTGGAAACAATCTTTTGTACTGGGCTGTCATCTATTTAACACTTTCTAATGAGTGATGGACATATGACGCAAGAAGAAAACTTGAACCCATAACTTTCAGAAATGCAGGAATATGCTAAGCAACTTGGCAACTACAGCTGAGATACATCTTCAGGAACATTTTTAAAAAGCAGTTTTGTGAGCAGGAAACAGAAGAAACCATTAAGTGGAAATCTGCCATTGAGCAGCAAAACTGAACATGTATCTGGTTGCTCTCTTCACTTCCCAGCTCTAAGCCCTTGTTTCCTGCAGATCGGTTCCCCAGATCTTAAAAAAGTCCAACAGGTTGCTGGGGTAGTGGTGAGCTAAACCAACTGTTCTTTTTGAGTGTGTTTTCAGAATTCAGGTTTGAAGGATTCTCACCTTAGAGGTAATTTGAGTGCTTCCAACATCTTACAGGCATTTACTAGATCTTCAGGTGAGAGCAACTAATGGGAAAAACATACATTCACTTAATCACACTGCAAATATGTCTTGTTCTCAAGGCTAGCTCCTATAGGACTTTTTGTATTTGAATATGGCTAACTGTATGCTAAATATATGAATAGCCATTCAAATATGTGTAATGCTTACATGTACTATAATTTTCATTCCTCTTAAATTCACTAGTGTGCATTTATCTTAGGAAAGAATGGAAATAATCATACACCCAGGAATTAGTCACATATGTTGCTTGTGCATTTATCACATGGATATGTACATCCAAATAGAAAGATGTCCTGAAGGAACAAGCCCTCAAGTCTAAATACAATTAGATACCATCAAGGAGGTACAAAGTGTAGAAGCATCACATCACTTCAGCAAAAAAAAGGGCAACCTAACCCTCTGCCCCTGCTTCCCCCCATTTTTTTTTTCCAAAGAAAGAAGGGAGTTGCCTTTTCTAGAAGCCTGCAAAAGCAGTGCTTCTCCTTTAAAACAAGGTACAGTTGTTAATTTTGGAGGCAGAGCTTTTGGTGTAAAGTTTTGTTGGAGGCAGCAGCGGAACACAGTAGGGATTGTTAAAGACAGCCTTGCAATGCTGTATGTGGCATTTAGTTCATTAGTTATCCACCCTGGCCTAAACATTGACTATTCTGTTAGGTATATAATAGCAGATTAAGGAAAATCAGATGAAAAGCCAAGTATCACTGAATCCATGGAAGAAAATATGCTATTTTAGTTATTTGTTTCACACCAAGCATTGTAATACATGCTAGTCTTAAAGGCTTCAGTTTAAAATGAATAATATTGTAGTTGGAAGGAACTGCTCTCTCTGGAGCATCTGGTTGTTCCATAACAATATTCTGGATATATAACATGCACATCTGTGCAATTCAAAATGTATCCCTTATGACACTTGCTGGCTTAGCTGCTGCAGAATGACTAACAATTATTTTGGCTCTGATGTAACAGGCCTCCTTCATGAATAGAGCACAACATTTAAATCTGCCTTCTACAATTTTCAATATTTTTAATAAGCAGACACTCCTGTGTCTTCAAAGGAGAATTCTGTCCTTCACTTATATATCTGTAAAGTTAATAATCTGCATACACTTTTAAACAGCTTTCATTTTGCAAAATCTGTTCACTGTTATACCACAGGGACCTGAGATCTTTCAGTGCGGTCCTTCACATCTGAGAAATGAATTCTATTATAAATCCAATCAATGGGACATTTCCTGTTAAGTATGTTAGTACGTACAACGATTTCTGCTTTTCACTGATCTGTAGATTGCTAGATGGATTTTACCCCCAAATGACTATGCTGATAGATAGCATGACCATCATCTTACTGATTTTAAAGGGAGAAGAAAACACATGTAAAAAAGGGGGAAAGAGACTTTTCATCTGTTTGCTTTTCATCAATGCAAATTGGTGAAATGCAAATTTATCAAGGGAGTTTTGTTAGAAGTTCACTAAGATGATTACTCCTTACCTCCAGGCCTCGAGCACGATTCACCAAACAATACACTTCTGTCAGTGACATTATTCCTCCACGTTCCTGTTGATGTGGGATCAGTTAGTAAAACAGAACCAAGTTAAAACATATAGCATAAAAATCTGATTAGTTGCCAGTGTTAACATTCCCAGGCAGATGTCCTAACTAAAAATGACACAAAAGCTGCAATAATTTGCCAGTGTCTTCTGAACTGTCATCTGATATAGCTTTTGAAGTATTCTTCAAAGCTATGATGCAATCTGGGCCTGTCTCCAGAGTCCTTTGCAGTATAGACTGAGGCAAAGAATGAATCTAGCTTTTCAGCATTTTCTTAGTTCTTCATCACTATCCCTTCCACATTTTTGTCAATGCTACCATTTAACAACGCTATTTAGCTCATAGCTTCTGACTTCAAAGGAATTTTAAAATTTTAAATAACTTTATACATCTGTCCTTCAGATTCTCACTTAGCTTACCTCACTGCCAATTTGCAATATTTTGGGAGAGATTGTCCTCTTGTTTACTGCCTTCCTCTGGGCATGACTTCTATCCATTCAAAGAAACCTTCTTTAACCTATCACCTTAATGTTGTTTGTGGGCAGGGCCAAAGAAAAATGTAGTAGGGCCACAACACACACATCCCCCTGCATATATTTACACATGCTTACTGTCATGCTCTTTCTGTCTCTCATTTCCCTGCTTTCCTTTGTCCCCTCCTCTTTCTTTCATTTTCTTGCTCTTCTCCCTTGGGGCTATGGAAGGGGCAAGCTGGCAATGCCAGAAAAAGGACAATGTCTCACTTCCCACATAGCCGGGGTAGCAGTTTAATTCCTCTCGGTTGAGAATCTTTTACTCAGTTTATATGGATGGTAGCCAATAGAGTAAACAATGCATGAAAAGAGTGATCCCTTCTTGCACCACCAGTATACTATATTTCTTCTCTGTGCACTGAAAAGATGTCTATATTTGCACTGTACTGTACAGTGGGCCCTCAGTATCTGCTAGGGTTTGGTTCCAGGATCCCCTGTGGATATCAAATCAGTGGATGCTCAAGTCCCATTATTTACAGTGACATAATAAAATAATGCCCCTTATATAAAATGGCAACAAATCAACATTTGCTTTTTGGATTATATATTTTTAATTTAAGCCATGGATAGTTGAATCCATGGATATGGAGGGCCAACTGTATAACACTTTTTAAAAAGAGAGATTCATGAATACTTTACCTCTAGAGGTGCTTGTAAAATTCCAGCTAATTGTTTTGCCAGTTGCATATGGTAATGTGTACCAGATCCATGGGTTTCCCTGGTAACTGGGTTAGCTATACCCATACTCAAGAGATAGGATTTAAATCGAATTGTCTGAAAAAAAAAGAGTATAAATAACAACTCAGGTAGTATAATATTCTTTAATAATGCAAAATAAATTACAATCGTGTTCTAGGAAGAAGCTAGTATAAACAGTAAATTCAGTCCCAGATCCTCATCTTGTTTCTGAGTTCCCAGAGTGCAGATAAATAAAAATAAAAAATAAGAATATAATTTAAAAAAAAGAGTAAGAGAAAGATGAAGAGCAAGAGACAGATGTCAATGGAAAGGAGGTTTCCTAGTTTTGCCAAAATGATGGCAAGTGTAAAAATATGACCCACCACCATTCTAGTTAACTTTTAAAACTCTCTCCCAAAAGAAAATAACATGAGGCATCCCATGAACCAGCAGACAGCTGGTTCTATTTTCAGGACATGAAGTGAGGAAAGATTGCATGTGAAAAATAACCAGATTCAACATACAGGAGTAAGTAAAGGCAACAGGATCCCCCCATCTACAGAAGTGGGTATAGCAGGCTACACAGTCAATCTTCCTTTATCTACCAAGAGTTGCTCTCCTGGAAGAAGACCTACTGCAAGGAAGTCACTTCACTCACTAGCCCTCATTGAACACACTTCTTGAGGATGTCCCTTCTTAGGGATGCTGCCCATTGTCGCAGAAGAAATTATGCACATGCACACCATTATTACATGAAAGAGTTGGTGTTCAACTACCTATAGCATGCTGCACACGTAGATATGCTTAAAATGCTGAAAGGTAGTTTTACAGGCTACCACTTATCATACCATATTACTAATCTAGCATTTAGCAGCATTGTGGATATTATCCTAGAAATTTAAGTTCACGTAATGTTTTTCCATATGGTACAGTATTTAAATCAAGCATGATAAAACATTAACCAACCTCATCCTCAGTGATGTCACCTTGCTTTTCTTTTATCTTGTTGGCAATCGATTTAGACAGTTCCACCATTTCCTTAGCCTGCTGAGACACAACATAGCTCTTAAAGATGTAACACAAAGCCATGTCCCTCTAACATAAGACCAGCCTTTAAGTGTTTGGGACAGGGGTAGGCAACCTTTCCCCTTTAAGGGCCGAGGGACTTCAGTTCCCAGAAGCCTCAGCCATGTTGGCCAATAGTCCCATGTTGGCCAATAGCTCCTGGGATTCTGGGAGCTGAAGTCCCTCGGCCCTTAAAGGGGAAAGGTTGCCTACCCCTGGTTTGGGAGATAGGGTTATGGATTAAACAGAAGACTTGAGCCCAGGGGCCCTCATACCACTGCTTTCTACCCACTTGAAAGTGGCCCCTCAAGCCCCAATCAGTTTCAATCAAAGCATGAAATGCAGTTTTCTCCATGGTTGTCTTGATGGGACAGGAGAGCAGATATAACTCAGAGAGAAGTACTCATGGAAGGGCTACATTACCTTTTCCATGAGTTTGCTGAGATCTTCAAAAGCCTGGAATAATAAAACAGAGTTGGTCATCTACACAAATCTTATAAAAGGCTAGTATAATTGCATTACTGTGATAATCTTTCACCAAATATTTTCCTCCTAAACCCAAAGATCTGATATTATAATTTCCAGTGTTCTAAGATTAACGTTTCAAGATTAAGGTTGGAAGAGTACACCTCTGCACGTTGAAGTTTTCAACTTCTAAGTAGGGGAACAAGTCATTCATTATTTCCCAAATTACAAACATATTTGACATATCAGATATTAATTAGCTGCTGGCCAGACACAATGTGTTGGTTCTTATCTTTAAAGCTCTACATGGTTTGGGTTGAGGTTACCTATGGGAACATCCTCTCCTGTATAATATGCCCTATACACTCAAGTACTCTGGGGAACACACACTTCCGTCAGCCAAAACTAGGCTCACAACTGGTGAGATTTTCTTCAGCTACGGAATGACCAGTCTGCATTTAAACAGCAGTAAAGACCAGTCCCTTTGGGCAGGCCTATTCAGATTATTTTTAAATTATGAATTTTAAACTACTGATTGATTGATTTTAATATATATTGGTTTTATATGCTCTTTAACTAATATTATATGTTTAATCAGTTGTTGTTCCTCACCTCAATCCATAAGAGGAGGCAGCTAATAAACAAACATACAAACAAACAACCTGGGATCCTTTAATAGGACTTTAAGGCAAGCATTTTTTCTATTTATTTACTTATTGCCAAAGTCATTACATTAGCAATGAGTAAACATTCTGCATCTTATACACAGTTACCAATAACAAAGCTATCCAACTAAATGAGAAAAATAGAACTAGACAAACTGAGACCATGTGATAAACAATTCTTTCTTTAATTGATTCAGGTCTGAGTACAAAGGAGAATGTACACACACCTAACAGGAACTTCCTCAGAAAAATAAAGAGCAAAAGGAATCAGTTTTTATCAGCAGCAACCAGCAGGTGCAGGAAGTCCATTCTGAAATTCTGGGCACTAGCTTTGAAATTAATTGCTTTATAATGAGCAGTGTTTCAATGTTTCCCCCTTCCAACATTAACAATGTGGTTTCTTTTATCCTCTGATAAAGAGTGTGGGAGAGACATAGGGTGGAATTACATGACCTGACGGCTGCTGAAAACAGCAGCCCACATACTTCCTCCTCTTCTCCTCCTTCATTATGCAGTGTTCTTGTGCTCTGAGCTTCCACTGTGTCCATGTATATGAAAACAGAGTGAAGAGAAGGTGCACAGATGAAGAACACAATGACCTATCAGGCAGCACTTTTGTCTATACATTATGCAGGAAAGCGAGTGAGATGAGGATCAAGAAATATGGGGCTGTGGTTGTGTCCTGTCCCTAATTTTTTTAAAATTATTTTTATTGAAATTTGTGTAATTAAAAACATAAACAGACAATACACCAAAAAGCAGATCAACATACATCTTACACCTAATACCTACCTAATAAACACAAACAATGACCACTCACTGACCTGTCCTTAATTTTTGCATATTAAGACATGGGTATTAGCTTGTTTCATTAAAAATACTCAAAATAATAGAGGAATTGCAAGGCCATTCTGAAAATTAGCTTAAAACTTCATGTAAACAATTACAATTTTATTTTATTGCAATCTTATGCAATACTTTGCAAGCATAATTGTTTAATCAAGCAATGGGCTAGTTGCCCAAAGTGCTAGGCTACAAAGTAGTCCAGAAGCTGCACGTGCCTGCAAAGCCACTTCAACAGATTCTGGGGGGGCCTTCCAGAGGGTTCCTCAGCTCTCCAAAAATCAGATAAAGAGAGAGAAGTGCTGCGCCTTGAAGCTCTCTGCTTCTGGATTGGCCAGAATTGCTGTGCCTGTAATCCAGGTTACAGCCAACCAGTCACAGCTCAAAGAATGCTGTAAAGGGGTCCCGGGATAGATAGGCAGCAATTCTCTTTTTATTTGATGTGGGGGGGGGGGGCTGAGGAAGCCTCTGGGAGGCCACCCAGGCTCTGTAGAAGTTATATAATAAATCTTTACTTGTTTTGTTTTCTATAACCCTGTCTGAATGTTTCATTTAAGAAGTGATAAGGAGAACTTGTCATGCTATACCACACTAAAACCACTGATCAACACAGTCACTTGTACAAGTACCAGATCCAGTGAGGGATCTTAAAAAGGTAAAAGGAAAAGGTGAGTGACAGGAGCCAAATGGCTGGAACTTTGTGGCCAGCCTGGAAAGGGGTTCTTTCAGACTCCCCAACTAATAGCTAAACTAGGGTGCTTGTTTTAATAACTCTAATGCAATACTACTAGGGTCTTTTCTGTAGCATGTACCGTATTTTTCGCCCTATAACACGCACTTTTTCTTCCCCAAAACGTGCGTGGGGAAGTCAGTGCGCCTTATAAGGCGAAGGGCTGAGGCCGCGGGGAGAAGGAGGGCTCCTTCCCCCCTCGACTTCAGTCTTTGAATGGGCTGGTGCTGGGATCGAAGCGATCCCAGCACCAGCCCATTGAAAGACTGAGGCCGCGGGGAGAAGGAGCCCTCCTTCCCCCCGCGACCTCAGTCTTTGAATGGGCTGGCGCTGGGATCGCTTCGATCCCAGCGCCAGCCCATTGAAAGACTGAGGTCGCGGGGGGAAGGAACCCTCCTTCCCCCCGCGACCTCAGTTCAATGGGCTGGTACTGGGATCGGAGAAGTTCTCCGATCCCAGCACCAGCCCATTGAACAACCGGCCGTGGCTAAAGGGAGGAATCCTTTTTTCCTGGATTTTCTTCCTTTAAAATTGGGTGCGTCTTATATGCCGGAGCGCCTTATATGGCGAAAAATATGGCACATTTTCTTTGTGCAAAACAATTGGGCCAGCCATGTTGCAGTGATGTTGTCGCTGTTGTGTGCCTTCACATTATTTCCAATTTATGGCAACCTAAGGAGAACCTATCAGGGTTTTCTTGGCATGATTTCTTCAGAGGAAGTTTGCCATAGTCATCCTCTGAGGTTCAGACAGTGGGACTTGCCCAAGGTCACCTAGTAGGTTCTCATGGTTGAAACAGGATTCAAACTTTGGTCTCCAGAGACATAGTTCAACACTTAAACCACTACACTACACTGGGTCCTTGTTGCACTGAAAGCAGGGCAATATTCCTGCCTCAAGCAATGAAGGGGGAAGGTTGTAGATGCACAGGTTTACCCCTTACAAAGTAGTCAAAATATGCTCTATAGTGCTGGTGTTGACCTGTACATCAAAGTGCAGAGCTTGGAAAATGTGTAAGATGTATGTTGAATCCCCCAGCCCCTGGCAAGATGCAACCTTCCTCTCAATCAGGGGCAGGCAACCTAAGGCCCGGATGCGGCCCCCTGAGGCTTTTGGATCGGCCCCAGGCCGCCGCCGCCACCTGCCATGATGATATTGATTATTGTTGTTATTACTTGTTCTTGGTGTTTTCTTGGCAAAATCTCCACAGGCTGAGAGAGTGTGCATGCATATTTTTTTAATTTAAAAAAAAATTAAAATTTATTTATTTATTTATTTATTTATTTTTGGTGCTTCGGGCTCCCCAATTGTCTGAGGGACAGCAACCTGGCCCCTGGCTCAAAAAGGTTGCCTACTCCTGCTCTCAATCAAACCTAGAAGTGAACGTATGATTTATGCAGAAATTAAAGTTAGAGGGAACACTGAAGGTCAGGTAGTTCAATTCACTGTTCAGTCTAGGATTTGCTGGAGGTAATTCTGACTCCTCAAACTGAGTTTAATTAAGGAAAGCTTCAAAAAGCAGTTTGGGTATTCTAAACTGAGAAGTGGGGCAGGGAAACGCAAATAAACGCAGGCATAGATCATATAATATTTATGCCATTAGAAAACATTCCTTTTTCAAAACTAATTTTGAATAAAATAATTTTTAATGTTTCATCAACATGTGTATACGTTATATAACTATGGCTCGAAACAGACAGGCCAAAAAGTGTGGCTTCCGGACACTTTGGGGGCATGGTGTGCAGATGATGCATGCCCCAGGATTGTCCATAAGCTGCTCCGTGGCTTCCTGAGGCTGCCTGAAGCTGGCAAGAAAAGAAGCGGAAAAAAGTTGCTTCTTGACAGCAGCCAATTTAGGACCACGACAGCGGCCAGCTTCAGGACTGTGCTATTCGGTCACTGTGGTCCTGCCCTGATCAGGGCTTCATTGTGGATGGAGCGACTAGAGGCTGCTCCAAGAAACTGGTCTGCTTGACACCTATATTATGTTTGGAGTTTAGGTGTTCTATTGAAGAACCATACCTATAGCTAGGGAAAAACATGAATCACTGAAAATAATTAGGAGAAACATCAGAAATTTCAAGACACTTACTTCAGAAATGTTTTTATCCATTTCTTTCCTTCTTTCTTCTAATTTCCGCTCAATACCTACAATTCCTGCTGCTCGTATTCTTCCTGTCTGAAAACAAGAAAGAAAGAATAATGGGGAAGGGAGTGCTTAGAGTTCTGTTACCATTATGATTCTGCAAACAAGTTAAGGCTGTCAAACATAGCTTCTTTGAGATCTTTTACACCACTTTCATTACTGGACACAGTTCAACACTGAAGTATTTTTTTTTTCTTATGTGGATGAGATTCATCAGCTTTCTCTTTCCTTGTCTAGTGCAGCACCTTAGCATTTACTTTCATTTTGGGACCCCAGAACTGTTTTAAAACTGAGAGGGGGGCTCAATATGGGCAAGGGGAAGGCAAATTACTTTTTCCCATGCATCATTGTTGAAACCTCCTTAAATATGAAGACACATGAACAATGTGTAGTTAGAAAAGAACAAGGTGTAGTCAGTGGCGTCACTAGGGTTGCGTCACCTGGTGCGGTAACTCATGGTGTCACCCCTCCATTGCCCTCCTCCCGTTTCATACCATACAGAATCCTTAGTAATGCTTTTTTGCATTAATGTTATTCATAAATCATAATTCCTATATATCACTGAACGTAATGCTAATAGTTGTGACATAAACAACTTGCAAAATTAAAATTATACCTTCAAATTACAATATCATATGCACAACCTAAATTTATATATACATAGTGAAGATTTGGTTAAAATGCGATGTTTTTAAAGAAAATTTTAAAAGAATTAAAAATTTTCAAAATTTCAAAATTAAAGAAATCAAAATTTAAAATTCTGAAATTTTAATTTTCAAAAATTTGGAGGCCTCTCCTTTCTCTTCCCACTGAGTTTCACCCCATTCTCACAATCTCCTAAAGCATTTTAAAGTGAAGCAGATGAATGCCACAGCCTGTTTCTGCCAAAAGATAGGTGTTTGAGGAGCAGTGATGTAACCCCCATTTAGAGTGTCACCTGGTGTGTTCCGCACCCTCCACGCCTCCCTAGTGATGCCACTGTGTGTAGTTAGAAATTTCCTCTGTGTTTTCACTGCAGTTCACTCCTAGGTAAATGCACACAGGATAGATTGCAGGCAGACTTTATTGTTCATGGGATGACTCAATGACAACAGCTATCTTAATATTTCGTAGTGCTTGACCATTTAGTACAGGGGTAGGCAACCTTTTTGAGCCAGGGACCGGGTTGCTGTCCTTCAGACAATTGGGGGGCCGAAGCACCAAAAATAAATAAATAAATAAATAAATAAATAAATAAAATTTAAAAAATATTAAAAAATATGCATGCACACTCTCTCAGCCCCAGAAAAGCCATGGCAAACCCCCTGTGGAGATTTTGCCAAGAAAACCCCAAGAACAAGTAATAACAATAATCAATATCATCATGGCGGGCGGCGGCAGCCGTGGGGGGCGGCGGCGGCAGGACTGGCCTGGGGCCGGTCCAAAGGCCTCGGGGGGCCACATCCGGCCCCCGGGCCTTAGGTTGCCTACCCCTGATTCAGTACATTTCTAACTGGTCATTCCTGAGGAAGCTAAACTCCATATGTCCAATTTTGCCAGACTATTTGGGGAGGGGGGTGCTTGACTCTGTTACTCGGTCAGGGGGCAGTATGCTTTCATTAGCTGCCTTTCCAAGTTACAATTGGCCCCTAAAATTTTGAACTATGAATTACTAAAGCAAGACTGTTTCATAAATAACAGTTTGAAGTTGGATTATTTTATAAGCTATAGTTAACATTAAGTATAGACTGTCTAGGCTTAGACATATTGTATTCACATTGTAGATTCTTAAAAATGAAAGCAAATGCTCCCAATCTCCTCCTGATGACTGTGCCAAAGAAGACAAGAGGAGAATAGGTATGTGATTAATGCTTCAGTGTTGAACCAAGCATAAAGATAATGGCCACAAGATTCTCGGAACTTTATCAGAAAAATTTGTGCAAAAATACACGTGTTTTTTTCTGCAGAAAAATAATGTGTTTTGGGACAAACAAGTTGTTTTCTCTCCAACAAACAGTATTTTTGGCAATAGCTAGTGAAAAAGACTGCTTTTCCACAAAAAATAATACAATATGTTTTCTACAGAGAAATAAAATACAGTATTTTTATGGAAAAAAATACATTGCACAAAATAATTTTGCTGAACAAAGTCTTTAAATATGAACAGTGGTCAACAACTGTACCAAAAACTTCACACTTTTTTCTTATTTAAATTATATCTCACCTTACTCCCAAATAGGGAACTAAAGTGGCTCATAACACAGATAAAAAATAACAACAAAATACATCTTTAAAATATAATTAAAAGTCTAACAATTAAAAAAAGTTCAATTAAAAACAGCACTAATCTGATACTGTTTTAAAACATTTAAAACATAACATAGATCATGCTCTCTATGAAGGCGCCACCACCATTGCTTCCTCCTCCTCCTCCTCCTCCTTCATATTGAAATATAGAATGTCAAGCAAACTCTACTTTGTTTAGAAAGGCAATGGTCCAATAAGAAATATATTAAATACCTGTGAGCCTCTATTGACCTCTATGGTCTGAGAAGCAGGCATGCTCTCCCATCTCCGTTGTGTCATTTCTTCTGACAGTCTCCTGTAGAACTTTATGATGGTGATTTCCAAAGGAGGGCAATATCAAAGATCAAATTTAAGATTAAATTATATTTAGTTCCTTTGTAAATATAAATATTTACATAAAGTTACACACACACACAAAAGAAATTTGAATTTTAGCACATAAAAATCATCATGAAAAATCAAAAACACAGTGCATGTCAACTTGAAATAAATAAATAAATAACACAGAAAAATAGAAGACATAGCCTTGTTAGACTGGGAATCCATGTGCAAAGCGATCTTGTAGCACCTCTGAGACTAAATGAAAGACAGAAGCTGGAAGAATGAGTTTTTGTAGACTTCATTCTACTTCCTCAGATGAATGGAGGGTCCAGGGACAGACTTATATAAGCAGGCTGTGTGTGAGAAAATGACAATGGAAATACAAGACTTTGTGGGTATGAAAATAAGGTGACTTCAGTTTTTACGATGGTCATTGGGGGACAAAGGCAGGAGGGAAGATGTTCCCTAACGCCAAAGTGAGTAGATAACCCAGGGGTAGGCAACCTTTCCCCTTTAAGGGCCGAGGGACTTCAGCTCCCAGAATCCCAGGAGCTATTGGCCAACATGGGAATATTGGCCAACATGGCTGAGGCTTCTGGGAGCTGAAGTCCCTCGGCCCTTAAAGGGGAAAGGTTGCCTACCCCTGAGATAACCATATGAATGAATATTGGAATGTGGTGTGGGAATCAGCCAAGAGTCTCTATGAGGCTGAGGACTAGCTTATGTTATAATGTGTTCAGTGTGCCAATGTGGTGTAGTGGTTTGAGCATTGGATTATGGCTGGAGATCAGGGTCCAATTCCCTGCTCGAGAATAAAAACGCACTGGGTGACCCTGGGCAAGTCACATTCTCTCAATCTCAGAGGTTGGCAATGACAGACCCCCCTGAAAAAACGTGCCAAGAAAACCCTATGACAGGTTCTCCTTAGGGTCACCATAAGTCAAAAATGGAGGCATACAACAACAGCAACAACAAAGTGTGCCAGGAAACCATTGTCTCTGTTCAACCCACTGTCAGTGAACTGGGATTTGTGAATACATTCCAATTCTGCTGTTTCTCTTTCTAATCTTCCTTTGTAGTTTTTGTTGTTGTTCAAGGACCGTTGTTCTGAAGTCCAAGATGGAAAGTCCAGAAAGACTGAAGTGTTCTGCAACCAGTTTTTGTGTATTCCCATTTCTAATGTCTGATTTATGTCCATTTATCCTCTGGTGCAGACTGCCCTGTTTGCCCAGAGTAGAGTGATGAAGGGCATTGTCAACAAGGATGGTATACATCATGTTAGAGGATGAGCAAGAGAAAGTCCTTCTAATATTGTAGGTGATGCCATTAGGTCCTATGATGACACTTCCTGAATAGATGTGTCAGCAGAGTTGGCAACTGGGAAATAGACTTCAGTCTATGAAAGCTCACGCTACCAGCTTCTTTCTCTTAGCTAGTCTCAAAGGTGCTACAAGGTCCCTTTGCACACAGAAAATTAAATAATTGTTAATATTACTTATCCTCACATACAGGATATAAATATTTTAATACATAAAAAATAAAATAAAATATGTGATACATTCACTTTTCACAAGTTGAAACTGTTCCTTTTAATTATGGCAAAAGCTCTCCAAACTTCAGGAAATTTAGAAAACATATTCCAACACCATAACACTGATCAGGATGACATACAAACATACCTCAATCTGGCCATGTTCTTTGAAGGAAAGTTTGATATATGAGTATTTACTACTCTGGAAAGGGCCAGGTTCCTTGTTGGAAGGTGCTGGATGAAGATGAACCACTATTTTGGCACTGAAAGAAAAGGAGGAGAAAGAAAAAGCTATACAGTCAGCCCTCCATATCCACAGATTCTTTATCCATGGATTCAAGTATACAAGGCTTGAAAATATTTAAATCACAAAAAGCAAACTTTGATTTTGCCATTTCATATAAGGGACAACATTTCACTATCCAATGTATTTAATAGGACTTGAATATCCACAGATTTTGGTATTCATGGGGGCTCCTGGAACCAAATCCTGGAGGATACCCAAGACCCAATGTACTGTGCAATTTTTTTAAAAAATCAATATCTAAAATCAACAAATATATTTTATTTCATTTTCTTTTACCTATTATAGGTCAAAAATTAACCAAGGAAATGTAAGAACATGTCTAGTAAATTTTGAACAGGTTTGTTTATTAAGTATTTTAAACCAATAAATATTTCTCATAATATTTTGCCTCACTATGTGGTGTGCCTTCAAGTCTTTCTGACTTATCGCGATCCTAAGGTGACCCTATCATGAGGGTTTCTTGGCAAGGTTTGTTCAGTGGAGGTTTGCTATTGCCTTCCCCTTAGACTAAGGGTGTGTGACTCGCCCAAGGTTACCCAGTGGGTTTCCTGACCAGGCTGGGAATCAAACCCTAGTCTCCAGAGTCATAGTCCAACACTCAAACCACTCCATCATGCTGGCTCTCTCTACTTGGTGGGAAATACATAAATGACAAAAGGAAACACTGCTCCATACAGTGCATAGTTAAACTATGAAATCTACTGTTACAGGATCTGATTATGGCAACCAACATAAGACATCTTTAAAAGAGGATTAGACAAATTAAGCAGGGTGTTAATGGCTACTAGGATCAAAAGGAGGGTCAGAATCAGTTGCTGAGAAATAACACTAGGATGTACAGATTTTTACATGAAGGTTTATTTTAGAAGGTTCCTAACAAAACATAAGAAAAGTTAACAAAATAACAATGGCTCTGCATACACTAAGTGATTATGCAGCAGGAATGAGAAAAGTGACCCTCCTGATGTTGTTGGATTGCAACTCCTAGCATTCCTCTCCACTGGTTGCGCTGGCTAGAGCTGATGGAATTTATAGTCCAGTAACATCTGAAGGAACTCATGCTTCACACTCTTGCTCTACTCACACATGGCCCAACTTTGAAAACGATATACGCAAGTACTGAGTGCAACTTGAGCAGGGAGCTTTTGGGTAAGTTATAGGTGGGAAACAGTAAACAGACAAGCCAACTTTCAAAACTCCAAGGAGAATTAAAAATCAGCTTTGTGCCAGCTAGCTAGCGTGGACAAAACCACAGCAGGATAACAGTTTTTTGTGTGGTCCCTGGGCTGAGCAGCTAGCCCAGGCCTGCACAACATGCGGCCCACAAGAATTTTGAGGACGTTGGTGGCTGTAGCCAAGGCTGCATGTTGTGCAGACCTGAGCTAGCCATATGAGAGACTACAGAAGGCAACTGCAAGAGCCAGAGATGCACCAATATCAGGGATACTTTCATCATTTAGTAAGCTACATATATTTCTCTGAGTATCACCCTGTTCTCCATTTATCCCTGAAAGAGGTTCTAAGAAAGGTAAGGAGGATTGTAACATGCATTAGATGCTTGTGAAATATTGGATATCCCTTACAGTTTAGAGAAGCTAGAGTCAATAACATAAAAGATTATAACACAAATATACTACCTTTTCCCTATCCCAGCTGCCTGTTCTTCAATGAAGATAATCTGTGAAAGAGGAATAGCCATACAACATTCCTAGGAGGAAAAAACAGAGAATAAAATAAATAAAAATAGTAATAATAAAAGTTATTTCTATCCCACCCCTCTGAGGATGCAACCAGGGTGGCTTACAGCATTAAAATACAATAAAAATACAATATAAAACCCAGAAAGCCATCCACCCCTTAAGATAATATTAAACAATTGCGCTATTAAAATATAGTTAAAATACATCACAGTAAGACCAAAAAAAAAAAAAAAAATTACAAAATGACAGTAGTTGTGGCAACAATAACAATGACGATAGCGGGGGGAGAGATGGACTAACTCTTGAGGCCGGGATAATTACTCAGGAAAGGCCTGCCGGAAGAGATCCATCTTGACAGCCTTTTTAAAGCTGGCTAAGTTGGTAATATGATGGATCTCATCCAGCAGGCCATTCCATAATCTGGGAGTGGCTGCAGAGAAGGCCCTCTGGGTGGTTGCAGACAGCCTAGTGTTCATAAACTGCAGCAAATTCCTCCCAGAGGACCTGAGTGTGCGGGGTGGATTATACGGGAGGAGGTGGTCCTGAAGATAGGTTGGACCCAAGCCATTTAGGGCTTTAAAGGTGATCACCAACACCTTGTACTGTGCCCGGAAACTAATGGGCAGCCAGTGAAGATTTTAAAACTGGCATTATGTGGTCTGTTTTTGATGTTAACGAGACCAGCCTGGCTGCCATGTTCTGTACTAATTGGAGTTTCTGGACCAAGCATGAGGGTAGCCCCATGTAGAGTGCATTACAGAAGTCAAGACGAGAGGTTACCAGAACATGCACCACAGTTTCTAGGTCCCTAGCTTCCAGGAAAGGGCGCAGCTGCTATATCAGCCGAAGCTGATAGCAGGCACTCCTGACCGTTGCGTTTACTTGATCATCTGAAGCGACGGATCCAGGAATACCCCCAGACTGTGAACACAGTCCTTAGAGGAGAGTGTGACCCCGTCCAGGACTGGAGGTTGTATCCCAATACCTGGTTTCGGGGCCGCTACTGTGAGTACCTCCGTTTTATCTGGATTCAGTCTCAATCTGTTTTTCCTCATCCAGTCAATTACCAGCTTAACACAATCATTGAGAGGAGAGGACATATTTTGATAACTCATTATTTTTTCTAATAATCTTTGTAATAATATTATCTTTGTACTTCTTGTGAACTTCCTTGTGCTTTTATATATAGTTATGTTTGCAGAAAAAGCATTAAATAGAGGGAGGACATGCCTAGTATCCAGAGTTTTGTACGAAAGCAATTCCACAAGCATAAAAACTGTTTGATTACTTCACATTAATTGATATAATGGAATGTTTTAGCTGGACTGATAAATATATTTATTACTATTTTTAAAGATGGTTAACTAAACCTCTAGGCCCCATTCAATCTCCACTTTACAGAAAATGATCTTAATGGGATTTACTTTTAAGCTGACATATGTTCATTTACTCTAGGTACCCTAAAGGTACCCAATCCTGTCTCAGCTTGGAAGGCACACAGAGTCATCTCTGCTTAGTACTTGGATGAGAGACCACCAAGGAATACCATATTTTCTGGCATATAAAATGACTTTTTAACCTCGGAAAATCTCCTCCAAAGTTGGGGGTCATCTTATATGCTGGGTGAAAGAGAAAGAAAAAAGGGTGGTGTGGTGCGAGGCGGGAGGAGGAGGAAGAGAGAAAGTCCAGGTTAGAGGAGGAAGAGAAGGAGAAAGGGGTGGCGTGAGGCAGGAGGAGGAAGCAGCAGCAGATAAGAGGTGAACTCCTATCCTGGGGTGTTCTTGGCAAGACTGGTTCAGAGGAGGTTTGCCATTGCCTTCCCCTGAGGCTGAGAGTGTGTGACCTGTCCAAGTTCACCCAGTGGGTTTCATGGCAGAGTGGGGAATCAAACCCAGGTCTCCAGAGTGGTAGTCCAACACTCAAACCATTACACCATGCTGGCTCCTAATCCCATGTACTACCTATGAAACAACTGCAGACTTTTTTGTTGTTCTTGTGTGTCTTCAAGTCCTTTCCGACTTATGGCAACCCAAAGGCAACCTTATCATGGGGTTTTCTTGGCATGTTTCTTCAAATGGGGGTTGCCATTACCATCCTCTGAGGCTGAGAGTTTGTGACATGCCCAGGATCACTTACTTGGCCGCAAATTGTACATACCCCAGAATGCACTTGGTATATTGACAATCCTTCCTCCCAACACTTTCTCATTCCCCCCCAACCATTTCATAGCTGGGAGATGGAAATAATTTTTAAAGCAGCATTTAAATCTGGACTATTTTTTAAAAAGTAAGGGGCAAAATACACTGCAGAAATAAGTGCTAGGGAACATGGGAGCTGTAGTTTGTTGTGGCACCAGAGTTCTCTGACAGGGAAGGCTAAATGTCTTACAAAATTGCAGTTCCCATGATTCTTTAGCATTGAACCAGGGCAGTTAAAGCGACCTCAAACTGGATTATTTCTGCAGTGTGGTTTGGACCTAAGTGGCCCATATGCTATTACCATTATTCAGTTTTGTAGCTATTATTATGGAAAGGCATAGAGTGCAAACTACTGAAATATATTTATAGAGCATTTGAATTAAAATTACCATATTGAAATTAAATCTTATGTTGTTTTTTAATTTTTATTTGGTGTGCATTGGAAGGGGGTAGTCTTATACAGTGAGTATATTCCAAACTCTATATTTTAACTGGAAAATTTGGGGGTCGTCTTATATGCCCAGTCGTCTTATACGCCAGAAAATACGGTACTATGTGCTGCGGACTGTATTTCAGAGGAAGGAAGTGGCAAAACCACCTCTGAGTATTCCTTGCCTAAGAAAACCCTATGAAATTCATGGGGACACCATAAGTCGACAGGCAACTTGA
The DNA here is from genome assembly GCA_026167975.1 of Phrynosoma blainvillii. Taxonomy (NCBI): domain Eukaryota; kingdom Metazoa; phylum Chordata; class Lepidosauria; order Squamata; family Phrynosomatidae; genus Phrynosoma; species Phrynosoma blainvillii. Next base: position 191,317,047 of record JANUYF010000001.1, on the reverse strand, counting down.
AGGCACATACATACGTGTCCCTTTGCTTTTGAGTGCAAAGATCTGTCTATGGCAAATATTTCGAGTTCCACAGTTCTGTTCATCACTAAAAAATCTTTCTTAAATATTTAACTTGTATATAACCCCATGACAGGGTCATCCTAACTCAGAAATGACTTGAAGACATGCAACAAAAAATACAGTATATCCCTCTAGTTTTCTAACCATGACCCACCTGCTTAACACATAATAATTGATTCAAAGTAGCAATGAGCAATTATAGATTTATGCATTTTATGCTCATCAAATGGTTACAGAAAGGACTAGTAGTATACACAATGTCTGGTATATATAGACACTTGACAAGAACACTTACTGTTGTATAAGGTATGCCTCAACACTGGAGGTAGTAGGAGTTGAAAATGATAAAGATAATTATGCTACAGTTATGTCTTCACTCCATAGTGGCTGGTGGTAGAAATCACAACAGACCTGACTGGCAATGCCCTCAGCCTAAATTAACTCCTTATCTTCATAGCCAAGTGTGGCCCTCCCAATGTTGACAGACTGCAATTCCCAGCATCTGCAGCCAGCACCGCCAATGGTAAGTAATGCTGAGAAATACAGTCCAACTGCATCTGAAGGATTATATGAGTTCCCACTCCTGATTTAGGGCTATGCAATCATTATTTTAGTAGTAATTTAGGACCTGTGAACACATAATATTTTGCAATTCTTATTCTTTTTTACTCCACAGATGCTCTTCACAGACGGAGATGTGGAATTTAGTGATGATGACTTATCTAAATCAGAATTCAATTATTTTTAGCACAGCCCTGAGGTAAGCAGCCAGAGAACTACTCTGAACAGTATTTGAATTTGAAACTTGGGTCAAACTGAGCTCTGAAAGCTTTGTTTTGGGGATTACAACACCACTGGCCAAGCTAGCTGGAAGCTCTTGGATTTGTAGTCCTCAAAAATACTTTTCCCAAAGTCTGGTTGGGAAGCACTCAGTAATCTAGACCCTAGCAAACTGGAAAGTTGACAACATCCAAAATTACAAGGAATAGCTGAAATAGGGGAAAGGACAGAACACAGGGATTTTAATTCTGCTTCCTGCCAAATTGCACATTTGAGGAATTGGTTAGAGCTGTACTTCAGTGCCTCCTAGAGCACACATTTAGTATCACCTTTTGGCAGTGCTCTAGTAGGCAGTATTTGCTCATGAATACATTTCCAGCTGAGTTCCTTTCAGATTTCTTTCTACAGGTTGAGGATTTTAATGGATTTCTTTTTATATTTACTAAATTTTTTTAAAAAATGTGCAATTGCATTTGTTAGATTTCAGAGCCATTTGCAAAGCAGTCTGATTCTATTCTATGAGGGGGAAAATATATATTTAGATCTGTTTTTAAATTCTAACCAAGATTTCTTTAACCTCCAAACAATGATACCTTTATTGGGCCAACCAAAATGCCAAGAATTCTTTAATATACTTCCTATGTCTAACTAAATACACATACATACACACACAACCTGTGTGTGTATGGGTGTGTGTGTGTAAATTAAGTTAAACGTAGGAAATATATTAAAGTATATTAAAGAAATCTTGGTTAGAATTTAAAGACAGATGTGTGTGTGTGTGTGCGCACACACACACACAAATATATATATGCATATGTATACACACACCAGATTAAGGTCCAAAACACCTGGAGAAATAATCCAGTTTGAGATTGCTTTAACTGCCCTGGTCCAGTGCTAGGGAATTGTGGGAATTGTAGTTTATTGTTGTTCCAGAGCTCTCTGACAGAGAAGGCTAAATGTCTCACAAAACCACAGTTCCCAGAATTCCTTAGAATTGAGCCAGAGCAGTTAAAGCAGACTCAAACTGGATTACTTCTGCAGTATGTTTTGGACCAGAGTTGTTGTTGTTTTTTGTTTGTTTGTTTTTTGAGGAAGTAATAGGATATAAGCCTCCTACAGCTGCTGGTCCTCAGGGTGACAGCTGTTTTCTCCTGTATTGGAAAAGGAGTGAGATGTAATCTCTTTGGAGCCCTTGGATACTAATGTTTATCACTGGCACTAGATTGCCCTTCCCTTGCTTCTGGCAACTAACAGCTATCCTAGGAACCTGTGGAAGGGCATGGTAAAAATGCCTTAAAAATGAAAAGGAATAAATTAATTATCCCAACTTATCTTACAAATGGACTTGGAAATTTAGCAAACTGAAAAGTGTCATAAAATTGGGTATGTGGCTGATTTTGCTCATCTTGCAATCACAGACAAATGATCCCTACTATTCAATCATATATCATATGGAAATTATTATACAGGCACAACAGAACAGTAGCACTTACATGATTCTTCTGATCTCTCCAGATTAATCTGTGTGTACTCAGGAGCAACGTCCCTGTATCAAACTTCAGCTAGAAAGATAAAAAAATATATATTTAAGATATTCAGTTCAAAGATCTACAACACAATCTTATAACTTAATTTTTGTACACAAAATCATTGAATCATAGAGGTGAAAGAGACTACAAGGTCCAACCCCATTCTGCCATGCAACTCACAATCAAAGTACCCCCAACAGATAGCCATCGAGTCTCTGTTTAAAGACCTCCAAAGAGGGACTCCACCACTCTCTGCCTTGGTCGCGCAGTAGTTATATGCCTTTGAAGCTGTTGCGGTTCTCAATTCAGGTGTTGTTGGAGGGACATTCATACAGGTAGGCCTCTCCTTTTTCTAGACATGGGGGTAACTTCAGGAGGAAAAAGTTAAGTTTCATTAGCAAAAAGGGGATGCTTCTCTTGAGATCCAAGTTGCCTCAGTCCTTTGTGAAGCCACAAGCTCCTTTGTTATGTAGAGAGCACTGAAAGGAGAGAGAGATCTCAATCCAGGTTTTGTGGGCATATGTGCCTTCAAGCCGAATGTCAATTTAGGATCACCGCATGAATTTCACAGGGTTGCATCCACACTGTGGAAATAATGCAGTTTGAGACCACTTTAACTGCCATGGTTTATTGCTATGGAATTCTGGGATTTGTAGCTTTGTGAGATATTTAGCCTCCTCTCTCAGAGCTCTGGTGCCACAACAAACTACAAATCCCAGCACCCCACAGGATGGCGCCATACCAATTAAAGCGGTGTCAAACTGGATTAATTCTGCAGTGTGGCAGCACTTGGGCAAGGAATACTCAACCAGTTCCTTTACTAAAACCTGTTGCTGCTTTTTCAAAACAACATAGCAATGACACCCAAGTAGCCTGCACTTCCTTACTGCCACAACAACCATCAACCAACCCTCAAATCATTCCCACTCAAGCCATTTTAAAACTCATTTTGAACACAGCTAGACAGGTCAACCAAAAGACCTCTTAGGCTGCATCCACACTACAGAAATAAACCAGTTTGACACAACTTTAACTGTTATGGCTCAGTGCTATGGAATCATGGGAACTGTAGTTTTGTGAGACATTGTGTCTTCTCTGTCAGAGCTCTGGTGCCACCACAAACTACAAATCCCAGGATTCCACAGCATTGAGCCACACACTTAAAGTGATCTCAAACTGGATTATTTCCACGCTGCAGAAATAAAGCAAAGCAGCTTCATTTATATACCATTTCATATTGCTATGGGTTGTCTAAGCGGTTTACAACTGTAAGCTCATTGCCCCCCCAACAGCTGGGTACTCATTTTAGCGACCTCGGAAGGATGCAGGCCTGAGTCTAGCCAGAGCCCTGGCTAGTATTGAACTCGCAACCTTGTGGTTTATGAGTGAGTGGGTGCAGTACTCACCGCTTTAATTGCCAGGGCTCATTGGTATGGAATCCTGGGGATTTGTAGTTTTGTGAGACATTTAGATTCCTCTGTCAGAGAGTCTGGTGCCACAACAAACTATAGTTCTATACACACACACACATATAGTTATATATTGTGGGAACTGCAGTTTTGTGACACTTTAGCCTTCTCTATCAGAGAGCTCTGGGGCTACAACAAACTATAGTTCTATATATACATATATAGGATGTTGTGGCTCAAGTGGTTAAGACACTGACTCTCTGATTGCAAGATTGGCAGGTTGGCAGATCAAGGCCTAAGTGCTGCATGATGGGGTGAGCTCCTGTCACGAGTCCCAGCTTCTGCCAACCTAGCAGTTTGAAAGCATGCAAATGCAAGTAGATAAATAGGTACCACTTCGGTGGGAAGGTAAACAGCATTCTGTGCAATCATGTTGGCCACATGGTCACAGAGTAGTCTCTGACAACGCTGGCTCTTTGGCTTAGTAACGGAGATGAGCACCACTCCCTATGGTCAGACACGACTTGACAACCTTGTAAACGGGGAATGCCTTTACCTTTTATACACACAAACACACAGGGCCTAAGCAGACTGCCAGAAATAGTGCACATTAAATTGAGGCACTGTCCTGGCTCAGTGCTAGGGAATCATGGGAACTGTAATTTATTGTGGCACCAGAGCTCTCTGACAGAGAAGGCTCAATGTCCCAGCAAAAATACAGTTCCCATGATTCCCTAGCACTGAGCCAGGGCAGTGCCTCAATTTAATGTGCACTATTTCTGGCAGTCTGCTTAGGCCTACAGTTAGTTATAGATTGTGGGAATTGTAGTTTTGTGACACCTCATCCTTCTCTGTCAGAGAGCTCTGGGGCCACAACTAACTATAGTTCAATACATGATAGATAGATAGATAGATACACACACACACAGAATTTTATATTGTGGGAACTGTAGTTTTGTGACACTTTAGCCTTCTCTGTCAGAGAGCCCTGGGGCCACAACAAACTATAGTTCAACACACCGTATATATATATATATATATATATATACACACACACACATATAGAACTGCAGCTTTGTGACACTTCACCCTTCTCTGTCAGAGAGTTCTGGGGCCACAACAAACTACAATTCCCAGGATTCCATAGGATGGCGCCATGGCAGTTAAAGCGGTGTCAAACTGGATTATTTCTGCAGTGCGGACGGCAGCCTAATTCTGGGTCTCCCCACCAGGGCCACCGTATCCACGCCCGCCACCTCTCTGGCTCTGCCGGACTTCTCAGCTGGGGCCTGACCTTCTCCTCGCCGTCGTAGAGGCGGACTCCGCGCTGCTGCGTGACCAGGTTCTCGTGGATTTCCAGGAGGCCGTTGGTCCACGCGAAGCGGTCCATGGCGGTAGCAATAGCAGCCGCCTCCAACAACAACGCCGCCGTTGGGACCCCTCTTTCTCAAGGAGACCCAGCCTGGCTGGACGCCGGGATGACGTCACGCGCCGCCATTTTGAGGAAGAAAATAAGACTCTTACAGTGCCGCTCTTCTACTCTGACTGCCTCCTGTTGCATCATGGGGTTTGTAGTTCAGTGAGGCCTAAGAGCCCTCTGGCTGAGAATTCTAAAGGCCCCTCCCTCAACTGCAAATCCCAGAATGCAACAGAAGGCAGCCAGAGCAGTTCAAGTGGAATAGCAGCGCTATAAGAGTGTGTGCTATGGTAATCTCCCAGCACACAACAGTAGTAATAAAGCACTGCCGGCGCGTTTGTGACAGGGTGGCATCAGGCTCGGTGTTAATAATAATAATAATAATTTTATTTATATTTCCCGCCTCTCCCTACGGTGTTGTTGTGGTGTGTCTTCTTTCCGACTTATGGCGAATCTATCATGGGGTTTTCTTGGCAAGATTTGTTCAAAGGTTTGCCATGACTATCCTGTGAGGCTGAGAGAGTGTGACTTGCCCAAGAGCACCCAGTGGGTGTCATGGCCGAGCCGGGATAAAGCGCTTGAGAACTGAACTTTCAATTCTGTCCATCCCAAATTTTCATACTCCAAGTTGTTGGGGTTTTTTTTGGACTTCAACTCCCAGGATTCCTGGAACTTAGCTGTGGTGACTAGGGCTTCTGGGAGTTGAAGTCCAAAATTACCTAAGGAACCAAAGTGTGGGAATCTGTATTGCCTTGCGCAGCCATAAGACCCCTGCACAGGGGCGATTATTCCCCCCACGTGACCCAGAAGCGAGCCATTGATTGGATGAGATGAGAACCCGAAGTTAAAGATATGCAGAGTCTCTTCCCTCTGCCGAGTAGCACCGCCTCTCTCGTTCGTTATCCCTTTGCTCTAATTGGTTGGTTTCAAGGCTCGAGGGCTCGCCCACTCCGCCAATGGGAGCGCTCGGGCGACCTGCCCGCCTCCCTCGTGCTTCAATTCAAACGGAGCGGCGGTTGGTGGCAGTTGCGGAGTTTCTTCAGGGAGGAAAGGAAAGCATTGAGAAAGGCTGGTACAGTATGGCTTGTTGTTGTTATTATATTTCAGGCATCTGCTGCTCCTATAGCATTGTACCATTAAACCAGATGTCTCTACAGTCCTGCGACAGAAGCGGGCTGCTAGGATCTACAGTATTTTGTTGTTGTTGTTGTTTTAATTCGAATTAAGGGCTCTCTGCTGATCAGAGCCCCTTGCAAAAGGACGTAGGCATGTGGGGGATGAGCATTTAAAATATTTATTTCCTGTCCTTTATACCTGACTTTATTATGGTCTCTGCAGTAACTTAAAATGAAATACAAGTGACGCTCAGGGTATATCCACACCGCGGAAATAATGCAGTTTTGGACACCACTTTCGGTGCTGTGGCTCCATCCTCTGGAATTCAGGGATTTGTAGTGTTACAAGGTTTTTAGCCTTTCTGCCAAAGAGTGCTGGTCCCTCACAAAGCTAAACATCCCAGGATTCTGTAGGATGGAGCTATGGCAGATGAAGTAGTGTCGAACCTCATTATTTCTACAGTGTAGAGGCACCTTCAGAGACATAAATCCTGTTGTTAGTCCTGACTAGAGTTGTTATTGTTTTGCCTTCAAGTCATTCTCGACTTATGGCAACCCTATCATGAGGTTTTCTTGGGAAGATTTATTCAGGTGAGGTTTGCCCTTGCTGTCCCTTGAAGCTGAGAGAGTGTCACTTGCCCAAGATCACCCAGTGGGTTTCATGGCCGAGTTGGGATTCAAACCCTGGTCTCCAGAGTCACAGTCCAACATTATGCCACGCTGGCTCTCCCTGGCTAGAGTAGACCCATGAGATCCATGGGATTTACCTATGTGTTGACTCATCATTTTAAAATTCACTGAATAGGGGTCTTTGCAGACTGCCAGAAATAGTGCACATTAAATTGAGGCACTGCCCTGGCTCAGTGCTAGGGAATTATGGGAACTGTAATTTATTGTGGCACCAGAGCTCTCTGACAGAGAAGGCTCAATGTCCCAGAAAAAAATACAATTCCTATGACTCCCTAGCACTCAGCCAGGGCAGTGCCTCAATTTAATGTGCACTATTTCTGGCAGTCTGCAAAGGCCCTAGGTCTACTTTAGTTGGGATTGCCCAAGAGGATGCCATCAAGTAAAGCCAAGAAGGTAGGGGTGACTTTAAAAGAGGGAGCTGCTTCTGCTTGCTGATTCTTTGGACCCTTAACAGTTTGACAGCCTTCTTCTAGAACTGTTGGTGCGCCAATGAAAGTTGTAACTTGCCAATGTAGTGTTTCTGATGTGGTCGTTCAAAATGCAGGTTAAAAACTGACAAGGGCAATCAATCTCTTTTGCACCTTGGGTTCATCTTTCTCCTTGCTGTGGGCACGCCTTGTGTGCATGCCTTAAAGCAGGGGTAAGCAACCTTTTTGAGCTGGAGGCCGGGTTGCTGTCCCTCAGACAATTGGGGGGCTGAAGCACCAAAAATAAATAAATAAATAATATTAAAATATATTTTTTTTAAAAATTAAACAATTTAAAAAATATGCATGCACACTCTCTCAGCCCCAGAAAAGCCATGGCAAAACCCCTGTGGAGATTTTGCCAAGAAAACCCCAAGAACAAGTAATAACAACAATTATCAATATCATAATGGCAGGCGGCAGTGGTGGTGGCGGCGGCGGCGGCAAGACCGGCCTGGGGCTGGTCCAAACGGCCCCCGGGCCTTAGGTTGCCTACCCCTGCCTTAAAGTCTCCTGTTGATTTATGGCAACCCCAGGAATATTTAGAGGTAGTTTTGCCATTTCTTCCATAGAAACATCACTTGCAGCACCTGGTATTTACTGGTGGTTTCCCATCCAAGTACTAACCAGGGCTGACCCTACTTAGCTTCCAAGATCAGATAGGATCTGGTGCCTTTTAGGGTGTCTAGGCTGTGCCTTCTGATATTTTTCTTTTAAGAACTCCCCAATCCTGAGCATATTTGGGAGCACATGTGGGAGGCAGGTGGGGAACCCAGTGGAGTATACCTGCTATCCAGTTATAACTCTCTGGGGGTAATCTATGTTCCCACAAAAACAGCAGACAGCCTTGCATGATAATCTTTCAAAGCCAGTTGGCTTTCTGTAAGCAGCTTGCACAAGGGAAATGCCATTGTCCAGGATGGGCTGAAGATAACTGAGGATACCTTTGGGTGGATTTAGCTGGGGACTGTAGGTGGTAAGAGCCATAAGTGTTCTAGTCATAGCTCTGTAATCAAAGTTAAATTCACCAGTAGTCATATATTTTATAAAATATGATTGTCACATACATCATATTTGGGTCTCAGAGCAGGATAGCTTGTTACCAATCAAACTTTTATGAAGAAGGAAAAGAGGATTCTTGAATAACCTAGGAGATTTTCCAGCTGCTCGGTGATCCTGTTGATGTCTGGTTGATTTGTGTGATGAAGATGACCTCTGCCACAGTCACTCCTATGCCTTAAATAAATATTTATGTGGTTGTTTACTTGGGTTCAGAGCATCAGCTCCTTGGTTCTCTAAGGAACTCATAGCAATGAAATGCTTTGACTAGAGTGTTGGTAGGGAAAGAGTGAGGATAGATTCTATTAAAGACAAGCGATGGACCATTTCAGAGCCTACTCTGGTGGTGAGGGTAGCAAAGAAGCTACATACTCCTTGCTATGTCCATTGCAGCAGCACAATTTCACCAAATGAAGTTGTTTGAGTTAGCGAAAGGAGTATTACATTCTAGATCTCACAGTACCAAAGAGGATCTCTCAAAGTCACAGTGATAAATTTGTTAAATAATTTGGGAAGGAAATCTTTTTGGTTAATTCTGGCTTGGACTCCACAGTGAGGGTAGATCCATGTCTATTCTGGCTGATTAAAACTGCCTGAAAAGGACTGGTCAGCTGAGTGTAAAGATGGTGAGTGTTTCTTGGAAAGAGCATTACATTCCATCTATTCTAAACAAGCAATAATAAGACTTGTACCAAAGAAGCCTTTGTTGGATGCCACCACCCTAGATAACTGTTGACTAGCTTCTACTCTCCCCCTTTTTATGGAAGCACAACTCCAGGCTTTCTTGGATGAACTGCTTACTTTAATCCATCCCATGCGGCTTCAGTCCTGGTTTAGGGGAGAGAGTCTTGGTGGAAATGAAGGCTCTCATGCCAATGCAACAGTGAATCCACTCTGGGGTTTAGTCCAAACTTTTAAAGAGCTGTACAAGACGCAGAACTTATTTTGGATGTACTGCTCAGCACCTTGGATAGCTCAGGGAGCCTCCAGTAGTTGGTGGATGACATTGTTGGTTCTGGGGGATGTCAACAGAATTCATTATCTTTATTATTATTATTATTACTTATACATTTATGTCTTGCCCCCCCACCATATTGGGATGCAAAGCATCTTTCAAAAATTAACACACCATATATTTGTTGTTTGTTGTTGTTAACCACTCTCAAGTCAATCTGGACCCTTGGCAAGCCTGTGGATGAGACATCTCCAAGACTCCCTGATTTCCACAGCTCTGCTTAGTTCTTGCAAATTCATACTCATGATCTACTTAATAGAATCCATCCATCTAGCATGCCGGCTTCCTCTCTTTCTACTTCCCTCCATCTTTCCTAGCATTATTGTTTTTTCCCCATGAGTTGTGCCTTCTCATGATGTGTCTGAAGCATGACAGCCTTAGTTTTGTCATCTTGGCTTCCAAGGAGATCTTTGGCTTGATCTGCTCCAGGACCCACCTGTTTGTCCTTTTTGCTGTCCATGGAATACACCATATATACTCATATATAAGTTGACCTCATGTACAAGTCAAGGGCAGTTTTGGGGCCAAAATTAATGGCTTTTGATATGGCCCTTGAATAAGATGAGGGTAAAATTTAGGGGCATGTACCAAAGGATGTAAAGATGAAGCAAAGGAAAATGGTGCCAAAGAACTACAAAATTCCAGCAGGCATATGTGGTTGTGCTCATAGTAAAGGCTGGATGGATGAGGAGGAAACTATGACAGATGGTGGCTGTACTTTGTGTAGGGGAGATAACCAGGCTTGGGTGGGGCTAGAAAAAGCACACATGTCAGAAAAGAATGAAAAGGCAAGAGTTAAAGTACGGGGACCTTGAGCAAATCAAGCCTGAACTCTCCCTGGAAACCAAGATGGCTAAATTGAGGTGGTCATACTTTGGCCACATCAAGAGAAGGCACCACTCATTAGAAAAGACAATGATGCTGGGGAAGGTAGGGGGCAGTAGGACAACTACATGCCAGATGAATGGACTCAATCAAGGAAACCATAGTTCTGAGCCTGCAGGACTTGATCAGAGAGGTAGAGGATAGGGGGGCCTGGAGAAGTTTCATTCACAGGGTCGCTATGAATTGAGACTGACTTGAAGACAGCTAACAAAAACAACTTTGGAACTTAGTTCCTTGGGAGACCTTCCTAGCTTCTTAAGACTTTTATATTCCAAAGCAGGGTAATGACACTCAGATGGGCTTCATTTCAATATATTGGTTTAATTTGGCTGCTGCTGATTTTATGCTCCTCCTATTTTTGTTTCATTGAGAATTGTTTTGGAAGTATTTTGCCAAAAATGGGATGCATAAATACTGTATATATTCATGCACAGGTCTGAGTCGATTTATCCACCAGTCAATGTAAGTACTGTTATACATAAAATGTTTTATGATCCTAGAGTTACATAAAATATTTTATGATCCTAGAGTTACATAATGACCTAAATCTTATTTTGAAAATAAGGAACTATACCCTGGTGAAAGTCAAGAGTGTAATCTGTCCTGGAAGCATTGACCCTCCTCTGCTCTTTCATCAATCCAGCCCTTAGTGTGAGCACAGAACGTTACGACTGCCAGAATTTTGTAAGTTCTTTGGCATCATATTCCTGTTCTTCATCCTTTACATGCTTTGTTACATGCTGCTAGGTTTTAGTTTCAGATTATCCATGGGTCATGCCAAAATCATAATTTTGCCTCCAAAATCTGTCCTCAACTTACACATGAGAGATACTTACAATTGAATATATACGGTAAGTAAAATGCAGTAATAAATAAATCTGACACTGAGATCTTTTTCTTGCTTTGTTTCTTTTTTTCAACAGTTAGTCAAAGTGGACAACAGTTTTATTGATAGAGCATAAAATGGTAAGTCCAAATATATGTTTTGTTTTATATTCATCCACTTGTATTTTAAGATCAGAATAGATTATAAGTATTCCACCTTGATTATTCCTTACGGGTGAGGAATATTGTTAAACGTCTATGAGGGGTTGTGTGTGCAAGGGTTCTAGATGAAAACTGAGACAAGATGCTTCAGCTTTTTAAATCTTTCAAAATAGACAAGATAGTTATGGTGTCTATTGCCTTCTATTGCCATTTTCCAGTTTTTCCAAGGTCTGTCTTCTCTCATATTTTGTACGATATAAAATTTCTGGAATTTTTGAGATGGAGAGTCTCTTTCGCCCCAGAAAAATACCAAAAGCTATAGGGAAAATTTGCAGTTCTGTTTTTTTTAATATTCTTTTTAGATCTAAAGTCATTATGTAACTCTAGGATCATAAAATATTTTATGTATAACAGTTTTCCCACAATATTAAACCGGCTGTTGTATTACATTTTTAACATTTACATTGGCTATCTTTTTAGCAGCTAAATTTATTTTAAATGTTTTCAGTTTTTGTTGCAAATAGAGCTACAAACTGCTAAATTCTTGGCATACCAACACAAAATACAAGCACAGGAGGTGGGAGAACCTGCTGTTTCCTTGAGTTGGTGGGTTAGAGATAATGCATTTTTCCTAGGTGCATCCCTTGCTATCCAGTGTGATCATAAGGATTTCATTAAGGAAGTACAAGTGCATTTCAGAATTGTGACAAGCGCATGTCAGAACAAGGTTTCAAGAGAGGGGAAGGGCTTGAGGTCACTTCCTCCATGTCTTCTGGCCTATTGGACCATTCCGGATCTAAGGAGTTCTTAAGTTTCACATCTTCGTTGCTTTCTAAATATGACTTTTCCCAAACAAAACTCTATCCTTTCACATATTAGTTTGTATGTATGCATTTATTCTTTGGGGTGGTGCCAGTTTCTTTCAGATATTGTGGAGTACTGAGCAATGTGAAGTAGGCAAGAAGCAAGAGAAGCTGGTGCAGAAGCCTTGTGACATTGGTAAGACAGACTGCAGAAATAATCCAGTTTGAGACTACCACTTTAACTCCCTGCTCAGTACTAGGGAATACAGGGAATTGTAATTTATTGTGGCACCACAGCAATAACATTTAGCATTTACATTTCTATACTGCTTATCAGTGAATGCAGCACTATCTAAGCGGTTTATGATCTGTAAGGCAATTAATTGCCCCTAACAAGGTGGGTGCTCATTTTAGCGACCTACGAAAGGATGGAAGGCTGAGATAACTTTGGTGCCCTGCTATCAAACTTAGAACCTTGTGGCTGCAGTACTGGCAGTACACAGCTCTCTGATAGAGAAGGCTAAATGTCTCACAAAACTGCAGTTCCCAGAATTCCCTAGCATTGAGCCAGGGCAGTCTAAGACTGGATTGTTTCTGCAGTATGTTTGGGACCTATGTTGCAAGAGAAAGGGGTTCGGCATGTCTGAAGATGTTTTTTACTCTGCAGCATTTGAAAATTTCCTCTCTGGCATCAGGTGCTACAAAAGAGCAGAGAGAGGTTAAAGCCTGGGTAGTACCTTAACTTTTTCATTCTTCATTTGAGAATGTTCATAATAAATTTTCATTTTTTTTTATTTTATTTTTTTTAATGAAAGCAAAAACAGTCCTTGGGAAGGAGGGATCTTTCCAGGCCCCCACATCCTACACATGAAAAAAAGTATAGAAGGAAATGCAGTGAATCAATGCCTGATTTTTGCCCAATTGTCTGGCTTTTCTAGTTTCCACAGAAAGAATAGCAAGGAGAAACTGACAATGTAACGAACTGTATCACAATGGTGTACCAAAGGAACAGAACCACAACTCTAACATATAGTCAGTTGTCCCTCGACACTTGCGGCTTTGGGATTCACGGATTTGATTATTCACGAGTCCGTGGTTGTGTGCGCGCACACTCCTCCCCCCTCCTTCTCTCCCAGGCGTTTCTCCTGTGAGCGAGGGAAAAGCCGAGGATGGAGGGAACAGCCAGGAAGGTGCACACACTCTGCTCTTGGCCTTCCTCTACTGCCTCAGGAGGGGCAGGTGGGAAAGGGGAGCCGCAAACGTGCTGTTTTTCCTCCCCTCCCAAGGCTTTGGAGAAGTCCTTGGAGCTCCCTGGTGCCTTGAGAGGGAAGGAAGGAGCCACAAATGCGTGCTCTCCTACCCTTCCAGCGCCGCAGACACGTGCAAGCACTAGGGTTTGGAAAAACTGCATCTTGGATATTGATATTTTTGAGTCGATACTGATGAAGAAATATCGAAATGGCTTCAAAAAAACTCCAGAAGTAGTAGTCTTTCCGCTACCTTTGCTATCCATTTACTATCTACAGTTTCCACAATTTGTTTGCTATATTGCTGCAACCATTAATGTGTGGACTCTTGTCTATGACTTGTGGGAATATATTTCTGAATCAGAGGTTGTAAAGATCTGAGAGGAGCACATGCCACTTTCATTTGATACATGTCTACCATTTGTGGAACAATTTGCCATTTACTGTTTGTGGAAATCATTTTACTGCAACAGAGGTTGTCAGAATTAGAGGAAGCACAGGGACATCGTTTGGGATATATAGCACCTTGGATTGTACATTCTGAGTTTTATAGTAATACTGCAATGTAGTTACTACATATAAATATATGATCACTGTATATATGTTAAGTTGTGGTTTTATTCCTTTGGTACACTGTTGTGATATAGTTCATTACATTGTCAGTTTCTCCCTGCTATCCTTCCTGTGTTTTTTGTGAAACCTTCCTGTTGTGTGTTTTCTAATTTCCAGCCATTCATATCCTGTGTTTAAAACATACTAATCTTCCATAAAAGTTTCAGAATATGTGGAAATGATGGTGAAATAATGCTTTATCCTCTTTGCATATATTATAAGTGAGAAATCCTTTTAGCTATGTTGTGTTAGTTCAGTAAGCTGGATACTACATTTATATGTTGTGATTTTGTGTTTTATTTAATTTTTCAGGAAGACAAAGAAAATGTCAATGGATCTATGTGGAACAAGATAAACAGCACTCTGGGGGAAAATATAGTTTCTCCAAAGGCCTTAAAATCTCCCACTGTACTAAAGCAAATTGGTACAGCTACAAATTGCAATTCTCCATCTAATATTACAGCAGTTTCTGACCCCACTGAAAACAAAAACAAAGGCATCTCATTCAGTAAAACATTCTTACTCAACAGAAATGCAAAGGAGAAACAGCTGAAAACAACTACCCCCAGTTCTGGTGCATGCCTCTCAGAGAAACGTGTCCTTGGTTCATATCGTGGTAGGATAGTGTCATCTAAGATAAACTCGTTCAGAAAAATTCAAGAAAATGAGGGTAACAGGAATTCCTTGGCTGTTCCACCTAAGTCAGTGGTGAGAACTGGATCCACAGGCAGTAGTAAATGTACTAGGGACCCCAGGATTACCAACACAGCAGGAGCTTCTAAGCCTGAAAGTGTAACCCTCCTCCAAAGCAGGCCTGCAGTGAGAGTGTCTGTCAGCCATCCCAAGCCCATTTTGTCTCATGAGAAACAATCTGTCAGTAGTGCATTAGCGCATAAAGGGGGAGCCCACCTAAACCCTGTCAGAAATTTGAAACCAGTGTTAAAGGCTGTTCCACCAAATGCTAACAATTCTGCACATAAAACAAAGAAACTTAATGTATCTAAAGCTGTAAGAGAAAGTTTAGCAGGACCTCTTTCTGAACCTCGTAGTACTGTGTCAGCTTCAAAATCGGTTGACAACAGAAATAGTCTTCTGCCAAGATCTTCAGATGTGAGAAGGTAATGAAAACAATAATGTGTGGATAGCACTGACATATTTTGTTGAATGTCTGGCATGTGAACTAAAAAATGTTTAAAAATACATATGAAATATTTGAATGTAGGCAGAAGGGTCCTTGCAATAAGCACAGTGAGATATTAATCTGTTCAATATTATTGGGGCAAATTTCCTAACTGCTGTTCTTGACTCTTGCTCTGCAAACCCTTCTGAAATCCTGACTCATCTTTAAAGAATTCATGATTTTCTCCTTTCACACTGGCCTAGTACAGATACAATGCTGTCTGCAGAACTATGGTTAAGATATTGTGAATGCATTGCAATCTCATGTGCTTCTTTCTCCCCCAACCTGTGGAGGCACTTCTTATGGATTTGGAGCCATGATTCGTTATGTCTGCACTGGTATTTCTGCTAACTGTTATTGTGCATAATTTGAAATGAATTTTCTAACTTTAATGTTATCACTGGAGGAGAGAAAACACCATGGTTACCTCTTGCAGTTGGAGCAAGTTGGAATGGAAGACAATGTGTATTGGCTCTTGAGTATCCCTATTTGCCTCTAACCATGCTTATGCATTTAGTTGGAGTACATCAGTGTGGTCTGTTAAATGATTTGCTGCTGTTGTGGAGCAAAGGAAAGGTTTGATAACTGTCTCAATACACTTACTTACAGATCTCAGCTAGCTGAATGGCAGTCACGGAAAGGGGTCAAGAAGCCACCTGCTCCAGTATCTGCTGATACTCAGCCTGAAATAGAAACAATTGGGCAAACTGCAAAAGAACCAGCTAAGTCCTTTTGGGCTGCCATAGCAGAGGAAGATGAGCAAGGACTCTTCAGTGATGGAGTCAATAATACACTTGCAGAATGTTTGTCTTTAATTGAGAAGGTGAGAGGTTGGTACAAACAGAATCATGATTATGTTTCTGTATGTCGTATGTTTAAGACTATGGGAAGCAACAGCATGTCACAGTCTCAGGACAATACTCCTTGAACATTACCTTTAGACTGTAACATTTGGCTCTATGAACATATAACTTGACTATACTCCCTGGACATTTATTGAAACAGATATGATTCCTCACCTCCTCTCTTTAGAGCAAGGTTGATACCTCTGCATGGGGATGATGGTCATTTTTTTCTATTCTACTCCCACCCAGCAAGCCATACTGGTAAATTTTGTCATACCTGCTCAACTATTTGGGTGGTTCTTTTTATATTTTGTGTTTTGGGGAACTTTGGAGGGCCAGGAGAAGCAAACCTCTGTGGTTCAGGCACTTTTGGGAAGCAAAAAGATTACCTGAAAATTGGCCCAGTTTTTTTAAAAAAAATTAATCTTGGAGGCTTTGGGGGACTTCAGAAGCCACATTTGGCTTCCATATGCAGCCTCCAAAGCACACGCTTGCTTTATGCTGAGGGACTGAACGTTCTTTGCCATTTGTCAGTTAACCTGTATCTGTTTGGAGATTCTCTACTATCACTTGGTTGCCTGTCAAATATCAACTTTTGCAAAATTGGCTTTCTTGTTCATGTTCAATAAAATCCATACTGTTGTATATCTCTTGTCAGGGTTATCCTGGAGAAGCAGTGCATTCCACTTTGGAAAAGCTCATATTGCAAGTTCCAGATGCAAAGAAGCTTGCCAAGTATTGGGTATGCCAGATGCGCCTTGAACAGTTCCGCTCTACTGAAAAGGTCCTTGGTATTTATGAAAGTGCCATTCTGGCAGGAGCACAGGTACAAACTCTTAAATGCAGTATAGTTTCTAATATATTTGGCTTTGACAGGAAAATAGGACGAATTTATATTTAAATGTAAGTTAACAAAACATGGAATTTAAATAATGGTCAAGATGGTTCGATCCTGTGTGCTTTTATAGTTGCTAAAAGACTTGTACTCCAAGGCCAGAAAGGTAAACATTCTCCTATGGTCAATGTTCCCATATTCAATGGTCAGAGGATTTCATGCTTTAACTAATCATGAACATGTTTTTTTACAGACCCAAACTTCCAAAAAGAAAATGTGCTTTTTGGAAATCTGGTAACCTTATACACTTCTCCCTTCACGTTTGCTGGGGTTTAGGGCAGAGGACCCCCGTGAATGTGGAAAAACTGCAAATAACAAAAACACTATGCTCTTACCTGAGAGAACACCTCTCTAGGCATCTCTAGGTCCTCAAGTGCATCTCTGTGGTCAACATCTGCCAGACATTGACCACAGAATTGTGCTGGAGGAGATACAAATGACTAATGGAGTGTTCTCTCTAGGAATCTCTAGGTCCTTCAGTGCAACTTTTAGTTAAAGTTGACCATAGAGTTATGCTGGAGGACCTAGATATTCCTAGAGAGAACATATTAATCAAATCTGCAAAAGTCAAAGCCGCAAATGTGGAGGGATGAGTGTATTAATGTATATACCGGTACCTATCCCATGCTCATATTCTATGTACTCCCCCTTCCCCCTTTTCTCCCCCCCCCCCCTTCTTTGTAATTATATGTCTCTCTTCCCCCAGTTTTATCTTTGTAACAACCTTGTCGGATGGTGACTGTCCCAGGGTGATCCAGCGAGCTTCACTCTCAAGTAGAGATTTGAACTTGTGTTTACCAAGTCCTAGTCCAGCACTCTGATCAACACATTGGCTAATTACAATAAACCTAATCAGATACTAACCAAGAGATATTTCTTCCAGCCAAAGAATGAGTTACGTCATGCCTTAGCCGATGTTATGAAGGCTACAACAAGTCTAAGGAAATCTGAGGGTAAGAATAAGAGTTTCCACCTTAAGATGATTAGACTTCTTTGTTATCAAGGCTGAGAATGTGTTTTTTTAAATTATATATCATACTTCGGGTGTATTTATAAATACACACATACATGATGTTACAGAAAAATCTAAGATCTGGTTCACCTCAGTGTATTAATAAGCACTGCATTGTAAATTCTATTTCTCTTCAACCTTGGTTGCTTTAAGCATCCTTATCTCCTGACTTCCCAATCTCAGTTTGATATTTTATATCTTCCCAGCTACTTGCCTGCTTGGCACTGGTAACCAATAATTCTAGCTAGGTGAATGCATGGCTTTTCCTCTAGGCAACTAAGGGCCTTTGCAGACTGTCAGAAATAGTGCACATTAAATTGAGGCACTGCCCTGGCTCAGTGCTAGGGAATCATGGGAATTGTTGTTTTTTTTCCCCTGAGACATTGAGCCTTCTCTGTCAGAGAGCTCTGGTGCCACAATAAATTACAGTTCCCATGATTCCCTAGCACTGAGCCAGGGCAGTGCCTCAATTTAATGTGCACTATTTCTGGCAGTCTGCAAAGGCCCTAAGACTTGCAATGGAGGGAGAAAACTCAAAAGGTTTTATGAATAAAAAACAGTCTAGTAAAAAGATTCCAAGCTAACGTGGAGTTGAGCAGCAAAAAGGGAACAAGGGTAATTTGCTTCTCCACCAACTCATTTTGTTTTCCATACTGGCTGCAGAGGAGCTCCCCTTTTGCAGCATTCAGCATAAAAAGGCAGTGGGCTGGTGAGGAAAAAACAGTGCTCTAATCCTCCTTTGCCACCCTGTTCAGTTTCCATATTGGCTGCTGAAGAATCAAAACCTCTGGTTCCATGGGCAAGTGACTTTGAATGACTTTGGGCAAGTGACACTCTCTCAGCCTCAAAGGAAAGCAAAAGTCAAATCCACTCTGAATAAAGTCTGCCAAGATTTTTGCCCAATTCAAAACTGCCTGCAAATGTGCTTTCATTTGTGGCCCTCAGCATCCCCCAAATTTTGAGAATAACAGTCAAAAAATGGCTGGAAAATGATGGTGCATATTCTGCTTGTTCATTGATTATAATGTAGATAATCAAAAGAGGTGGTCTACAAAGTGTAATGTTATCCTTGGATTTCATTTTTCAATGGAAAAAATCTTCAACTTGTATAATTTTATATTTCTATATTCCTATTTTTTCTAGAAGAATGTGTGAGGAAAGAAATCACGCAAACTGATGAGACAAAGGAAGTTAATTTAGATAAAAATAAGATAGGCACTGTTTCTAAGGAAGCTCCTTTGAATAAAAATATGGAGTCAAGTAATGAAGAGAATTTCCCAAAAGCAGCAGATGTTTGTTTGAAGTCTGAACAAGAGAGCATTTTAGTTGAAAAAAATCCAAGAAACGAACAGAGTTGTAAGCCTGCATTACTTAAAAAAGAAGAGAGTGACAGCAACACAGACAAAGATGAAATCCTGGAGTTTAAAACTCCTGAAAATGACAACATGGGGTCATATTTAATTAAGTATAATTTGTCAACTACTCCTCACTTGGAAAGGTAAGCATTGATTGCTTTAGATATATACAGTTTGTGTGGTCTCTGGGGGGAAATGATTACGTATATGACTATACAAATGCTACATATGAGGGGGCCTACTTGTTCAGATTTAAGTAGTGTCAACAAATATTTTGGGCGTGACATCCTGTTCAGTTTAAGAAGAAGATGTGAGTGCCTGAAGGATCTTCTCTGGGGACCTTGTTGCAGTTTAATGAAGATGCATTTAATACAAAAGATATACATGCATATACAGAAATGTATTCAGGACATGGTTGGATCCAGACTTTTCTTCTTACATGCAGATTGGCTTCTTCCATCCAGCAGAAAAATACTGCTGAAAGTGAATGAAGCAGTTGTCTTCCTCAGTTTCTCTCTCCTATAGTCATCCTGAATAGTGGGAGCGGTGGTGGTTTGGGGGTTTAGCAAAGACTGTGAAACTGTATTTTAATCTGTTGTTTCCTGCCTCAATCCATAGGGAGAGGTGGGTAAGAAATAAATATTTTAACTTTCAATGTTTCTGCTGACAAGAGAGCATTCTGAGTGAAACTACTCAGGTTTTGTTTCTGCTGATGGAAAAGCAGCTGCATCCAGTCCAGTGGAATCCACAAAACAATGCAAAAGGAATAGTAATGCCAAGTTAAACTAAATGTCAAATAATTGTATATTTGGAAATCAGTGACAATGTTTGTCCAAATATATATTTGGAAAATCTCCTCACCAATGAAGGATTTGTGTTCCTGTAATGTTCAATATATTTCAACAAAATGGGTTCTGACTTTACTGGAGTAACCCAGCTGCAACCTTCTTTGTTAGCTTGCCACTTTTGAGAGAGTAGAACTTTGTCATTTTACTCCAGTCATAGTAGGCCTGATCCTTACTATATGTGACTATGGAGTTTATTGCACTGCCTTTTCTCGTCCTTTTCTTCTGAGTTAGGCATGGGATGAAAACTTCTAAATGCGGATTTTATCGCACGCCTCTGTGCCCAGGCAGGAGGCATCCCACACCCGATCAGAACTTCTCCCGCACTTTTTGGAAGAATGGGATTTCCCCGTTCTTTGCAAGGTGAAGGAAAAGTCCAGATCGGGTACAGGATTCCATGATCAGGTATGGGACGCCTCCTGCCTAGGCATGGAGGTGTGTGATAAAATCTGCATTTAAAAGTTTTCATCCCACGCCTAGCTTGGGAGGAAAGGATGGGAAAGGGCAGTGAGATAAACTCCTGTGTGATTAAAAACAATTTTCCAGTGACCCTCCTAATAATACCTTCACTTTAATATTGTATAAGCCACCATCTAATTGTTCTATAGTAAACAACAGCCTATATGGATAGTGACCACTGCTATCTTAGCGACTGTACTTCTGTGTATAGAAGTAGTCTCTGAAGGTAAAGTCTTAGCCAAGCTCACAGGCTTACCATTTAAGTCTTGCCCCTTGTGTATCAGATCCAGAAGGTTGCAATACTTACTGTTAACAGTTATAGTTCCATAGAAGGAATTGGCTCAGTTTTTTTAGGCCATATAACAACAGATCCCACACCACAAAATGCTAATTATTATGTACTATGTTGTAAAATGTCAAGATTACAATAATTTGCATAAGAAACATGTAATGCATTTTGGCCTCTGAAACCGATCCGAGTACTGGCTTACTACAGTAAAAACATATGCACTATGCATACAAATAATAGGAAAATATAGCACAATGGGCATCCTGTCTTCATTGGGTGCGATTTTCCTTCAACACTTTTAGTGGCACTATTTTCAGATTCCCAGTGAGTATGGAAGCTTCTCTTCCATGTCTTATTTGCAGCCTGCCCCTGGAATTATAACCTATACCAGGTTCTAGCAAAATTCTAGCCCACAAAATGCATAGAATTAATCTACCAGTCATTCCAAAATAATTTAGCTAATTATAGCTTCATGATACAAAGAAATTCCTCAGTGTCCTGGTGAGTTCCATATTCACTGGGAGTCTGAAAACTATTTGAAAGCAGATCATAATGACTTTGCATAAAGAACAATTAAACAGTTTCTGTCTCTCTGAGCTAAATGATTTTGATTTATGGTTTGGGGTATGTAAATGGAAGATGTTATAATATGCTTTGAACAGTGATACTAATAGGATGGACAAAAATAGCCTCTGAAAGATTGCACCCGATGAAGATCTTAAAGAAAGGAACCTATGACTGATTATTTTTGTATATACCCATCTACTGACATATTATATTCAATATGGTTTCAATACTATATACCAGGGGTGAGAATCATGTGGAAGTTGTTGAACTGGATTTCTTAGAAGCCCTAATAGTACTATAGCCCATAGTGAGGAGTGCTGAGAACTAAAGTCCAACAATATCTGAAAGGCCACATGGTTCCACCCCTACTATATACATTGACCAGAGAATAAGTCCTATAG
The DNA here is from genome assembly GCA_026167975.1 of Phrynosoma blainvillii. Lineage (NCBI taxonomy): Eukaryota > Metazoa > Chordata > Lepidosauria > Squamata > Phrynosomatidae > Phrynosoma > Phrynosoma blainvillii. The sequence continues at coordinate 191,295,118 of JANUYF010000001.1, read as the reverse complement.
TATACTGACTGCTTGAGTAGACAGTCCTAGGATCACATTGTTAGATCCATTTTTTTCCTTTAAACTCTATTAACATCTACAAAAAAATCTTATTGGATTTTCTTTTTTGCACCAATAGCTGTGTTACTATTTCAATATTTTCTTGGATTTTATGTTTCCCCAGATGATCTGTTGCTGGGGCACAGACATATCTAACATACTTTTGGGAAGGTGGGGTTTTGTTTGTTTGTTTGTTTTTGGCAGTACTCAAGTCAAAATAATTATTATCTACTTTGTGTAAATGGCCTCTTCTTTTTCTGATCCCCAAGTACAAAGAAAAAACTACAGTGTGAAGCAAATGATTCTGCTATTAAGGATCTGAAATTTCTAACTCCTGTGAGACGCTCTCGCCGCATAAATGAGAAGAGGTCTAAGTTGCCAAAAGAATTGAAAGAGCACAACCTTTGTGTTTCTTCACTTGAAGAGCTCGGAGAATTGGGAGATGATGGTACTGGTTTCATCTACAGACAAAACAGTGCCCTGCAGAAAGTTTATCCACAAGAACTGCCCAAAGAGTGATAGTACAATTTTAAAAAAAGATTTTGTCTAGCTCCTGTAGCTCTGTATGTATAAATGCTTCTCTTTATTACCATGGTGTTAAAATATCAAATAAATAGGCCATGGGAATGACACACACCTAACTCATATGGTCTTGGCAATGGCATTCACCATGAATAACACTAACCTATTTTTATTTTAACCAGGAAAACAGCTTTAAAAGGTGTGAGCATTTAACCTAAGTGTCTATCTGTCGCCTTCAAACATGTAAAATCTGTGGCCATGATCCAACTTGAGCTGACAGAAGGCAGCTTCCTGTTGATCTTGGTGCAGGGATTTTCCTTCTCTGCACCACTCAAAACCGTTCTGGAGGGTTTCCCAGCCCCCTAAAGCAAATATTGAGGGTGCCGTACAGGATGCATGGGAAGATGAATGTTCCTCTTCCCAAGCTTTCCTGATGGGCTTCTTTCTTCAGCACAGGGACTCAACTGGACCTTGGCCTATGTCTAAAATTTCTTTGTCTTAACTGTATATGTGGAGATTTTGTATTTTTAGAAGAATAGTTGAAATAAATGTTATCTTCAACACTCACAAATTTCTTCTACAAACATTCATTTGAGCAGCTTGATAGATTTAGTCTACAGTTGTCCCTCTATTTTTGTGGACTTCAAGTTTGTGGTCTCGCTTTTCACGGACTGGCAAGCAGGGAGGGATATAGTGGTGCGCACACACATTCAAGCCAATGGGGCTTGAATATTTGTGGTTTTCGTTTTTGCGGGGTGGTCCAGAACGGATCCCCCCGTGAAAACGGAGGGGCAACTATTAATATTTGAACATAGTGAAAGTATATTGTTAAAATCAGTGTTACCATAGTGATGCTATAACGAGCTCGATTGTCAAGAGCTAAGATTTGCAGCCTACTGCACTACAACTACCATGCGATTCTGTCTGAGCTGGAGGCAGCTATCTTGCTGTGGTCACTGGCAGGCTTGTGTGGTAGCACTATCACTGTAATGGGTTGTGGAGATGTGAGAAAGACAAGCTCCGTGATGGGCATAATTAGAAATTGCATTGAATTTGGAGAACTGCCCATATCACACCCACATCAATGTTGTACATTTCTGACCACTGTACTTAAATGGGATGTTGTAGAGCTAGGGAAAGACAATCAAAAGTATCAAGTTGCTAGAATAGTGGTTCCCAACCTTTGGTGTTCCAGGTGTTTTGGACTTCAGCTCCCATAATTCCTGACTGTTGGCCAAGTTGGGGCCCCTGGGACTTGAAGTCCAACATGAAAGACAAAGGTTGGGAACCACTGCACTAGAGCAAGTCACGTGTGAGAAAGGCTTCCATATTTGGACTGTTCAGAGAAATTGAGACATAATAAGAGTTCATAAAACTGGATGGTGTGGAGACAATAGATGTTTTTCTCCCTCTCATACCACTAGAATGCCGTATCTGCTGAAGTTGAATATTGGAAGCCTCAAGACAGATAAAAGGAAATACTTCAAACAATACATTGCTGAGCTATAGAATCTGCCACAGGATGTAGTCCAGAGACTATGACTCTGGCAAGCATGGTTAAAACCCCTGCTTGGCGATGGAAATCCACTGTGTGACCTTGAATAAGTCACACTCTTTCAGCCTCAGAGGAAGGCAAAGGCAAATCTTGCCAAGAAAACCCCTTGATAGGGATGGCTTGGAAGTCAGAAACCACTTGAAGGCACACAGCAACAAAGGTGTGTAGACTCCTGTTCCTACAACTGACAGAAATCAGCAACTGAAGAATTGTCCTGCATTTTATGTATTTAAGAGTCAGGATGATGCAAATTTACTTTATTTGTTTTTCATAACATGGAATGTAGGAATAGGAATTTGAATAAGTGTACAAGTGATTGAATTTTATATTTCATTTCATGTTTTATTTGTAAAATTTTAAAAATATAATAATAATAAAAAAAGAATTGTCCTGCATTTGGCAGAAGGAAAGTCAAAGTTTGTGCTTTCCATATCCTCCTGCAAAGATCAGTTTTATACAAAAACACAGATACTGAGTTAAAACCTGCAATCAATCCATATACACTTGGGGTGGGAACTGATATTGCAGTTCTTCCCCCCCCCCCCGCCCTTATAATAGCATGGGAGTCAGAGTAGTGGTATGGTTTGAGTGTTGGGCTAGGACTATGCAAGGTTTGAATCCCTGCTCTGCCATGGAAACTCACTGGGTGACCTTGGGCAAGGCGCACACACTCTCAGCCTCAGAGGATAGCAATGGCAAACCCCCAATGCAGAAACTTTCTAGGAAAACCCTACGATAGCGCATAAGGGTCCCCATAAGTAGGAAATTACTAGAAAGCACACAACAACAAAAATAATAGCAGCACCAATATTACTGCCACGCTACTTTGTCCTCCCAGCCTGACAAGGTACATAGAGTGACCAGATGTCCTAATGGCAAACGACGACAAGGAATCACAAAATGGAAGACATTCAAGAAAAATGGAGGACATGACAAAATAAAAGGTAAAATCAGTCATATAACTGTAAATTCATGTTTCTTAAGCTAAAAATGGAGGCCATTTTGGAATCCCTCTGGGACAGAAGGCTGAAATGGAGGACAGTACCTGGGGAAAAAGGAGCACGCATCTAGTCACCCTGCTAGGTGAAGCCCACAGGAAGGAGTCCCTCCTCCTAGTGGCATCCCCAGGATTGGTGTCACCCGATGCAGTCACTCATTGTGTCACCCCCCCATTGACCGCCTCCTCCCATTTCACACCAGACACAATCCTTAGTAATGCTTTGTTGCATTAGTTACCATAAATCGTAATTCCCATACATACCACAGAATTATCATTAAACAGTAAAGATATTCCCCGTTGTCAAGTCGTGTCTGACTGTAGGGAGTGGTGCTCATCTCCGTTACTAAGCCGAAGAGCCAGCGTTGTCAGAGACTACTCTGTGATCCTGTGGCCAGCATGATTGCACAGAACACCGTTTACCTTCCCACCAAAGTGGTATCTATTTATCTACTTGCATTTGCATGCTTTTGAACTGCTAGGTCGACAGAAGCTGGGACTAGTGATGGGAGCTCACTCCATCATGAAGCACTTGGGCCTCGAACTGCCAACCTTCCGATCTTACAATTAACAGAATCAGCTATGAAAGAACTAGAAAAGATCCTAAAATGCAAAGACATACAACTCAGCACAAAAGTCAGAATCATACAAGCCATCGTATTCGCTATTACCATGTATGGATGTGAGAGCTGGACAGTCGAGAAAGAAGGCAGGAGGAAAATCAATGCATTTGAGATAATGTGGTGCTGGAGAAGAGTGCTGAGGAGGATCCCATGGACAGCCAAAAGGACCATCAAATGGGTCCTAGAGCAGATCAAACTGGAAACCTCCCTGGAAGCCAAGATGACCAAACTGAGGCTGTCATTCTTCGGACACATCATGAAAAGGCATTAATTGTTGGAAAAGACAATAATGTTAAGAAAGGTGGAGGGAAGTAGAAAGAGAGGAAGGCCACATGCTAGATGGATGGACTTTATTAAAGAGACCACAAATATGAGTTTGTAGGAGCTGGAGAGAGCAGTAGAGGACGGGGGGGGGGGGGCCTGGAGATGTCTCATCCATAGGGTCACCATGGGGCGAGAATGACGCGAAGGCAGTTAACAACAACAACAAAGTGAAGATTTGGTTAAAATGTGATATTTTTAAAGGAAAAAAATGTAAAAAAGAATTTTTTAAAAAATTAAAAATTTCTAAAATAAAATAAATTCAAATTGAAATTTTAAATTAAAAAAAAAATCTTGGGCCTCTCCTTTCTCCTCCCACCGCGCTTCAGCCCACTCCCACCATCTATGAAAGGATTTTACAGGGAAGCAGATGACTGCCACAGCCTCTTTCTGCCCAAAGGTAGGCAGGTCTTTGAGGAGCAGTGGTGACACAGACCTCTTAGAGGGGTCACCTATACATGAGGTCCCTATATAGCCCTACTGACGCCACTGCCTCCTCCCTGGGCGCCTAGGCCTAGGCCTAGGCCCAGGCCCAGCCTGGAGGAGGGGTGGACCGCCTTCCCTCTTCCCGCCGGGGCTGCTGCTTCTGCCTCCGCCGCTGGCAAGAAGGGCCTTGCCGCTGAGACAAGACAAGGTGAGGAGGGCGCGGTGGGTTAGCGGCCCCAGCAACCATTGGCAGCCCCACAGAGGCGCCTCGGGTGAAGGGGCGAAAGACCCCCCCCCGGCCTTTCTCAGGGCCTGAACAGACTGCCAGAAATAATGCAACTTTAGTCCACTTTAACTGCCCTGGCTCAGTGCTAGTGAATCATGGGAACTGTAGTTCATTGTGGCACCAGAGCTCTCTGACAGAGAAGGCTCAATGTCTCAGAACAAACTACAGTTCCCATGATTCCCTAGCACTGAGCCCTGAGGGCAGTTAGAGTGGTCTCAAGCTGGCAGTCTGTTCAGGCACTCAGTTTCCTGGCTGGAATATCAGCTTGCAATGAAGCCCAGGCGGCCCTTGGCCCCTCAAGACTGCTCAATCCCACCCTAATTCTCATGTTGTTGTTGTTGGTTGTTTGCTTTCCAGTCGTTTCCGATTTATGGCGACGCTATCCTGGGGTTTTCTTGGCAAGTTTCTTCAGAGGGGGGTGGGGTTTCCCCCTTGAAGAGGCTGAGAGAGTGTGACTCCTTCCCCAAGGTCGCCCAGTGGGGGTTTCCATGACCTAGAGGGGATATATATATATATATATATATATATATCCATATCTATCTATCTATATCTCCATATATATATATATATATATATATATATATATATGGGACATATTTTTAGATAGATAGATATGATTATAATAACTATATATATATATATATATAATCCTATGGACAGACATGACTTGACAACCTTGTCAACAGGGAATACCTTTACCTTTTATATATTTTATACTATATACACATTATATAATATGTAATTTTATATATATATATATATATATATATATATAATATACTGTGTGTATTATATACACATACATACACACACACACGTGTGTGTGTACATGTTTATTGTGCACATTGAGTCCCAGTTCTGGGAGAAGGGCAGGATAATAAATAAATATAATAAATAAAGTATATATAAATGTATATACACACACAAGAGCCAGCATGGCCTAGTGGTTTGAGCCCTGGATTGTGACTCTGGAGACCAGGGTTCAGTTCCCTGCTGGACCATGAAAGCCACTGGGTGACCTTGGGCAAGTCACATGCTCTCAGCCTCGGGGGAAGGCAATGGCAAATCTCTGAACAAATCTTGCCAAGAAATCCCCATGATAGATTCACCTTAGGGTCGCCATAAGATCAGAAATGACTTGAAGGTATACACAACAACAAACAACAACAAAAAATATATGTGTATATCTATCCATACACACGCACATTGTTCACACACACACACACTCACACACTCACATGCTATATATATGTGCAGTATTTATTTACTTAAAACCTGCTTAGTCCACTCCTGTGTTGGGAGGGGTCTCCATTACCATGCTTACTAGGAGACTGTAGGAGATGTAGTCCAAAAGGTAACTTTTCCAAGCTGTGGACATCACTTAGAAGACAGGTGACACTGAAAGTGGAGATCAGAGGGAGAATCATTTCCTATCATTATTTTTTTCTCTGCTAGTCCTCTTTCTTTCAGAAATCTGACATAAGTTATGTTTCCAGTCACCCATCCATTGCCAAGCAGCTTGCCCCATTTGTGGGTCTCTCATAAATGAACATATTTGTTGTGTTGCCATCACTGTTCTAGTTCTGAGTTCTGGCTAAAGACCCACCCAGATGGCCTCCAGCAAAATCACCCTTAAGTTATGGTCCTTTAAACTTTGCACCTGACAACCTGCCATTGTTGAAGGCCTGCCATCATATCGATGAGGATGATGAGTTGTGGGTCTGCAGTTTGGACACAGCACCTCACTGCCATAGAGTGCCCCTTTCATCTCAAGGAACTACATGACAGGTGGTCACACCCAGCATAGTTGCTGGCCTTTAAACTTTACAGACCGCATTATGGGCAGAACCACAATAACAGTTTCTCCTATGGTAAAGTTACAGCATTTCAAACTTACCTGGTTGTCTTGCAGAAAGGCAGCTTATTAGTCACTGAATGCTATTCCAAGTGCAAATGTACATAGCTGTTCCTCTCCCTGCACAAAGTGATCTACGTCACTCTGTCTGCCGGTTATCTTCCTTTTTAAACGTTTGTATTTTTGGTTTTTAAATAATGTTTATTTAATTGTAATTTTAGCATTGGGTGGGTGGGTAGGGTTGGGAAGGGATTAATTTTTTAATTCTGTTGTACTCTTTGTATTTTTATTGTTGTAACCCACCCGGATTCTTTGTGATTGGGTGGGCTATAAATAAATAAAATTATTATTATTATTATTATTATTATTATTATTATTATTATTATTATTATACCAGAATTGCACTGGGACCTATCCTTTTTCTCAGAAATGTAAACGTTTCTGCTTGCTTTAGGCAGAAGGGAGTGGACCAATGAGTGTGGGAAATGCATTTTGGTAAACTCATGGATGGGAAATGTGTGGTTCCACAGGTGCAGCCCAGCAACATTGGGAAGGTCACACATCCCTTGCTCTAGCTCGAGCCAGGTTTTGAAGCAGCCAGTGGAACTGATGAGCTCATGAAGAAACATCCTTAACCTGATGAACAGGTGAGTTCACAACATGAGCTCATATGTGAGTTGAGCTGCAAAGAGCAGATTTGTGCATTCAAGTTGTTTCTGACTTATGGCGACCCTAAGGCGAACCTGTCTTGGGGTTTTCTTTGCAAGATTTCTTCAGAGAAAGGTTACCATTGCCTTCCCCTAAAGATATTAAAGAGCAGATATTCAAGAGCAAATGAAGTGACTGGGAAGGCTCCTTGTTTGCCCCTTGGAACGACAAATGTGACTCCTTTTCCGCCGGCTGGAGCCTTTCTTTAGCTATAGAACTGCACCAGGCTGCCTTTTGAAATTAAAAGACAAGCTCTTTCTTTCCCAAAGACCTATAAGCCAAAGTGCTTATTCATACATAGATCAGGTGCAGTGGGCTTCACTTTGCTGATCTGATGCATCTAATTTGCAGGTGAAATCATCTCCTTGGAAAGGAAAGGAAAAGAAAAGATCTTCAGTCTTTTTATTCAACTGCAGATTTATGAGATCTTACTCATCAGTAGGTGTTTTTGCAGGTGCCTTTTATCTTATATGTTCCACTTATCTTAAACTGTTTTAAACAATTTAATACAATTGTCTATTTAATGAAGGGTTGTACCATATATTTTTAATTGTATTTTGCTTTAATCATATACTTTAAGCTACTTTGGCTTCTATAATGGAAGAAAGGCAGGATATAAATTAATTAAATAAATAAAATGATTCAACGTTTGCCTGAGATCCTTTGGAGCGGATCTAAAGGTGTGTGTGACACCACTGCTCCTCAAACACCTACCTTTTTGGCAGAAACAGGCTGTGGCATTCATCGGCTTCCTTTTAAAAAGCTTTAAGAGATGGTGGGAGTGGGGTGAAGTTCCAAAGGAGTAGAAAGGAGAGGCCCCAGAATTTTTTTTAAATTAAAATTTCCAATTCCAAAATTTTAATTTTTTAAATTAAATTTTTCTTCATCCTTTTAAAAATTTCTTTAAAAACATCACATTTTAACCAAATCTTTACTATGTATATGTAAATACATTTAGGTTGTGCATATGATTTTGTAATTTGGAGGTATAAGTTTAATTTTGCTAGCTGTTTATGTCACAACTATTAACATTACATTCAGTGGCATATGGGAATTACAATTTACAAGCAACATTAGTGCAAAAAAAGCATTACTAAGGATTGTGTATGGTGTGAAATGGGAGGAGGAGGTCAATGGGGGTGTGTGTGATGCCATGAGTGACCGCACTGAGTGACACAAACCCTAGAGACAGCACTGTTTGGAGGGAGAGAGATTTTAATAAGGAGTGGTGGGGGGAGGTGGAGTTTGCTTCAAGAGGAGCTGTCCAGTGTCATATGACTAAGGATGTTGCTGTTCTGCTACTCTGAATTAGGAAATTCTGGGAAGTAACAAAGTCCAGCCTACTCAGTTTTGGAGAGATCCCTGCAAACATTAAAGCAGTTTGATAACCATGGAAAAATACAGTGTGCTAAAGATACTTGGAGAAGGATCATATGGGAGAGTTCTTTTGGTCCATCATAGAAACAGAAACCAGAAATAGGCAATGAAAGAAATAAGACTTCCAAAGGTAACCATTAGTTATCCACATATTTTGAAAGCCTGAAAATAAATTCCTAGTCACTGCTAAAAACCTATGTGTTGGATCCTTGCAAGAAAAGTTTAAATGGATGTTATACAAGATGACATTCTCTGTGTGGAAAAATCCAATGTCATATGCACAGTGGCCAACAACTTCTTCAAAAATGAAACATTTCATAGAGAGTCCAAGATCCTGTATGGCACAGTGATTTCACATGTGGAACTATACTACAGCTGTCTGTTCAGTACTTCCCAGGCTCATTGTTGAGCAGTTGCAGCTCAAATACATATCTTGCTCTGTAATGAGAGCCAGCATGGTGTAGAGGTTTGAGTGTTGGACTACAACTCTGGAGAGCAGGGTTTGAATCCTCGTTTAGCCATGGAAACTCTTTGTGTGACTTTCATAGAATCATAGCATTTGAAGAGACCTCAAGGGCCATCCAGTCCAACCCCTTGCCATGGAGGACTAGTTCTTGCATCACACTGAGCCTTTCAAAAATTATCCATGGGGAAATGCCACTGCCCATAGTGTGAGCTGGCATGTTCTCTGTGCTGTTTTCCACATAAACAAGCCTAAAATATTATGCTACCAAGTGATTCTGCTGGAATACCGGAAAGATATTCCCAAAGTCATGTGCTGTGCATAATCTCAGTGTTGTGCTTGCATTGTAACACTACAAAGAACTGTTTGCTGCTTCATTGCTACTTTAAAAATACTACCATTACAACCAGCTGCCAAGATATACTGGCATATTTATATTAACCTTCAAATTTTTGGAGGGTACACACATCCAGTCTTGTATAACTTACCTGCTGTTTCTGTTTATGTGGTAAAATTACCAGCTTGGTAGATGAAGGGAATGCTGTGGATATAGTATATCTTGATTTCAGTAAGGCCTTTGACAAGGTTCCCCATGACATTCTTGCAAGCAAGTTGGTAAAATGTGGGCTAGACAAAGTAACTGTTACATGGATTTGTAATTGGTTGACTGGTCGAACCCAAAGGGTGCTCAACAATGGCTCCTTTTCCACCTGGAAAGAAGTGACCAGTGGGGTGCCACAGGGCTCTGTCCTGGGCCCAGTGCTATTCAATATCTTTATTAATGACTTGGATGACAGTATTGGGGGCATAGTTATCAAATTTGCAGACAACACCAAATTAGGAGGAGTAGCTAATACCCCAGAAGACAAGATCAAAATTCAAAATGACTTGAACAGACTAGAAAGCTGGGCCAAAGCTAACAAAATGAAATTCAACACAGAGAAATGTAAGGTACTGCACTTAGGGCGGAAAAATGAAAAGCACAGATATACGATGGGGGACACCCAGCTGAATGAGACTATGTGTGAAAGGGATCTAGGAATCCAGGTGGACCACAAGTTGAACATGAGTCAACAGTGCGATGCAGCAGCTAAAAAGGCCAATGCAATTTTAGGTTGCATCAGTAGAAGTATAGTGTCTAGATCAAGAGAAGTAATAGTGCCACTCTATTCTGCTTTGGTCAGGCCTCACCTGGAATACTGGGTCCGGTTCTGGGCACCACAATTCAAAAAGGATGTGGAGAAACTGGAGCGTGTCCAAAGGAGGGCCACTAAAATGGTGAAGGGTCTGGAAACCAAGCCCTATGAGGAATGACTTAGGGAGCTGGGGATGTTTAGCCTGGAGAAGAGAAGGCTGAGAGGTGATATGATAGCCGTGTTTAAATATTTGAAGGGATGTCATATTGAGGAGGGAACAAGCTTGTTTTCTGCTGCTCCAGAGACTAGGACCCAAAACAATGGATGTAAGCTCCTGGAAAAGAGATTCCACCTCAACATTAGGAGGAACTTCCTGACAGTGAGGGCGGTTCGACAGTGGAACACACTCCCTCGGAGAGTAGTGGAGTCTCCTTCCTTGGAGGTCTTTAAGCAGAGGCTGGATGGCCATCTGTTGGGGCTGGTTTGATTTTGAGTTCCTGCATGGCAGGGAGTTGGACTGGATGGCCCTTGTGGTCTCTTCCAGCTCTATGATTCTATGATTCTATGTAGTTAACAACAACAAAAAAGTGTAGTGCTGTGGTCTCAAGTCACACACACTTAGCCGTAGAAAACTCAGTTGCCTTTGGGTCACAATAAGTCAGAAATGACTTGAAGGCACACAACAATAACAAACAATGTTGCATATACAAGGGTGGTTAAAAAGCAACCAATAGCACTTCTCCCAAATTTTTCTGGATCCAAAAATGTTGCAGCTCACTGTTAAATACTATATATATATATATATATATATATATTGGTCTTGACATAAATTTTTGTTAATTCATATATTCATAGATCCTTTCTTCCAGCCATAAAAAGGCATACTGTGCTTTAAAATGTTAATTTGCATACAACAGACATATACAAGCCTTGAGAGAATTCCATGTAATTCTGATGGTCTATCTTAAGGCTTCTCCCTATAATTTCATACAAACCATAGGGGGAACCATAAGTGGAACATAAGTTGAGGAGCAAGAATTTCCAACAGTAAACACAAGGTTTACTGGGGTTCCTTTCACCATGTGTAGATAACTTATTATAAATTAATAGTCGACACCTTTAATATATGTCAATTATGAAAGCCCTGCAGGTAGGAACTTTTTTACAAGGCAACCATTAACGCAGGCAATAATTGAGAATTATTTTGTAATTATTTTAGTGGAGGAGTGTCTGTTCAGATACCCGTTTAACAATCTGGTGTCTAGACTCACAGTATTTGGAAGCAAGTCCCAGTGATATCAGGGGTACTTGCTTCTACGTTTATACAATAAGGACCACAGCCTTAGATGTGACAGTTTTATGCTTTCATTAACAGTCTGATAGAAACAATTTTGTCAAATAAACCTGTATTGTACTTATTTTACTGAGTAGCTCTATTTTTTACTGTTTCCAGTCTCTCGTTGATACAGAAAAGTCCTGGAATGAATCCGTTCTTTTAGCTAAAATGAAACATCCAAATATTGTCAAATTTACAGAATCATTTGAAGGTAAGTATAGGTATTTAAAATAACCTGCTTTATTTACATAATTCCATTTGTAGAATTCATTCTTTGTTTCTTTTTAAAATATATATATACTATTTGTGCTGCCTAAATAATAGTAATACATTTTGCATAATCTATAGAAATATTCTTAAATTCTCTAAACATTAGATGATGGACATCTGTATATTGTGATGGAATACTGTGATGATGGAGATCTGATGCAAAAGATTAAACTTCAGAAGGGAAAGTTGTTTCCAGAAGATACAGTATGTACATAATACCTTATAACTGAGTGTGTTTGGGGTATTTGTTTTTAAGCATTTGGGCAGCACGTGGTATATTGGGGTATTTCCTGAACTCATCAGGGCTGATGCCTTACATGGGTCTCTTCCCATCCTATCCTATCCCATCCCACCCCACCCACCACATGAGTTTCCCTGCTTTTGCTACTACAGCTGTTGCACCACTCGTTTACAGTGATGTTCTAACCTCTGGAGACCATGGTTCAGGTCCCTGCTTGGCCAGGGAAACCCACTGGCTGATCTTAGGCAAGATACTCTCTCACAGCCTCAGAAGGCAAATCCCCTCTGAACAAATCTTGCCAAGAAAACCCCATGATCGGGTCGCCATAAGTCGGAAACAAAGGGACACATCAACAGCAATTTAACACACCTGCCATTGTTGCCCTGCTACCTTTCCCAGGCCTACTAAAGTTGCCCAGCAGCTCCTCTTACCACCACCGCACTCACCCTTCAGTTCTCTCCAGCCCAGCACTGGTTGCTCAACAGCCCTTCTTAGCAGCCTCTTTCCCCACCATCATCTTACCAGACCTCTCAAAATTATTCCACAAACCTCCCCATCACTTCCTTGGTAGCCTTCCCCACCCCAAACCCAGCTGTTGCTCAAGTTTACCAGGAAGCAGTAGCCCTCTACCTCCATTTTTAGAAGTTTTAGCTGGCAGTTGGGCTTTCCACTAAAGCAACAGCTTTGGCCTGCAGCTGCCTACTGTCACCTTTATTTCCCCCCCCCCCACGTAAAGTGTATAAGTAAAGTACAATTAAAGTATAATTCCATGTACCATATCTCTTCATTTCTTCACCACAGGTACTAGATTGGTTTACACAGATATGCCTCGGTGTGAAATACATTCATGACAAACGTGTATTGCACAGAGATATCAAATCCAAGGTGAATGAAATAGATATTTACAGACCTTTACTACAAGAGAACTGTCAGTCCTTTCCTAAAGACACCAAAAATTGAAAATCCTAAGGCTAGTTCCTTTGTAAAATTCTGTTTTGTTTTGTTTTTCTTTACGTATCTCTTTCAACTATTTCTATTTTGTTGTTCTTCCTAAAAAAAACCCAGTTCATATGCTGGGATTGCTCGGTTCTAAGGGTCCCCACAGTCAGTCAGAGGATTGCCATGTAATATTTTATGTACATTATGTGATTGTAATTCCACTCCAGTGGCACTATAACTTTGTAAAATAGAAACATGCCCCTGATTGACTTGAGAGATTTCCAGTCAAGCAAAGGTGGGCAACCCACAATCTGTAAGTAGCACTCAGAGACTGTCTGTGTAGCTGCCATGGGTACCCTGCCCCACTTCCAGTTCCACTCTCCACACCACAGTTGTTGACACCACCACAAAGAATGTGTAAAGACCATCAATCCTGTGTGCCCATGCTTCTTAGCAGAATTAGGCTCTAAACAGCAGAAACAGAATTGCTGGGGATGGAGAGAAGGTTTTAATCTCACCCATACCTCAGTGCCATGGATCAAGACTGCAGTAAGGAAGGATGAGGCAGAAAACTCTCTCCTCCCATAAATCTAGGATCAGGATATGGATGGGGAAGAAAGTGTGTGTGTGGTGTGCATTAGCTGTCCCTGGCTGTCCAGGCAACATTACCTCAGGTTTATAAACTGGGAAATTTCCAGTGATGAACACTGGGACATAATACATTTTATTCTGTGTAAAACAAAAAAGTAACTATTAGGAATGCCTACTTGTTAATAGCTAATGCATTCTGATGATTGAACTAGACATGATGTAGTAACATCCATCTTTAGTGAGACACAAGATGGGAATGCTGCCTATATAACAGTTGAGTACTGATTAAATAATGCAAAGGTTAACATGCGACTTTAACTTTTTTTCCTGTTTGTATGAACTGTTCTTTCTGTGTAATCCAGAACATATTTCTCACACAACATGGAAAAGTAAAACTGGGGGACTTTGGATCAGCGCTTCTTCTCAGTAGGCAAGTAAATACCATTTGGGGAACTAGATGCTTTTTACTGATAAATTTTAAAAAGAACTTGTTAGCTGTTTTAGAAATACTGGTCTGTTGTTTTTAATGATACCTATATTTGTTTTGGGGCAAGCCCAACAGCATACGCTTGTTCCTACGTGGGAACTCCTTATTACGTGCCTCCAGAAATATGGGAAAACATGCCCTACAACAATAAAAGGTAAGGGCTATGCTGAACTAGGAAAAGCATTTACTTTATTCTTGTGTGGCATTAGATAAATAATGAAAAAACCAGTCGCTGCCAATCTGGACAAAATTTAAACCAGTCATTAATAGGAATATAAGTACAAGTTGTCATTGTGTTACCAGCCAATTTCTTGAATAATGTAGAGTGGATGTGGGCAAGATATGACCCCTGAATCCCATAGATCTAAATTTTGGTTTTTTGGTTTTGTTTTTTTGTTTTTTATTCCCCCCATGCCCCAAAACACAACAGTTTTGCCTCGCCATGTTCCAAAACCTTTTTGAAAACCCAAAATACAAAAAATAAATAAAATGGCTGAAATGACTAAGAACAAAACTGGAAGTGAAATGCCATCACTTCCAGCCACATGTAGAGGCAAAACAATGCCCGCTGCTTGCTCTGCAGATGCCCGCCCCGGTATAGAGGTAAATTTATTGTCAGTAGTGGGAGAGATATAAATATTTTTTTGAACAGCTGACCCTTATTCAAAATTGATTTTGAAATTCCCATGAGGATTAACATAGAGATTAAAGTACCTGATCTGTGTGCAGAATTTATTCTGCATCTACATTCCTATGAAATGATGGGGGGGGGGGGGTAAGTGTAATATGGACTGAACCTTCCTTTCTAATCTGAAATCACTTTCTAAAAATAATTTTTCAAGGTGAGGGTCTTGAAACTAGAAATAACCATTGTTGTTGTGTGCCTTCAAGTCATTTCTGACGTGTCAATGCTAAGGAGATTATCGCGCTTAAAATAATGTGACTTATCCCTGATGGCATACAGTCGCATTTTGGGATATAAGCTGGTATTATTACATGTAAAATAGTTGCTGCTGCTGCCAGGCAAATATTACCCGGCTGCAGCCTGGGTCCCAGCTGCGCTTAGCTGGCTGGTTTTCCAAAATGGCAAGTTCCCATTTTGGAAAACCAGCCGGCTAAGTATGGCTGGAACCCAAGTTACAGTTACCCCGCAGTAGCGGCGGCAATTTTACATGCGATAATACCAGTTTATATCCCAAAATGCGACTGTATCCTGTCAGGGCTAAGTCACATTATTTTAATTGCGATAATCACCTATGGCAAATCTGTCACAGGGTTTGTCTGGCAAGATTTATTCAGAAGGGGTTTGCCTTGTCTTCTTCTGAGGTTGCGAGAGTGTGTCTTGCACAAGGTCACCCAGTAGGTTTCAACAGCCAAATGGGGATTTGAACCCTGGTCTTCCAGAATCATAGTCCAACACCTAAACCACTCTACCACACTGGTTCTCTAAAAATAGCCATACCAAAATGGAAACAACAAATAATTAAAAATCAGTTTCTGGTGACTTGAGTGGGAGAGGATTCAATCCTTTTCTCTTGATTTTACTGCATTTTAAATAACCATACAACACCCCTGGTTTTAAAGAAAACTTGCACTGTAAGTTCTGTATTGGATGCTTTGGTGATCACATCAATTGTCCTCCTAATCTCAAAAGTTAGCCATGCAGCATTTTGGGTTCAAGGACCTATCAATTTAACTTTCATATGGTGTTCATCATACTCCGTTAACAGTTCTCTGAATCTGACTCCTGTTGTTTTACTGCACTGCACCTACTTTCTCCATTTGGCTAGTTGGCCTTTAATGCAAGGGTAGAAAATGTGTGACCCTCCAGATGTTGTTGAATTGCAACTTCCACCATTCCTTACCATTGTCTATTCTGACTGAGGCTGCTAGGAGTCCAACAATATCTGTAGCAATGCATGATTCCCACCTCTGGTTTAGTGGATGTTAGGAAATGCACTTTAGGAGTTATGTGCACAGCTATAACTCCCTGACTTTCATTTTTCTAATGCTTGTTAATTATCAATAATCCAATCCTTGTTTGTGATTCTCAACATAAAACTCTATAACTGCACAATATTATCAGTGATGCTTTCAGAACCTGGAATATAATCTGACCATCCTGATTTGTATAATGCAAGCCATTTAACTTACCCAACTGCATATATAATGTATGTATAATAATATTTAAAGTTCTTTTTTTACTGTCATTATTTTGCTACTCACAAGATATTTTATTTGTAGCAAAGTGGACAGTATGCTATAGTGTTAAGCTAAGTCACATTTCAAACCTGTCTTTTCAGTGATATATGGTCTCTGGGTTGCATTTTATATGAGCTCTGCACTCTTAAACATCCAGTAAGTACCTTCTTTTTCCTCTCCATTTTTTACTTCAAAGAACTGATTCAGGGCCAGTTTCTATATTATGTTCATACCCAGAGGCTATGACTCATTTGTCATTATGTAATATGTAAAAAACACTGTGACACAGCTGCTGCAGCATGTGCATCCAGGAACATTAGTGTGTAGAAGCTTCATTATTGCAAACTGTTCTCTTCAGAACAGTGTATTGCTGTCCCAAAGAACAATACTATATGCACTTGCTCTTACAACAGTATTGTATTTTTGACGAGTTCTAGGTTGCTTGGTTAATGCCAAACAGAGGGAAGGAAGGACCCTCAATGCACACACAGTTGCATTTCTTCTTGGGAAATCTGGAGATACTCCCACTGTCAGCTATAAAAGTTTTTTTAAATCCTAACAACCAACTGGAGACAGTTTTCATGGGAGTGGGTCATGGAAGTGGGAGTGAACAGGGATGGGACAGATTTGTCCATTCCCAGCTGTCCATCCAATATTGCCCCATACAGCAATTAGGCTTTAAAAAGAAGAAAACCTTCTGTTAGTGCCATTGGAACTTTTATTTAAAGCTGAATTGCCACGTAGAAAGATTGAGAGGAATATAATATGCAAGGAGAGCTAACCTTTTGATCTCCAACTGTAATCCCCTTGCAACAAGAGATGTTACTGCACACAATTATGTTCTCTAAAACAGCTTTTAAGAACTCTAATAGTTAAATGGGGAGCAGATGATGGGATGGGGTGGGGTGGCAGGATGAGCAACAGACATTGCTGATGAGAGGTTTCCCACCTCCAGTGTTATGCATGCTCCTAGTTCATTTGCATGCATTGGTGTAAAGATCGCATTAATTAATTTTTGTACAATGCCTAGATCAGGGGTAGGCAACCTTTCCCCTTTAAGGGCCGAGGGACTTCAGCTCCCAGAAGCCTCAGCCATGTTGGCCAATAGCTCCTGGGATTCTGGGAGCTGAAGTCCCTCGGCCCTTAAAGGGGAAAGGTTGCCTACCCCTGGCCTAGATCTTTTAGGCATTTTAAAAATGAAAAATATCTCTACTACCTGTAGTAAGTAATCTTTCTATATTTGTTCAATTTAGTTTCAGGCCAATAGCTGGAAGAATCTTATACTTAAGATATGTAAAGGATACTACAATCCACTTCCATCACATTATACGTATGAACTTCAGTATTTGATAAAACAAATGTTCAGGAAGAATCCCAAGAACCGTCCGTCCGCTAGCACAATTCTTGCAAGAAAATATCTGGCAAAGCGTGCAAGAAATTTTTCTTCAGAAGAGGTATTTGCCTACTTTTGATAATTTCTTTACTTTCTGGCCATAAAGTTCAATGCCTTAAAAATGGTAGTAAGCCAGCATGTTTTAAATTGATTTGCATAATGAGAACTCTAATGTTTGTTCAAATGTAGAATTTCTACTAAGTGTATGGAATATTTTTAGAATAAACCACAACTAGAAATCAATGTAACATATATGGTTCCATCGGAGGGGGAGGGATCCAGTATCAGATGTGTTGACTTCCTCTTTGATTGTACTCCATCTCCAGATATGCTCTCAAGGGTTTCCCAGTCCTTTAGAGCAGATTTGAGGTATGTGATGGGGAGCAGCCAAGATAGGTGAAACAGGAATCTGTTCTGCTACTGGTAAATGGGACACTGTTGGATATAAACCTTTGTAACAAAAAATTCAGAACAGATTTCAGCATAAGTTTCATATAGCCACCTCTGATTTTCACGTCATAGTGATAGTTAACAAATTTGATTGGTACATCATATTCTTGAAATTAATGAATAGCAAATTCCACTTAAGTTATATTTATTTGTGAAATGAAAATCCTGAAATATTTAAATACAAGTACAATCGGCCCTCAGTATCCGCAGGGGACCCATTCCGGACACACAGACCCCGTGGATACCAAAATCCACGGAATCTCAAGTCCCATTGACGCTAATGGCAGCGCAGCCACGTGGCCTTGCCACTACTAGGGACAAATGAACTGAAGCCCTCCCTCCCTTCCGTTCTTTCTCTCTCTTCCTTCCTTCTATCCCTCCAAGGCTTCTTCCCCAAGCTTGGCTTCAAAAGTGGTTCAGAGGCGGAGGCTGGAGTCCCGTTGGCTGGAGGGGGCTGGGGCTGAGGATGGGGCTTGGGTCTCAGACCCTAGAGGTTCTGTCCTGGCTGTTGGGCCTGGAGAGGTGATTTTGAGACCCAAGACCTAGCTCCGGCTCCCTCTGACTGATGGGGCTCCAGCCTCCACCTCCAAATCGCTTCTGAAGCCAAGCCCGGGGAAGAAGCCTCAGAGGGGGAGGGAGGTCAGTCCATTTGTTCCTAATAGTGGCGCAGCTGTGTGCACACACTGCCATTGGGGACAACGAGGGCTTGCCGTCTGTGGATGCTCAAATCCACGGATGGCAAGTCCACAGATACCGAGGTTCCACTGTATGAAAATCATTCACAAAGAACCAAAATATTAAGATAGGCTAGAAATCAGAAACACCAAAAATACAGACTTGTATTTACTTCTTTGAGTCTTTCATTCATATTTCCATAAATGTTTCAAAGTTTTCTAGTTCTCACCTAAGTTTTCAGTTTCCTCCCCATGCATATGACACTGAGAAGTATCCATATGGATGCAAGATATTATAAAAATGCCTACCCGGTTATAATTTTAATAGCAATCCTTTAGTCTTGGAATTACAGTGGTGAATATTGAGAGTGACCCTATGTCAGTAGATCAGTAAATGTCATGGACAAGAGTGTTTTAGGGTGTAGTTGTTTTGGGATACCTGTCAGATAAAATGAATATTATTGCCTTGTGATTATTAATAAAATCAGTCTTTTGAATACCGGTATTTACTGTGATGTACACATTGTGTTTTCCATTCTTTATGTGAATAACACCAAGAGGTTCAGATATAGTCCCAGAAACTGAGATTCTATCCTGTGCTTTGCAGCTTTAAATATAAATACAGGATAGTTGTAACTTACAAGCCAGTGTGGTGTAGTGGTTTGAGTGTTGGAGCACGGCTCTGGAGACTAGGGTTCGAATCCCCACTCATCCATGGAAACCCATTGGGTAATCTTGGGCAAGTCACACCCTCTGAACCTCTGAAAAAGGTAAAAGCAAACCCCTGCTGAACAAATATTGCAAAGAAATCCCTGTGATAGGTTCGTCTTAGGTTTGCCATAAGTTGGAAACAACTTGAAGGCACACAAGTTGTAATTCACAAATTTGTCAAAAATATTTGCTCACTGATTAAAGCATAGCAACACAAAAGTTGCTAGACTTTATATGTTTTGTTACGTTACATTTTTGTTCAATAATAATTATTAATACTGTTCCTAAACATTTTAAAGGAGGAGGGAAAATACATCAGGAATAAGAATAGCTATCCAGAAGCAGTAGCTGTTTCCAAGGGTTCCTGTGAAATGGGATCAGAGAAAAAAGCTGTGGATAAAAAAGGTAAAATATATTTAGAATTATGAAGTGATTTGTCAATTGAGGCTACTTCTGATGAAGTCATTTTCGGGTCTTCCATGAGTGCAGATGATCTACGAATTGCTTCTTTAAAGCTGCAATTGTATACACATCTGGGAGAAGCCCTATTAAACTTAAGAGATATTTGCTTTTGAGTACAGCGGGTCCTTGGAATCCACTGGAGTTTGGTTTCAGGAACCCCTGTGGATACCAAAATCCATGGATGCTCAAATCCCATAAAATACAATGGATAGTAAAATGGTGTCCCTTATATAAAATGGCAAAATCAAGGTTTGCTGTTTGGAATTAATATTTCTTTTGAATATTTTCAAGCCATGGATGGTTGAATCTGTGGCTAAAGAATCCATGGATATGGAGGGTGAACTGTACATGTGCATAAGACAGATCCATGATGGAGTACAGAGTAAAGAAATTGTTGAAGACCTAAGTGCATGAAACATATCATTATAACATCTCCCCAGAAGCTGATTTACAAAAACCACAGAGACGACAGTGGGAAAAAGGAAGATCCACTACAGTAATGAACATCCTTGAAAATGCATCTTTACTTTCTGATAGTATTACAACCAAGGAAGAAATAAGTAAGAAATTATTATGTGTTTGTTTATGTCTGTATATCTCTACACACATAACAGGTTATTTGCCTTTAGAGATTACTGTTGCATTTTAAAATGGTGTATAATCTCTGTCTAGGTTAGAGTGTAGAAGAAATGCAAATTTTTCTGGGTTCTTTTGCCAAAAGAGGTGAAGCAGGGAGTTAAAAAAGAGACAATTTTTTCCCAGTGGTAGCAGAGATGTATACCTTGCACCTATATTATCTTTAAAGCACCACATGAACCCATGACAGTTAAAGTAGTATCAAACTGCATTAATTTTGTAGTGTGGCAGCAACCTGAGACTCCCAAAACAGTAGGATGAGAAGTTGAACCCCTTCTTTATGTATCATGGTTTTGGCAACAAAACAATAAAAAGATGCAAGGGTAAAAAGAAGGTACAAAGGTAAACCAGTAAGGAAATGCTCTGCTAGGAACCAATTATTTCTGGAAATATTTTCCATTATTTGTTTGTTAATACAGACAGTTATTATTATAGACAATGCCTACTGAGAATTGCAATATTGGCAGGTTGGCAGGTCAAGGTCCAAGTGCCATGTGATGGAGTGAGCTCCCATCACTAGTCCCAGCTTCTGCCAACCTAGCAGTTCAAAAGCATGTAAAAGTGCAAGTAGATAAATAGGTACCACTTCAGTGAGAAGGTAATAGCATTCTGTGTAGTCATGCTGGCCACATGACCCACAGAGTAGTCTCTGACAATGTTTTTTTACCTTTACCTTATGCCATATTTCAGAATTACACCATTTTTCAAAATGGAATGTTAGTTATGGTAAGAAGTTTGGCAGCTGTGAGTTGAGAGAAACTCCTCCAAATTTCAGTTTGGCTTATAACAACTTGCTTTGATATGACTTTTTCCTGTCTTTCCTATTGGTTGTTCTTCTTCAGAGTAAAACTGGGAAAGTTGTGGAGAGAAAGGAAAACAGCTGGTGGTAAGACTGCAGTGTATGGATAGTACATGAATTACACTGTTTTTTTCTTCACATCTTGGAAAAGCTGGGCCCATGCTGACCTGTGATGATTGAGTTTTGCCCAGTTGTAGTAATCCACAGTATACACATGGTAAAATGGTAGAGGCAAACCAATGGATAAACATTTAGTTTCTCAAGAAACTTTATCTGTTGTAGCTTTGTTCAAATACAAAGGGTTAAGAGGTAGATAGAGAGTGAGATGAATGTTTTTGAGAGATCTGCCACTATTTCATTGGGTCTTAATGAGGTTTTAGGTTGGCTATTTAACAAACAGCAGACATCTCAAAAATAGTGTTATGCAAGTTTTTCCCAAACCTGCAAAGGCTAACATAAATAGGTTTGTCAAATTTTTGTTATTTAAAGACAATAAAAATTAAATCTGTTGATTCTCAACTTTATGGGATCTGTTTTAACACAGAAATGTATTGGTTTATTTAATTTTTATTCCACTGTTTGTTCAAGAAGCTTGAGATGACATGCATAATCCCTACCTTGGTTATTCTCACAATAACTATGTGAGTCTAGGAGTCTTAAGTGATAAGAGGTAGTGACTGAACCACAATCACTCAGTGAGCTTTGTGGATGAGTTGAGATTTGAACAGTTCTCTCTAATCTACTTTCAGCCTATGTTTACTAGATCCATTTGTGAAGTACTTTGCAAGAAAAATGCTCAATTACTGACAGATAGTCCTTTTATTTTACATATACTAAAATAATTGTAAGTAGCAGCTGGTCAATTAAAAGTGTTGTTTGTTCCAGCAGGTAAATTGTTTACAGCGCAGTTTTATAAAATTTCTCCAAATACAGTAATTAAAAACTATGGCCACAATCCCTCACGGTACTGAAACTCTTGTTATGCTTTCCTTTGTGTTAGAATATGGCTAGCAACATGTGGAGTAAGTTAAAAAATTGATTGAGACATAAACATTCATGGAGAGCAGTTGTACTTGCACATAAAAAGCTGGGAAAGTAGTAACATAATACCTAAACCCCAATTCTTTTTGTCTTGTCTCTGACACAAACAATAACAGATCCTCTTTGATATTTTTTTCCAAATGAATTTTACTTATAATGAAATTTGTATTGGTACCTGTTCTAGCAATTTAATGTTTGTTGTTTTTGTGATTAGGTGGCTATGTGAGAAAATATGATGAAAACATTGTGCGTAAGCAGTGGTCTAAGGAACCTCCTGAAACCTTGATGAATATTCTTCACAATGCTGATATTAGTTTAGCTTTTAAAACATACACAATCTACAAAGCAGGTAAATCACAACATAGCAGTACTCTTAACACTGAATATGTCTCATCACATAGTTCTTTGAATACTGGCAGGAGCTATCTGAACATTGGATGCAAGACTCTACAAGCATGCATTGGTTGGTGTGGCTTGTATTTTGACAGTATAAATCACGACTCTGGCAAAAATAGTGACTGGGTGATTAATTTGCTATTACCTTTTTGGACAATATCATCAAAATGAATTGTATCCAGGTGATATTGGCTATTTTGCAAAATGAAGTTTAGATATGATAAAATAACTTTTAATGCTACTATCACATAATGTGATATTTATTTTGTTGAAGCCTCTGAGGGCATTGTTCCATCTCTCACTGTTGTTCCAAATTCAAATTTAAAAAAAGAGGAAGAGAAGTGTAATGCAACAATTCCTGAAACAGAAAGGAAAATCCAATACTCTTCACAACACATCCTAGGACGTTATCACACGGGGAGTTGCGGGAAGAAAGTGGAAATAAACGGGACGAGCGGAAGACTTTAATTTACGGGATTTATCCTGTTCCGCCTCGTCTGATAACTAAATTTGAATTTAAAAGGGGATTAATTCGAACAAAAACCTGATCTTTTCAAATCTTCAAAAATCCCTAAAATGAAAAGATCAGATTTTCGTTCGAATTAACCCCCTTTTAAATTTGAATTTAGTTATCAGACGAGGCGGAACGGGACAAATCCCGTACATTAAAGACTTCCGCTCGTGCCCGTTTATTTCCACTTTCTCCCCGCAACTCCCCGTGTGATAACGTCCCTAGTAGTTTCCTTGTTTTGGCTGTAGGAAAAATCCCCCCCATTTATTTTTATTTTTATTTATTTTTTTGTAGACAGAAATGAGAGTGTCAGATGAGTATGAGAGAGCAACTGGACATAGTAAAATGTTGGGGAATGATTATAATACCTTTGGAATACTAAATGTCTGCCAACATTATGCCAGTACAGCTCCATGTGTTGTTTTTCAGTTATATGTGAATATGAGCAATTGAGTTCCATCTGAAATTGAATAAATTTTGTTAATAGAACCTCTAATTTGGGATGCTGGGACAATGTAGTGGATCTTTCAGGCACAGCTCAAAGGATTCTGTTTCTAGCAGATAGACTTCTTAATTGCTGTTTCACAACTTAAATAGCTATAACAGTTTGTATAAATGAAGGCACTGAACAGGATAATGTAGAATGGTTGGGTGTTTTTTTTACACTCATAGCTATTAAATTAAATGTGTTTAGCATAGTTACATTTTATTTCATTTCAGACTTTATCTGTGTGTTCAGGTGTTTCCCATACATATTCATTCTTCCCGTTGTACTTGGGGACATTTGTTTTTTATTGATTTATAGGAACACTGAATTTGCATTATGGCTGCAGACACATTCCAATTCAGTTCAAGCATTTTAAGCAAAATGAAAGTAATATGAGAGAAGCAACACCTACCAAGGTGTGCAGATACTTTTTTTAATTTTAAGAGCCCAAATCAGAGATTGCTTTTTCCCAAAACTGCCCCCTCCCCCACCCCCCAAAAATTGCATTTTCCAGCAAGAACTTGCTGTGGGATCACATGCTTTTTTGTCTTTTATTCTTCCCTCTTCTGGTTTCCTGTGATCGTAGTTTGCTGTTGAAGAGCTGCATTGATGTTTTGGGGGATTTTAAGATAATGCCAACAGTAGTTTGCTGTAGTTAAGATATAATGACAAACTATAATGCTAGCAAAACTTAGAAGGGATAGAAAGAACAAACTGATAAGAAGATAGAAGTGAGAAGGGGGTCCATAAGCATGGCAGTTCTAGTTTAATACGTTTTGCAAAATTTTAAAAATAATAAGAAATGGTGTACATATTTAACTTAGCCAGGAGTTGATGATAAATGAAATTCAACTCCTGGCTAAGTTAAATATGGAAATTCAAAAGAGGAGATGAAAGTTATATATATTCTGATAGGAAGAATGTTCAGAACCAAAGATTTCTAGATCACTGACACACGCAAGCGTGAATCCCTTCATGGGATGAAGACTTTTACATGAGAAAAAGGAAGAATGAGCAGTTCATTTTCCTTATATTGAATTTTACATCAAAGCTTAGTTTTCTTACTTTTGGACACAAGGAACCTGTTTTTATTTCTTTTTCTTAATGTTAAAGTTTCAGATGACCTACTGAAAGGACCACTTACTGAAGACACAGGAGCATCTGATGAGCCAGATGGGGACATAGTTATGGAGGATACAGAGAGACTTGAACCCAGATCAGATGAAGAAGACACGTATGTTGACATATGATTTATTATTGGAGTTTCTTATATTAAACCTGACTAACACTAGTATCATATCATTTTCTAACATTTCCTTATAAAGCTGCTACAGTAATTAATAAGGGCCATGTGGAAGAGTTAGTGTGCATTTCAGATCTCCCTCCCTTTAGCCATTTCCTTTACAATTTGATAAGTGTTTCCTGAAACTTGGGAGTAATTTGTACATACACTATAGGTTACTTTGGCTGCGTCTGCACTGCAGTTTGACATCACTTTAATTGCCTTGGCTCAATGCTATGATACTGTGGGAATTGTAGTTTTGTGAGACGTTTAGCCTTCTCTGTCAGAGAGCTCTGATGCCACAACAAACTACAGTTCTCAGAATTCCACAGTATTGAGCCATGGGAGGTAAAGTGGTGTCAACCGGGATTATTTCTGCAGTGTGGACGCAGCCTTCATGAGTGATCTAGAGTACCGAATGGCTTGCTGCAATTAGAACACAGTTAGAAAAACATCACTTTCTGCATGTAGAAGAAATATATGGGCCACAGAGCGCTGTGGCTATTACAAGGACAGTATGTCATGCAGTCTTTGGAACTCAAGTGCCTGAGGCTCAATCAGTGCTGGCGTTGGTGGAGAAAATATTAGCCGTTTGCAGATTGTGCCTTATGACTACAAACAAATATTAAAGATGATTAACAAGAGCATAACAAAGATGATATATGGCTTGAAACAGACGGACCAAAAGAAGTGGCTTCCGGCTGCTTTGGGAGCGTGGCATTTAGATGACGCACGTCCCTAAAGCAGCCAGAAGCTGCGCCAAGCCAGGAAAAGCTGGCCCTAAAGGGAGAAGATTTAATTGCTCCTGCCAGCGGCCCATTTGGGACCATGGCAGAGACACACTTGGAAGTGAACTACGCGGTCACTGCGGTCCCAGTATGATTGGGGCCAGAGCGGCCAGAGGCCCCTTCTTCCAGGCTGTCTGTTTCGCCGCCATGACATATGATAATTTCTATGGGAAGCAACTGAGGCCTGAAACAGACGGGCCAAAACAGTTGGCTTTGGGCCAATCTGTGGGGCACGGCGTTCAGATGATGCATACCCCCCCATAGCCACCTATGGTGGCCGAAACATGGAACAAAAAGGAGCGCAAGAAAGTACTCCTTGCTGGCAGTCCGTTGTGGACTGCAGTGGTGTCCGGCCTCAGGACTGCGGCATCTGGTCACAGCAGTCCCATGCTGAACAAAGAGTAATTGGGGTGGGAGCAGCCTCTGGCCTCTCCTTTTGCATCTGCTTGAGGTCTGAGTCTTTCCGAGCAGACATGACTACTCCTTTCAGTTATCTAAAACTCTCCTCCCCAGCAGGACAATAATCCCTCCCTTCCTCCAAGTGCTTATTAATTTAACTGAGCCCCAAGGAAAAAAACCAATGTCTGTTGAACTGAAAAGGCAATAGGTCAGCTATCTAGAAAAGTAATTTTGATTTTATAATGGTTGCACAGCAGAACCAATTTTCCAGGAAGATTTTAGCATCCGTAAAACTGCTGGATGCCGTAGACCCTGCAAGGTCATTTTAGGAAAGCAGAGGGCCTTCTTGTTGTGTAGTTTTAGATTTAATTCCCCTGCCGCACCGCCAAAAATTTCAAAAATGAAATCCGACATTCCACTTCATTTTTGTAGGGATTTTGAAGCAGAAGATGATCCAGACTGGGTTTCTGAACTGAAAAGGATGACCAAAATGAAATGACTGAATAACTGAACAACGGAACTGGGGGGAAAAAGTACTGTTTGTTAATCGACAATTGATGCAAAAAATACTGGAGAATGATTGGAAAGAATATGTAATTGATAACAGTGATTCCAGATGAATTCTTCAGACAAAGAGCAAATATGTACTGTACCAATTAAGCAAGTATGTACTAATTTCTGTTGTTTTTTTGATAAGAAAAATAAAAAATTTAGGAATAAATGTGAACAATTCTCTTAAGCCTTTTTTACTAAAAGTATTGAAATGCACATTTCTTACATCAAAGCATACACAAATCACAAACAACACAGAAACAGCATATGATATAGTATAATTAGTATACTGAAAGCGCAGTCACCAGGTTGGCACTGAAATAAGCCTGTTTTTCAGCTAGATGTATATGATACTTTTGGAAATACAAAGCTGAATTCCTTCAGACTCAAAGATACAGCTGTGTTAGTCTAGATTAGCATGCAGAGGGATTTTATGGTACTTTTGAGACTAACTGAAAGAAGTTGGTAGCATAAGCTTAAGTCTCCTTTATCAGATACATGAGGTGAAGGGCACTTCACTCTGTGCATCTGATGAAGCAGATTTAAGTCTATGAAAGCTCATGATACCACCTTCTTTCTCTCAGTTAATCCCAAAAGTGCTACAAGATCCCTTTGAATCCTTCAGATTCACTAATGTTTATAACAAAGCTGGAGCCTCTGTTTTCCATCATTGCCGCTATTACTGAAAGACTTCCACTTGGCCCAAAACCCATTTCTTCAGTTTTCCATCTACTGCTTTTCTATATCAGGGGTGGGCAAAGTGTAGCCCATGGGGCCACATGTGCCGTTTTTGTCCCCCTGGGATCCTAGGGGGTCAAAAATGCTTTGGTTTTTTTACTTCAGAGTGCCCCTAAAAAAATGTACTGTGTGGAGGGAATTTCTACCATGTTTGGTGGTCCCCTGGTCTATCTCTGTTCTGTATGGTGGTTTCTATGCATTTTACATTGCATTGTTGCAATTCTTTTGCAGTACAGTGCAAAAAAATATTTTACACTTGTCCCTCCACATTTGCAAGGGTTAGAGGCAAAGCATCCCTGTGAATGTTGAATAACCGCAAATAACAAAAGCACTATGTTTTTACCTGAGAGAACACCTCTCTAGGAATCTCTAGGTCCTCCAGTGCAACTCTGTGGTCAACATCTGCGAGACATTGACCATAGAGTTGTGCTGGACGAGCTACAAATGCCTAGTGGACTGTTCTCTCTAGGAATCTCTAGGTCCTTCAGTGGGACTTTTGGTTAAAGCTGACCATAGGATTGTGCTGGAGGACCTAGATATTCCTAGAGAGAACATATTAATAAAATCCATGAATAATCAAATCTGCAAAAGTCAAAGCTGCAAATGTGGAGGGGGATAATAATAATAATAATAATAATAATTATTATTATTAATCTAAACTCAGCCTGTCTGGAAAGGTGGGAGATAAATCTTATATTAGAAACAGTATCTTTTCAGTTTTTCTCTATATGATCACACTGCCCCAATAAAAACAAACTCCTTTTCAGATGGAACACAGGTCATTGCATCGTTCAGACACCATGCTTGCCTATTTTTGCAATTTTTCTGATGTAATTCAGCCTCACCAATTTTTTTAACGGAGAATGTAAACGTTAACTTTTATATACTGTTTTGTATTGTATGTCATGTTATTTTGTATGGTTTTGAATTCTTCAGATGTAATAAGTTTATAAACATGCTTAAATAAAAAATTCAAAGTAACAGGAAACCAATCTTTTAACAATTGTTAAAAAGAAGGCCTGTTAAGCCTGCATCTACACTGCAGAATTAATGCAGTTTGTTGTTGTTGTGTGCCTTCAAGTTGTTCCTGACTTCTGGTGACCCTGTCCTGGGGTTTTCTTGGCAAGATCTATTCAGAGGAGGTTTGTCAATGCTGTCGCCTGAGGCTGAGAAGGTGTGACTTGCCCAAGTCCAGTGCAGTGTGACACCACTTTTGCCATGACTCAGTACTACAGCATCCTGAGATTTGTAGTTTTTGTGGAACATTTAGCCTTCTCTGTCAGAGAGTTCTGGAGCCCCAACAAACTACAGATTCCAGGAGCCATGACAGTTAAAGCAGTGTCAAACTGCATTAACTTTGCAGCTTGGGAGAAGTATCCAGACTAATTTCAAATGTCCATAATTTCAATAGATATGATTTCAAGTTTTGGGGATGCTTGATGTGGGTAAATAAGATGTGTGGGGAGGCTCTGATGCAGGGTGACCAGATGTCCTCACTGCCAAGGAGGACAAGGCACCACAACATGGAGAACATTCAAGAAAAATGGAGGATATTTATTTATTTATTCTAGAAATATAAATCCATTCTTCTCAATCATGCTTCAGATGGAGGACATTTTATATTTATTTATTCTATAAATATAAATCCATGCTTCTCAGTCATGCTCCAAATGGAGGACATTTTGGAATTCCTTCCTGGACAGAAGGCTGAAATGGAGGTCAGGTCCCGGGGTGTGTGTGAAAGGAGGACGTGTCTGGTCACCCTGTTCCCTTTCCCTTGGCATGTAGGACAGTTAAGAAAAATTGAGGACATGATCAAATAAAAGCTCACAACACCTACAAATGTAAATTCCTGCTTCTTAGTCATGACTTCAAAATGGAGGACATTTTCTATTTATTCTATAAATATAAACCCATCCTTCTCATAGAGGACATCTTCTGTAAATATAAACCCATGCTTCTCAGTCGTGCTCAGTCAAATTGGAGGACATTTTATGTAAATATAAATCCATGCTTCACTGTCGTGCTCCAAATGGAGAACATTTTCGATTTATTCTATAAATATAAACCCATCCTCCTCAGTCATGCTCAAAACAGAGGACATTTTATATTTATTCATTATCAGTCATGCTCATATTGGAGGACATTTTCTATTTATTCATTCTATAAATATAAATCCACCCTTCTCAGTTGTGCTCCAAATGGAGGACATTTTCTATTTATTTATTCTATATATATATATATATATAAATCCATCCTTCTCAGTCATGCTCCAAATGGAGGACATTTTATATTTATTCATTCTATAAATATAATTCCATCCTTCTCTGTCGTGCTCCAAATGGAGGACATTTTCTATTTATTATATATATATATATATATATCCCACTCGTGCTCAAAATGGAAGACATTTTCTATTCTATAAATACTAAACCCATGCTTCTCAGTCATGCTCAAACTGGAGGACATTTTATATAAATATAAATCCATCCTTTTCATTCATGCTCCAAATGGAGGACAGTTTCTATTTATTTATTTTATAAAAATAAACCCATCCTTCTCAGTCATGCTCAAATTGGAGGACATTTTATATACATACTAAACCCATGCTTCTCAGTCGTGCTCCAAATGGAGGACATTTTCTATTTATTTATTCTATAATTATAAACCCATCCTTTTCAGTCATGCTCAAATTAGAGGGCATTTTATATAAATACTAAACTCATGCTTCTCAGTCGTGCTCCAAATGGAGGACATTTTGGAATCCCTCTAGGGCAGGAGGCTGAAATGGAGGACATGCCCTGGACTGGGGGGAAAAAGGAGGACATGCCCTGAGGGGGATTGAGTGAGCCTTTGAGGAGGCGGGGCGAGGACTGGAGGAGGCATGGCCTTATGGGAGGGTGTCTGGTTGTGAAGGCGGGGACCGTTATTGAGCCCGTTTCCGCCTCTTTCGGCAGATCCGAGTGTCCCCACTTCCGACCACTGATCCTTATTCTCTTTATATGACTCCCAAGAGTGAGAGGCCGCCTCAGCCGTGAGTCAATGGGGGGGGGGGGGGGGGAGGGGTGCGCGAGCGCGCGCGAGCGCCCTATCACCATGGCAACCGCGGCAAGGGAGGGGGGGAGCCAACGGTTTCTTTCCCTCTCGGCCTCTTCCTCCTCCTTTCAAGGGAGACAGACCCCTCAGAGCTTTTAAGGGGAAGGGGCGCAGTAGGTTTATCTTTGGGAGGGCTGGTGTCAGCCGGTATAATAATCCTGTCTGTGTGGTATCTCGCAAGTAAGCCCTCCAGCTCCCCGGTGTGGCTTTGTTATTGTGTGCCTACCACTTATTTCTGACCCTAAGGCGAACCTTGGGCAAGAAGTCACACTCTCTCAGTCTCAAAGGATGGCAATGGCAACCCCTCCCCCCCCCCTTTTCTGAAGAAACATGCCAAGAAAACTCCATAAATGGGAAAGGACATGAAGGCACACACACACATACACACATACACACACACATATATGGAAAGTACTAAAACAAATGACAGTACTTGCCCATAGGGAAGCCATACCTGCCCATAGAGAATCATTGAAGAATACTTGCCCATAGGAAAACATTGGAGATGTTTCCTATGTTTCCCTATAGCAGGGGTAGGCAACCTTTCCCCTTTAAGGGCCGAGGGACTTCAGCTCCCAGAAGCCTCAGCCATGTTGGCTAATAGTCCCATGTTGGCCAATAGCTCCTGGGATTCTGGGAGCTGAA
This sequence comes from Phrynosoma blainvillii, assembly GCA_026167975.1. Lineage (NCBI taxonomy): Eukaryota > Metazoa > Chordata > Lepidosauria > Squamata > Phrynosomatidae > Phrynosoma > Phrynosoma blainvillii. Next base: position 191,263,684 of record JANUYF010000001.1, on the reverse strand, counting down.
GTCCCTCGGCCCTTAAAGGGGAAAGGTTGCCTACCCCTGCCCTATAGGCAAGTGATTCCCGGTATTTCCCTATGGGCAAGTGTTCTCCAATCTATCTCTATGGGCAAGTATTTTCTGCAGTGTTTCCCTATGGGCAAGTAATTCCCAGTATTTCACTATAGGCAAGTAATTTCCAACATTTACCTATGGGCAAGTAATTCCCAGTATTTCCCTATAGGCAAGTATTCTGCAATGTTTCCCTATGGGCAAGTACTGTCATTTGTTTTAGTATGTCTCCACACGCACAACAACAAGAAGCCGGGGTTTTCTTGGCAAGTTTCTTCTGAGTGGTTTGACTTCCTGAGAGCTGAGAGAGTGTGATTTCTTGCCCAAGGGTCACCCAGTGGCTTGGAGGGATTTGCATGATTTACAAGTTTACCAGTTCCCATGGCTGAGCCAGGATTTGAACTCTGGTCTCCAGAGTCCTAGTCCAGCACTCAAACCACTACCTCACACTGACACTCTTGATTCCAGGTTAAGCCTGCATAGGGCTGCATCCATAGTCTCCTTCAGAAAGACACCCACTCTCCTTTCAAGGCCAGAAGCACAGATCTTTTGTGTGTGTGTGTGTGTGTGTGTGTGTGTCAAACGTACCAAACACATTAGTCCATCTCATATTCTGTATTTAATGCCACTATCACCTACCCCAGTCATGGATTTGCATTTGTCTAGATTTATGCTCTGGAGACCATGGTTCAACTCCTGTCCTGGCCATGAAACCCACTGGGTGACCTTGGACAAGTCACACACTCTCAGCCTCAGAAGATGGCAGTGGCAAACCCCTTCTGAACAAACTTGTCAATGATGATATGTGATATCCCCATTATATGATTGCCTTAGCATCACCATAAGTCAAAACAACTTGAAGTCACACAACAACAACAACAAAAGATGTATCTTTGCCAGTTTTATTCTTTGTAGCACAACAACAACAAATAATGTTGTATGCAAACAATATTCTTTGAGACTAACAGTGCAAAAGAAGTTGTAGCATAAGCTTCCTCAGATTTCTCTGAAAGAATCTTGTGTTTCATTTGACATTTTTTCTTCCACATCAGCTTTCAAAGATTGGTCCATTTCATCTGATACTGCTTTATACCAAATATTTTTTTTTTACTTTCTAAGGACTCTGGGTTTTGGTGGAACAATACAAATACTGGTACCTTTCTTGAAATATTTACAATAGTGGTGGGGATCTTTTTGTCCTCTAAATATTTTTGTACTTTCATTTTCATGAATCCCATCCAGTTTAGCCAATGGTAAAGGACTGTTGGAGGCTTTCAAAATACTTGGTGTGCCAAATGTTCCCCACCCTAGTGGTCCAAAAGGATGGGAAAGGGGACAAAATACCTACCGTACTCTTCTTGGTAGTTGTGTGCCTCCAAGTCATATTTTACTTGTGGCATTTTTTACTTATTACCAAGTCACTTTTTAATTATATTCACCCTAAGGTGAACATATCTTAGGGTTTTCTTGGCAAGTTTCTCCAGAGTGGGATTGCCATTGCCATTACCATCCACTGAGGCTGAGTCCTGTGTTTTAAGTGATTATTGACTTTCTTGGAAATCAGTCTTAAATGACTAAGCCTCTTTGCAGACTGCCAGAAATAGTGCAAATTGAGTCCACTTTAAGGGTTATGGTTAGGGTTAGGGAATCATGGGAACTGTATTTTATTGTGGCACCAGAGCTCTCTGACAGAGAAGGCTCAATGTCTCAGAAAAAACCCAGTTCCCATGATTTCCTAGCACTAACCCTAGTCACATTACTCTAGTTCAGGGGTAGGCAACCTTTCCCCTTTAAGGGCCGAGGGACTTCAGCTCCCAGAAGCCTCAGCCATGTTGGCCAATAGTCCCATGTTGGCCAATAGCTCCTGGGATTCTGGGAACTGAAGTCCCTCGGCCCTTAAAGGGGAAAGGTTGCCTACCCCTGCTCTAGTTTCACATATTTTAACTGTTTATGTCAGGCGTGCACAATCTGTGGCCTTCCGGATGTTGGACTAGAAATCCTGTCAACTCTAGTCAGTATAAACAATGAGTGGTGAGAAACGATGGATGCTTCAGCCTGAAAACATTTTGAAGGCCGCAAATTGTCTTCCTTGTTTTATTTAATGCATTTATAGCCAGTGTTGTTGATTTTCCTCCCATCATGGAACATAAGGTACTGTATGTACTCGTGTGTAACTAGAAATTTGAGTCAAAAAATTGACCCCAAAAACCTGGGTCAATGCAAGTGTTGTACCTTAACTCAAAATAAGAACCATTTCCCTCTCTTGAGTAGAATGGCAAAAGGTAAGAGCTGAGTCCATCCAGGGAGAACCTAAAAGAAGCACCAACCCCCTCTATTCTCTCAACTGTGGTGCTGCTTCTGGCCTTTTTGAATGCTAGGACAGGAAAATAGCAGCATTCTTTGGCACTGATTTCCTTTCCTTTGTTGCATGCCCCTAAGTTTTACTCTCAACTTATACATGGGTCATATCAAAATTCATAATTGTGACCCCAAAACCTGCCCTCGACTTATACGTGAGGTCGACTTATAGTCAAGTATATACAGTAGTATGCCAAAGGTTCCCAAAATATCTTCCCTCCATGCAATGACATCTGTTTAGTTTCAGTAGGTGGCTATCCCATATACCTCAGACAATGTCATAAACCATGTGTATGTATGCATTTTTTTAAACTATATTTTAATTCAAGTTGCATATATGGATCAACAGGATAGGGTGGAGCTTTTGTTCTCTGCTTGTGTGTCAAAGCGGTATTTCTCACACACTATGAGTTGGGATCCCACAGTTAAGCTCAAGATGTCATTGGAAATAATGACAATTCTTATTCTCTCCAGTTATGCAGTTATACAAAACCATCTCCACTTGTAATCAAGATGAACATAGTGCTCTTCTACTTGTGAGTACATTTGGTGAGTACCAATGTTCTTCATTATTTGTGGGAAAGACTTCCATTTATGTTAGCCTGGTCAAGCTACATTAAAAAAAAACTGAAGAATGAATGAATAATGAACACAGATACAAAGATATCACAGGTGTCTCTGTAGATATTCATCACTATAACCTTCTTATCTTTCAGGCATTTTTCTAAAATAAAGTACCATGGATCAGTATGAAATAATTAAAATGATTGGGGAGGGATCCTTTGGCAAAGTTTTCTTAGCCTGTGCAAAAGAGGATAATCAACAGTGTGTTATCAAGGAAATCAGTTTAACAAAGGTAAATTGCCATTGTTTCTCAGAACTAAATTTGCTTATGTGTTAAGAGATTTGGTTTGTATAGCATCTATAAAGGTAGTCTATGATCAAGTGAATCATTTTTTAGTAGCTTAATATAACGAAACAATGAAAACTCAACTATTTAAATATAAATGGAACCTGTCTTAATCCTAATTATCCAGTTGTTGGTGAAACACCTGCCATAGTCTCTCATCATTGACAGAGGCTGATGAAAGCTGCAGTCTGAGAACTTCTGGAGGACAAATATTCCTTGCCTTACTAGTTTCCCCAGTTTACAAGTCACGAAAAATAAATTAAACAAATTACATTCTTAGATAACTAAAAAGATTATTTCTATCTTAGGGATAGAAATAGGCAAGCTATGCACACTCTACATAAAACGCCAGTTTTACTGGTGTGTGTTGTGCGAATTAAGTATACTTACATACAGTGTAATTTACTTCCATCATTCAGGTCAATTGTTCTTTTTTAATTTTTAATTTTAATACCCCTCTCAAATGTAATTGTGTGGTATGGTTTTTCTTCTTGTGTTTTGTGGTTTTATTATATTTTATTGAACATAGCCTTGCATGCAAGATATTCTAACACTATAGAGGGGAACTTTTGGCCCTCCAGATGTTATACTACAACTCCCATCATTCTTTGCCATTAGCTAGGCTGCTTAGGACTGACAAGAGTTGCAGTGTGGCATCTGGATAGCAGGGTCACAAGTTATTCTCTCCTTGTGTAAAGTCAAGTACACTTGTCCCTCCACATTTGTGGCTTAGACTTTTGCAGATTTTATTATTCACGGATTTGATTAATATGTTCTCTCTAGCAATATCTAGGTCCTCCAGTGCAACTCTATGGTCAGCTTTAACTAAAAGTTGCACTGAAGGACCTAGAGATTCCTAGAGAGAACCCTCCATTAGGCATTTGTAGCTCCTTCAGTGCAATTCTGTGGTCAATGTCTGGCAGATGTTGACCACAGAGTTGCACTGGAGGACCTAGAGATTCCTAGAGAGGTGTTCTGTCTGGTAAAAACATGGTGTTTTTGTTATTTGTGGTTTTTCCACATTCACAGGGGTCCTGTGCCCCTAGCCCCAGCAAATGTAGAGGGACAAGTGTAAAATATTTTTCATTATTTATATATGGTAACTACTTTTAAAAAAAAATCAAAATGTTCTTGTTTCTAAACTGATATAGATGCCAAAGAAAGAGAAAGAATCATCTCAGAAAGAAGTCGCCCTTCTAGCCAGGTTGAAGCATCCTAATATAGTAGCCTTCTACACTTCCCTTCAAGGTCAAATTTTTATCTTTTGACTGTTCTGTTATTTTGTATGGATTCCTTCATAGGTCCTTTGTTTCCCAGGAATGAAAGGTTAAAATATCTGGCCTATGTAAATCCAGTTAATTCAGTGAGTCTGCTCTTCAGTGGGACTAGCAATTGGGTCTAGGCTCTAAAATGACTTGCTGTATGTTCTTTTAGGGTGGGAGTGAGGGGGAGATCTTGTAGATTGAAGCATTCCCACGTTTAGATCCTGCCTCAAAACCTTCTCTTGTGTTAAAAAATACACCTCAAAAACAAATCAGTAGGGTTTTTTTTAACCTTTCTCTTCCAAAAGACTCCAGGAGCAGTAATTTTGCTGTTGAAATGATTCAGACTCTTCCCCAACCAACTTGTGGAGGAAAAAGCACTCTCAGATGTAGCTTATTGCACAGAGTTCTAAGTGGCTTCTTGTAAAGTGATTTCCTTTGCATAAGGTTAAAAGGTACAGGGGTGCTGTTGCCTTCCTTAATTTCTGGTTATCCTAATGCCAGTATCACTAGAGAAGAAGCTGGCAGTGGGTGGACAGATGTAAAAGGACAGAGGTCTTATACCTTCTGTATAGGTGGCAATTTCTACAGGTGTTTTTTTTTTCTTTTTTACATTTGTGTACTCCTTTTTAATCTGGCCATCCAATGTGGGGTCAAGAGGTGGACAAACTTTGTAAGTCTTATTATACTGGAAAGAATGAGCACATAATCTATCCATCATAGAATACATCTCTTAGGTGCTGAAGCTCTGAGAGACTGAAGATCCTGTAGTTGTGCTTACTGTTTTACAACAAATTACCTGACTGTGCTGCTTGCTGATGGGATAATGATTACCGTATTTTTCGCCCTATAGGGCGCTCCGGCATATTGGGCGCACCCAATTTTTAGGGAGGAAAATCCAAGAAAAAAGGATTCCTCCCTTTAGCCGGAGGCCAGTTGTTCAATGGGCTGGTGCTGGGATTGGAGAACGAAGGGCTTCTTCCCCCCGCGACCTCAGTCTTTGAATGGGCTGGTGCCGGGATCGAAGCGATCCCGGCGCCAGCCCATTGAAAGACTGAGGTTGCGGGGAGAAGGAGGGCTCCTTCCCCCCGCGACCTCAGTTCAATGGGCTGGTGCTGGGATCGAAGCGATCCCGGCACCAGCCCATTGAAAGACTGAGGCTGGCGGGGGAAGGAGCCTTCCTTCCCCCGCCGGCCTCGGTCTTCAATCGGCTGGGGCCGGGATCGCTTGGATCCCGGCCCCAGCCGATTCCAGACCGAGGCCGGGGGGGGAAGGAAGGCTCCTTCCCCCGCCGGCCTCGGTCTTCAATCGGCTGGCGCCGGGATCGCTTGGATCCCGGCCCCAGCCGATTCCAGACCGAGGCCGGGGGGGGGAAGGAAGGCTCCTTCCCCCGCCGGCCTCGGTCTTCAATCGGCTGGGGCCGGGATCGCTTGGATCCCGGCACCAGCCGATTCCAAGACTGAGGCCGCGGGGAGAAGGAGCCCTCCTTCTCCCCGTGGCCTCAGTCTTTCAATGGGCTGGCGCCGGGATCGCTTCGATCCCAGCACCAGTCCATTCAAAGACTGAGGTCGCGGGGGGAAGGAGGGCTCCTTCTCCCCACGGCCTCGGCCCCTTCGCCCTATAGGGCGCACTCACTTCCCCACGCATATTTGGGGGAAGAAAAAGTGCGCCCTATAGGGCGAAAAATACGGTATATATAATAGACTGTAAGCGACTGAGCACTTTTAAATAAGAAATTAGACAAGGTGTCTAAAAAATAAGCAATACACCAGATTATGGTTTTGATTAAGTTTACTGTTGCTGTACAAGTTGCAGTCAAAGCAGTTAATTGCTATATTACAGAAAAAGAGATTACACCTAAACCTTAGAAAGAATTTCCTGAAGGTAAGAGCGGTTTGACAGTGGAACACACTCCTTCGGAGAGTTGTGAAGTCTCCTTCTTTGGAGCTTTTTAAACAGAGGCTGGATGGCCTTCTGTCAGGAGCGCTCTGATTGTCTATATCTACATGGCAGGGGGTGGACTGGATGGCCCTTGAGGTCTTTTCCAACTCTAGGATTCTATGAATCTATATGTATAAATGTTTATTCAAAACCCGATATACTTTATTGTAGAGAAAAATAAGTTGTACATTATTATGGAATATTGTGATGGAGGTGACCTAATGAAGAGGATTAATATGCAATATGGAGTGCTGTTTGAAGAGGACAAGGTAGGTTTTAACTCTGAAAAATTTGCTCCTTTTACTCATGGCCCTTCAATAAATTACAACAGAAAGAATGTGATCTATATTCTGGCTTACATTTTCTTTTATTCATTGTTCTTGTAGCACATAATAATGTATGTCTTAATAGTAATATAAATATCACGGATATTACTGTTACGTGTGTGTGTGTGTGTAATATCTAAATATGTAAACACACACACAAATACTTCCTTTCCTCCTGCCATCTCCAGCCTGGTATTACCCAGTGCTTCTCAAGCTATCTGATGTAGTGGGCCAGCAGTTTCTTTTTCAAATGTGCATGGGAGTGGTGCCATATTTGTGCCATAGGTAAAGGTAAAGTTATTCCCAGTTGACAAGGTTGTTGTGTCCGACCATAGGGGGCAGTGTTCATCTCTGTTACTAATCCGAAGAGCCAGTGTTGTCAGATACTACTCTGATCATGTGGCCAGCATGATTGCACAGAATGCTGTTTACCTTCCCACCGAAGTGGTACCTATTTATCTACTTGCATTTGCCTGCTTTTGAACTGCTAGGTTATTGCTATATTCCTGTAATGCCCTGGAAACTTGCCACAGACCAGCAGCTCATGGCTTGCAGTCCAGCATCAGCCCATGGACAACCACTTGGAGTAGCACTATGTTAGACTACTCTTATAATCCCCAGCCAGCATCTGGAATGATGGAAGATGTTGTCTGTCACTTCTGGAGGGAGGCAGAGTTTGGTCATTCCTGTCACAATGCCAGTGTTTGTGCTTTACAAGGTATTAACATTGTATCTTTGTCTGTAGATCTTGGCATGGTTTGTGCAAATCTCCTTAGGACTGAAGCATATACATGACAGGAAGATTCTGCACAGAGATCTAAAAGCACAGGTAGTACCAGGAGATAGTTTTTCACTACTGAGTCATAAAGTGTGCTTGCTTTTAACCATGGCATACTGTTTTCTTTGATTGCAGAACATTTTTCTCAGCAATAATGGAATGACAGCAAAACTTGGAGACTTTGGGATTGCAAGAACGTTGAGCAAGTAAACATGATTTTATGGCATCCCCATGTTAATCTCTTTAGTGCTAGGTCTTCAAACCTTGTTCCAAATAATATAGATACTGAAAAGTCTATTCTATTCTATTTTGTTCCTATAGGCCCTAATGATGAACTGAACCATCAGTTCTCTATATGTAACTTGAATGGATACTTTTCCTTAATATTTAGTTGCTTCCCCAACCCCAAATTCCCTACTTAATGAGATAAATTTATTGTTCAATTTTATCACCTCTGTTTTATTTAGCACCATGGAATTTGCACGCACATGTGTTGGAACTCCATATTATTTATCACCCGAGATCTGTGAGAACAAGCCATATAACAATAAAACGTAAGTGTTATAATGTTCCTAGCTGATATATTTAAAACCTATAGCGAAAAAGTTGCACATGAATACCTCAGAGCCTCATGGCTTAATGTGTCTTAAGGTAGTTTTTAATGTTTATAACACCTTTCTTATATATCATTTTAATTTTACAATTTCTAGGCAGTACTTCTATTCTTGCACTTTGCTCTTGTAATCAGAAAAGGGTCATAACCATAAGAGCAATTTTAAAAAGAGCCATATTTCACAAATCTACACCAACAGACACACAAATTTTAGCAATAAAGACAAAGCACTCTAGAAATTAAATAAACCTATGAAATTCGTGGGCCCACCATAAATCAACAGGTGACTAGAAGGCACAAAACACAATCTCTTTTATAAGTGAAATTCTTTGTTACTCTTTACTGTGGTGGATAATATGCCTTCTTCTTCGTGGTCTCTGCGAATCACACAAATGGCCACTCTTTCCTTAGTTGCTTTCGTCTGCTGCTTGTGCAGCTAGCAAGGGAACCTCGCTACTGAGCAGCTCCTGTTTGTAGATCCTAACGGTTTTCAACCTATTTCTGGCTATTGATTACTCTTGAATTGTGACTTGGACTGTGTTTGTTTGGAAATTGGACTGGCTTTCGACTCTCAGAATTGGTTAGCATTTTGGATACGACGAAAATGGCCTTCTTCAAACAGTGTGTCTCGTGCAACTCCAAATTTCCCACTTCGGACCAGCACGACGAGTGTGTATTTTGTTTGGGAGAGTCCCATAACCCTAAGACCTCCAGGATGTGTAAAATGATGACTCCTCAGGCTCTAAAAACTAGAATTCTTAAATTAAAGGCTGCGATGTGGGAGAAGGCCCTGAACTCCGGACAAGGCCTCTTCTGTTGCGGCTTCTGTTCCTCCCAAGGACCCTCCTTGTGAAAGGGGGAGATCCAGGGAAAGATCACGGAATAAGTCTTCCAAAGACAGAAAAACCGTGAATAAAGACCGCTCAGAAAAGAGCGGGGAAAAATCCTCAAAAAGGAAACACTTGGAAGCTATCGAGGAGGCTTCTTCGTCTTCTAAAAAGGCCCGCTCCGCTTCTCCTTACCATTCCCCAGAGAGGGAGCACTCGGTGTCACTGAGGAGGCATTCTAGAGTTCGGGAGATCTCATCGACTTTGAAACCCTCGACGCCAATGGTCTGTATAGACACAGACTCGGACGCTGAGACGCAACAACTACTGGCTCTGACACCACATTCACCGGTTTTGACTACGGTACCGTCGCCTCCGGCCCGTAGAAGTTCCAGGTCCAACAGGAGACGTTCTCTACCTCAATCAGACACCGATCGGAGACAACATTACTCTGATCTGTGGATGCAGAAGTATCCACAACTAATCTTTGATGAGCAGACCAGCAGTTATCTCTTATGGGTCCAACCTGAACACCTGGACCAGATGGAGGCTCAAAGACATCAAGGTCCTCCTTCAGAACATGAAGTTCCTCCAGCACCACCTCCAGCACCACGTTGTAGGGAGTCACAATTTTCTCAGGGCAGATCACGACGTTGTGATTCTTCTAGGCCTGAACGGAGATGACTGGAGTCATCCCCATCTCCAATTCAAGCTAAGCACCCGCATTCTTCTCGAACGGAAAAGTGAAGACCTTGTGACTCTCCAGATTCCTCACCTGAGTGCCCACCCACTCCTCCTATCGGTCTCCTTCATTTACCCCAGAGCCCAAATCCGATAGAGATCTTGATCCATCTCCTGATCGAGCTCGACCCATGGTCAACATTACTGCTTCTTCTATGGATGACGCACGCACTTTCACCAATCAAGTCTTACGAATGGCACGCGCCCTCGAACTGGACGTATCCCAAGCCGAGGAGGAAATATCCGACCAACTCGAGAGACGAGTTCAAGGCAGAGTGGCCACTAGACCTGCTATTCCATACATACCTTCACTGGCCAAGTTAGTAAAGAGATCTTGGGATACGCCTGCATTGATCCCATCTACATCGAGGTGAATCGACAACTTGTACCGTATTTCTGAACCATGCCCAGTATGGATGAATGATCATCCTCAACAGAATTCCGCAGTTCTAGAAGGGGCGCAATTTATTTCTACACCCAAGTCTTCCACCTCCCCTGCTGACAGAGAGGGGGAAAAGATTGATGGTGTGGCGAAGAAAATTTACTCCACATCTGTTTTGGGGCTGAAGGTCTCAAACTATGTTGGGTGTATGGGTGCGTATATACAACATCTTATGGAAAGACTGAGCCCAATTTTGAATGAGCTTCCTGAAGAGCGAAGGCCATACGCCATTGCCCTGCAAGAAGAAGCCCACGCTGTGGGCACTCAACAGATTGTTTCTGCTCAAAATTTCACCGACTATGCGGCTAAGACTTTATCGGCTTCTGTTTCTCTGTGCCATCATGCCTGGTTGCGTGCAGCTGACCTTACACCGCAAGCTAAGGTACTTATCGAAGACATGCCATTTGACGAATCTGGATTGTTCCATAAGGAAACAGATGAGAAATTGAATTTGAAATACAAAATGAAGATGGCAGCCCGTAAGCATGGGATGCAACCTGCAATGTCACACTCATCCAGATGTTGTTTTGGGACCTACCAGCACAGGGGGTGGTACCAAACAGGCCAGCGTTTATATCAACATCATGATTCATCTCAAGTTCAAAACCAGCCTCGCAGATGTCTGGATGAGTGTGACATTGCATGTTGCATCCCATGCTTACGGGCTGCCGTCTTCATTCTGTATTTCAAATTCAATTTCTCATCTGTTTCCCAGTCCTCCTCTTCTCAGTCCTCCTCTTCCTTTTCAGGTCGCCAACAGCAACAATACCGACAGACCTTCCGTAAGAGGCCCTTTGACGCAGGGAAAAGGAGGGCATAATGTGAGGCCGCACACTTTGTCGACCCGCCTTTTGGTGACAGGTTGAGGCCCTACTTTAACACCTGGGCCCTCATCACTTCCGATTCCTGGGTGCTTGATATTGTTTGTAGGAGCTATACCCTCAAATTCGAAGAGCTCCCTCCAACTGGAGCTATTGTCACCACCAGCCCCTCTAATGCCTTACTCGACGAAGTGCGCACTTTGATGGACAAAGGAGCTATCGAACCTGTGTCTGCCTCTTGGGCTTGATACTGTTTCTTTTCCCGTTATTTTACAGTTCCAAAGAAAGATTACGGCCTCAGACCCATCTTAGACTTGAGAGCACTGAATGCTTTTGTCACATTCCGATGGTTCCGTATGACAACCTTGTCTTCTATTTTGCCCCTTCTGCAGAAGGATCACTGGTTCGCGACGGTTGATCTCAAGGATGCGTACTTCCATGTCAGCATCCGAGAAGATCACCAGAGGTTCCTGGCCTTTGCAGTCGGAGCCAAGTGCTACAGGTACAAGGTTCTACCGTTCGGACTGTCATCGGCACCGAGGGTATTCACCAAATGCATGGCCCCGGTTGCAACCTATCTACACCGCAATGAAATTACAGTCTTCCCGTATCTGGGCGACTGGCTCTTCATGGCACCATCCCAAGAACAACTTCTGGACGACATCCACTTCGCTCTGATACTATTGAATTCTCTCGGACTGAAAGTCAACGAGGAAAAGTCGAACCTCACGCCATTGAAGCGGGTCAAGTTCATAGGGCCGATCCTGGATTCCGAACAGGAGAAAGCCTTCCTTCAAGAAGACAGATTCAGAGCACTGACCGCTTCCATCAGAATGTGCCTCAAGTACAACCGTGTCAAGGCACATCTCGTCCAGACTGCAATGGAGCACTTGGCATCGACGACCTTTGTGACACCTTGGGAAAGACCGCGCCTGAGACCCATACAGTCTTGGTTCCTGTCATTGTTTGATGCTTCATGCGACTCTCCATCAAAGTGGCTCACGGTCCCGACATGGTTCGCAACTTCTCTTTGTTGGTGGCTCCATCTGGCGAACGTCTGTATGGGGATGCCGTTTCTTCCTCTGCAACCAGAAGTCAACTTGACCACGGACACATCCATGGAAGGCTGGGGAGCTCACTCCCGCGGACTGACTGTCAGGGGCTCGTGGTCTCCAGAAGAAAAGTCCCTACACATCAGTGCCCTGGAGATGCTTGCCGTGGAGAAAGACCTCAAGGCGTTCGAGATGGGCTTGTCAGGCAACACCACTGTCATGTACTACCTAAACAAACAGGGTGGGACCAAATCCCTGACCCTCCTAGACATCACCATACGCATTTGGGATTGGTGCATCAACCACAAAATCCTGCTCCAATCCATCCACCTGGCGGGAGAACAGAACGAACTGTCCGACAGCCTCAGCAGGACAACCAACCCCTGCCACAAGTGGCGTCTCCATCCCGAGGTGGTGACGTACCTGTTCTCCATCTGGGGGAACAGAGACATCGACCTGTTTGCTACAGAAGACAACACTCATTGTACAGAGTTCTGTTCCAGGATACCAACACAGACTTCTTGAGACGATGCCTTCCAGTTCAAGTGGTGCGGGAAGAGGTTCTACGCCTTCCCTCCATTTCCACTCATAACAAGGGTACTGGCCAAGATGAGAATTGACAGGACGGACACCATCCTCATAACACCTTGGTGGCCGAGGCAACCTTGGTTCGCCCCACTGCTACAGTTGTCACAAGAGACCTACCGTTGTCTGGAGCCTCGACTAGATCTCCTAACCATCCACGAGGGCAGAGTGTGCCATCCAGATCTGGACACTCTACCCATGGCAGCATGGATGATTCGACCATTAGGTCACTTCCCGCTCCTTTACAAAGAATAATTGAAGCGGCCCAAAAGCTGTCTACAAGGAAATCTTACTCCTTCAAGTGGAGAAAATTTGTGGACTTTTTGTCAACCAGAGACCTCTCTCCATCCCGTGCGACAGTACCGACAGTACTTGAATTCCTTTTGTCTCTTACCAATGTGGGACTTTGTCTCAATTCTGTCAAGTGCTATCTTTCAGCCATCTGCTCGCACTACCAACTTGAGGGCAGACCTTCCTTTTTCACTGACCCTCTAGTTAAAAGATTCCTTAAGAGACTTAATAATCTACATCTGTCTTCCTCGGTACTGACGCCGGCATGGAACTTGGACCTTGTTCTGTCTTATTTGTCTACCAAGCCCTTTGAACCAATGGCTACTACTGACATGAGACTGTTGACATGGAAGACGGCATTCCTGGTAGCCTTAACCTCAGCTCGTCGGGCTGGTGAGCTATGTGCCTTAAGGATGGACCAGCCCTATCTCTGGTTCCACAGAGTTAAGGTGGTTCTCCGTTCCAACATCACTTTTTGCCGAAAGTGGTGTCTGCCTTCCACATCAACCAGGACATCGTGCTACCCACCCTGGCCCCTAACCCGACCACTGACGTCGAACAGAGACTGCACACATTGGACGTTCTTAAAGCTTTGGCTTTCTATCTGGAGCGTACCTCGGGTTAGAGATGCTCGGAGAGACTTTTTGTGTGCTATTCTGAACACAAGAAGGGACTGCCTGTCACACCCCAGAGACTATCTAAATGGGTGACGTCGACCATTCATCTGTGCTACGAGTTGGCAGGCAAGACTCCACCGGGCTGGGTGCGTGTACATTCCACCAGGGCGGTAGCATCGTCCTCTGCCTTTTTGTTTGCCGTTCCTCTGGAAGATGTATGTAAGGCAGCTGTCTGGTCCCAACCAGTGACTTTTATCAAACACTACAGGTTGGATACACGGGCCAGACAGGATGCTTCCTTTGGGAGAGCAGTATTACTATCAGGACTGGACTAATTTGCACTGCCTATAGATGATTCTGAATTAAAGACAACTGCGTGTGTATTATGTAATGTTTGTTGCACTGAATACTTGAATAACAGTACAAGTACGGTTTACAATGTGTTGACATATGACATGATACTTTCTTGAAATGACCACAAGTGAATTGCAATGCCTTTATTATTTAAGGTTCAAGTTTATTGTAACCGAAGTTTACAATGCTTTGACCTCACTCAAGCACTTGAATGTATTGACTGTTGGGTTACATTTCGATTCCTGTTACACTTGAATCTAATGAACATAAAATGCTTTGTTTTTGAATTGGCATGTGTTGTTATAATAAACGTTCTTGTTTGAATTTACAAGCTTGGTGTCAGGACACTCCCTCCTCCACTGACTTTAGCTTGCTAGTCGGAGTAACCCATTTGTGTGATTCACAGAGACCACGAAGAAGAAGGACAGGTTGCTTACCTGTAACAGTATTTCTTCGAGTGGTCATCTGCGAATTCACATAAATCCCACCCAACCTCCTCTCGGTCGTGTCCTGCTCTGCTTTGGTAATTCTTGCTGTCACTACATTAGCGGCGTACTCGGAACTGAGGAAAGAGCGGAAACGCGAGGGCCGATATAGAGGTGGGCGGGGCTACCGCCAAAAAGTTGCAATCCAACTTCTGCCCAGTGATTCCAGAAGGTTCCGAGTTAGCTGCGCATGTGCAGATTAAACCCATTTGTGTGAATTTGCAGATGACCACTTGAAGAAATACTGTTACAGGTAAGCAACCTGTCCATTCTCCAGCTGTTGTTGGCCCAGACTTCCCAGCATTCCTCACTGTTGTCTGAGCTGGTCGTGAATGTTGGGAACTGAAGTCCAACAGCATCTAGCGGGCACACTTTGTTTTTAGTTCAAATGTTTTTTATACCTTCAAAACCACAATTAATCGCAATTTTTCTATTTTTGGTAAGCCTCAAACAGAGTGGCCTCAAACAGATGGGTTGAAAGGTCTGCCGTCAGGCAGCATTGGGGGCATAGCGCTTGCATAATGCATGCCATGAACATGGCTGGAAGCCGCCCCGACACCACTCCAAGGCAAAAGAACCAGCCAAAAAAGGAGTGGAAACCCCTCTGCTTCTTTTGAGCAGCCAGTTGAGGACCACAGCGGCAGCCCAGCTCGGGGTCAGGCGTGTGCGGTTGCCACAGCTCCAGCTCGATTGGCAGTAGTGCAGTCCCAGTGTGGACATTTTTGGCCATCTGCTCGACTCTCTTGTTAAATTTTTTGTACTGATACTCTTCTTTCTTTTATAGAGATATATGGTCACTTGGCTGTGTGTTGTATGAGCTCTGCACTTTAAAGCACCCTGTAAGTACATTGTGAGATTGGGTGTTCTTCCATCATTGAATATAATATTTACTAAGAATTCATATTTAGTGACAGTTGTTGAAATCATAACTATAAAAGATCTGAGATCTTTAGTGGAGGCCTTGCTCCCACCTTGATAGATTAGCTTTGTTGGTACACAAACCAGAGATTTTTCTGTAGCAGCACCTCAATTGTAGAACACATCTTTAAGGAAAATCAAGCTGTCTCCATCCTTATTGTGTTTCTGACAATCAAAACATTATTACTTTGTCAGGTATTCAGTTGGCCCTGACAGGCAAAAACAGAAATCTGTTTCAAAATACTTTTAATTAATAAAATAAATCAGTGCAATTTAGCTTTCAGTATTAGGTTAGCTAATTTGCAGCTATTTTATAGCTGTATGATAAACAAATATTGTGGACATTCATACCTTGTATATAGAGTTTGAGATTAAAGAATGAAAGGGCATCTCACAGGAGGGACAGCCCAGGTAAGCATACTTTAAGGAGAAAAGCTAAATCCAGTTAATAGCCCCAAGCAGAGTAAACCCATTAATTCAGTGGGACTTAGGTGAGTGTTGACAAATCTCATTTATTACATTGTCATTAAGGAACAATTGGATCTAGGCCCAGGACTCCAACTTCCTAGTTCATCTTTCACTCTTTCATAGCACTTTTAAACTTTTCTGTTTATGTTGGCAGTTCATTATTAATTACTTTATTTTTATATGACAGTTTGAAAGCAACAATTTACCCCAGCTTGTGCTAAAGATCTGTAGAGGCCATTTTATACCAGTATCTACAAAGTATTCATATGACCTAAGAAGTTTAATATCTCAATTGTTTAAAACATCTCCAAGAGATCGCCCTTCTATCAACTCCATTTTAAAAAAGCCATTTTTGGAGAAACAAATAAGGAAATATCTACCCCCTGAGGTGAGTGGCTTCTGTGGCTGAGAGAAGTATAAAGTGGTTTAATCCAAAGAAGATAAGCCATCCCCCTTCCCATTTTCTCCCACTTCCTTATAAGAATATAATGAGAGCCATGTTGGATCACACCAAAGAGCTATCTAAATCCAGAATTCTCTTCACACAGTGGTGAACCAGATGTCCCAAAGGGAATCCCACCAGCAAGGGATAGGTTCAGCTGATCCTTCCATCTCATCTTCCCCAAGAAATTATATACAGAGACTGGGGTGAAACAGACAGGCAGGAAAAAGTGGCTTGAAGCTCCCTTTTCTGAAGCCACATTGAAACCACACCAACCATACCACTAGCTCCCTAGGTGGCTGGAGTGCGCATGTCATGACCACATGGCATGGCTTCAAGCTGCACTGCTGGGTATTTTTTTTTTTAACAGTCCCCATCACCATCCCTGCACACCTTTGCAGGAGTGAACTGTCAGTGACTGCTATCCCATTGCATGGCTGCTACTGTGAACCTGCACATTCACATGTGCAGTGCTTCACTGGGACAGGGCATCAGAGCAGAGGTGTGTCCATGCAGATGCTAGCAAGGTACAATCATGCCTCCCTTCATCCCCCCGCTTCACCCTGTGCCCCCTCTTTGACTGTCTGCTTTGTGTATGTTGTCTCATCTCCATGAGAGGTTCCATGGTTTCTCTTTTGGGCATTGCCACCCCCACCACTTGTGTACGGCAGCTCAGTTTCTTTTAAATGTGCTCCTGCGATGGGGAGTTTACATGCACAATTAGGGTTAGGGTTTGGAAAGAGCGCCCCTTTAGAGCCGCACAGGTGTCGGTGCATTTATACACACATGCAAAGTTGCACATTTTCCAGGAAGAAGTGGCTTTTCTCCCCATAAGACGCCTAGAGAGCACTTTCTGGCCAGCTTCAAAGCATGCGTCATCTAAACGCCCCGCCTTCAAGCTGGCCTTAAACCTACTTATTTTGCCCGTCTGCTTTACCCCACTGTCTGATAGTGGAGAAGATATGTAGACATCCTGACTAGTAGCTGCTAGTGACCTTAATATCCCTGAATTTATTTTATTACCCTGTTAGATAACCTTATAGTAGAAATGTGTTTCCTTGGCTCTGCCCACTGTAATCACATTTAAGAGGTGAGCCCTAAAGAGATGGTCACTGAGAAGGAAGAAATTGTCCAGTGAAAATTACTGCTCCTTTACTTTTTCCAGGAAAAGTTTAAAAGCAAGGTGTTTGTTCCCTCCTGGCTTGAGCTGCCAGAATGTACTACTTACTTGTATATAATATAGCGTGAGACTCTACCTTGGAGTCAGTAGCCCAGACATAGAAGTGATATGTTACATTTGTTTCTAGATCATGGAGGAAGAATTCAGCCACACCGTGCTCCACAGAAAAAGACCACCAATTAAACTGTCTTCAGGCAAGCTATTAGATAATATGACTTTTTTTATATAAAAGAGAGCATAATACTCTATGTGTCTGTAAATGTGAACTTTGTTTTAAACTAAAATGGGCTGTGAGATAATTTTACTACCATATTTTTGGGCATATAAGATGACTTTTTAAACCCTGGGAAAAGGTCTCAAAAGTCGGGGGTTGTCTTATACGCCGGGTAGAGGAGGAGGAGGACCAAGGGAGAAGGGGAAGGGAGCCAAGCGGAGGACCAAGGGAGAAGGGAGCCAAGCGGAGGACAAAGGGAGAAGGGGAAGGGAGCCAAGCCGAGGACCAAGGGAGAAGGTGAAGGCAGCAAATCAAAGGTCCAAGGGAGACGGGGAAGGGAGCCAAGCAGAGGACCAAGGGAGAAGGGGAAGGGAGCCAAGCGGAGGACCAAGGGAGACGGGGAAGGGAGCCAAGTGGAGGACCAAGGGATAAGGAGAAGGGAGCCAAGCGGAGGGCCAAGGGAGAAGGGGAAGGGAGCCAAGCAGAGGACCAAGGAGAAGGAGAAGAGAGCCAAGCAGAGGACCAAGGGAGAAGGAGAAGGGAGCCAAGCAGAGGACCAAGGGAGAAGGGGAAGGGAGCCGAGCAGAGGACCAAGGGAGAAGGAGAAGAGAGCCAAGCGGAGGACCAAGGGAGAAGGAGAAGGGAGCCAAGCAGAGGACCAAGGGAGAAGGGGAAGGGAGCCAAGCGGAGGACCAAGGGAGACGGGGAAGGGAGCCAAGTGGAGGACCAAGGGATAAGGAGAAGGGAGCCAAGTGGAGGGCCAAGGGAGAAGGGGAAGGGAGCCAAGCAGAGGACCAAGGAGAAGGAGAAGAGAGCCAAGCAGAGGACCAAGGGAGAAGGAGAAGGGAGCCAAGCAGAGGACCAAGGGAGAAGGGGAAGGGAGCCGAGCAGAGGACCAAGGGAGAAGGAGAAGAGAGCCAAGCGGAGGACCAAGGGAGAAGGAGAAGGGAGCCAAGCAGAGGACCAAGGGAGAAGGGGAAGGGAGCCAAGCGAAGGACCAAGGGAGAAAGGGAAGGGAGCCAAGCGGAGGACAAAGGGACAAAGAAGAGGGAGCCAGTTCTACAGTATGGATGCAGCCTGAATCTGCACTGCAGAAATAATGCAGTTTGACACTGCTTTAACTGCCATGGCTCCATCCTATAGACTCCTAGGATCTGCAGTTTGGTTTGTGGTATCAGACAGAGCTCACTGACAGAAAAGGCTAAATATCTCACAAAACTGCAAATCCCAGAATTCCATAGCCTTGAGCCAGGGCAGTTAAAGCAGTGTCAAACTGCTTTAATACATTTCTGCAATGCAGACGCAGCCAAAGTTGATGTGTTGCTTGGGCATGGCTTCTTTAACAAATAATTCTACACAATGAGAGAGAGAGAGTGTGTGTACCCTTGAAGATTTATCTAAAGGAGAACCAAGTTCCTTAACTTGGAGGTTATATGTGTATGTTGTGTGCCTTCAAATTGTTCCTGACTTGTGGTGATCATGGGGTTTTCTTGGCAAGATTCGCTCAGAGGAGGTTTGCCACTGCCTTCCCCTGAGGCTGAGAGTGTGTGGCTTGTCCAAGTTTACCCAGTGGGTTTCATGTCAGAATGGGGAATCAAACCCAAGTCTCCAGAGTGGTAGTCCAACACTCAAACCACTACACCATGCTGGCTCCTATTCTCACGTACTACGTATGAAACAATTGCAGACTTTTTTGTTGTTCTTGTGTGTCTTCAAGTCCTTTCTGACTTATGGCGACCCTAAGGCAACCTTATCATGGGTTTTTCTTGGCATGTTTCTCCAAAGGGGGGGTTGCCATTACCATTCTCTGAGGCTGAGAGTGTGTGACATGCCCAGGGTCATTTTCTTGACTGCAAATTGTACATACCCCATAATGCATCACCTAGTATATTGGCAGTCCTTCCCCCCCAACACTTTCTCTTTTCCCCCCAACCATCTCATAGCTGGGAGATGGAAATAAGTTTTAAAGCAGCATTTAAATCTGGACTATTTTTTAAAAAGTAAGGTCCAAAACACACTGCAGAAATAAATGCTAGGGAACATGTTGTGTTTATAAGTGACAGTTTTCCTGCTAACTACCTGCATGTCATAAGCATTTGAATTAAAATTACCATATTGAAATCAAATCTGATGTTTTTAAAAATTTTATTTGGTGTGCGTTGGAACAGATATACTCTTATACGGCAAGTATATCTGCGTTGGAAGAGATATACTCTTATACAGCGAGTATATCTCAAACTCTATATCTTAACTGGAAAAGTTGGGGTCGTCTTATATGCCCAGTCATCTTATACGCCCCAAAATACGGTAGTTTAAAAGATTCCTCATCAGACCTATCATACAATCACATTCAGGCTGAACTGCAACACTGTATATCTCTCCTCTCCTCTGCTGCAGGCAGATTGCTTTAACTGGATTTTTCTCCAAGAATAAGGAATTTTATTTTATATGTTGTCAGCAACAAACTAGAATAAATTCAAGCCTCTCTGTTTTGTAAAGTATAAATATGGATAGAATTGCCATCTTGCTCTTGTAAAGCATAAACGTGGAAAGAATTGCCACCTTGCTGTTTATACACATTCTAATGCTCTGAATACAGGATGAGGGAGACTATGTATTGCTCTACACCAGGGGTAGGCAACCTTTCCCCTTTAAGGGCCGAGGGACTTCAGCTCCCAGAATCGCAGGAGCTATTGGCCAACATGGGACTATTGGCCAACATGGCTGA
Organism: Phrynosoma blainvillii; assembly: GCA_026167975.1. Classification (NCBI taxonomy): domain Eukaryota; kingdom Metazoa; phylum Chordata; class Lepidosauria; order Squamata; family Phrynosomatidae; genus Phrynosoma; species Phrynosoma blainvillii. The sequence goes on along the minus strand of JANUYF010000001.1, from coordinate 191,243,286 downwards.
GGCTTCTGGGAGCTGAAGTCCCTCAGCCCTTAAAGGGGACAGGTTGCCTACCCCTGCTCTACACTATGGACAACAGTTACATACAGAGAGGTTTCATCAGTAGTAGAGGCCGAAACAGTGATAAGCTAACATTAGGGATGGTAGTCAGGATTTATTTTCATTGACATTTGAAGTTTTAGCTAAAAAGAAATAGATGATATAAGTAAGCATGAGATCCAACAATATTCAACAATACCCAGATCTGCTGACAGAACAGACACTAGTGGCAGAACAGTTTTCACTTCCTCCCAGCCCTTTGCATGGCTTCTGAATCTGCCCTGGAGTAATCGGAAGCCTCTGGAGCAAATATAGGGGTAGTGAAGGGAGTGCAAGGTGAAGAAGAGGAAGGGGAAATCTTGTTACATAAAGAAAACATTAGATAACACAATGTCGGATTAATAATAATTATTAGAGCATTGCTTCATTGTATTATTAAATAAGCTCCTAAGGTTCAGAAACCAAGATTCCATGGTCATCATTCTCCAAAAATCAAGATGGAAAAGGTTCCCAGAAAGCAAGAATTATTAAATCAAAATGAATGGAAATTCCCTTCAAGGATCCAAGATCCTATTAGCCAGGTAAAGGGGGAAAAACTATGTATTTTTAGCAATTGTATTGTTTGCCAAACAAGGGTCAGACTATCTGATTCAAGATTCAGTGTGCCTTTGAGGCCTTTGCTCGAAATCCTCATCCTTCTCCTCTGCATGGTCTCTTTCTTTCTCTTTAATGTGGGGATGCACATTAAAAGCTTGCTTGCAGATACTTCATGTTTGATAATGAGAGAGAATCCTGAGATTTTAAAAAATGTATTTAATATTTACTAAATATTAGGAGGAAATGAAGACTTTATTCTGTTATACTACTCTGAATTCAAACCCCATCACAAACATGAAAATCTGTGTTCACTTTCAAATTGTTCCCTTTCTCTACAGAAGTTAAGAGAAAGAAATAAGTGCACATTAAGAACACTCTAGTTTGGTGTGGGAGCCAAGCTTTGAGAAGCTGCAGTGTAAGCTGTTTCTCCTTTTGTGGGCCAAGAAGGCTGATGGGTTCATGTGGCATGGGAAAATAAATATGAAACTCATAGAGACTTGAATGTTTAACAGAACATTGAATATACTGTATGCTTTAGTCGCAGCAGGGAATAACCCAGTATGGTGTCATACCTCTCTTCCTTAGAAAGGACAGAATCTCACTTTTTGTGGAGCAATCTGTGACCTCCCATCCAGGCATTAATCAGATCCATGCTTCTCTAGTTTCCACAGTGAGGTAACCCTGGATGACTTTCATTAGTCTATGAAGGGAGATATGAATAATATAATGAGCCAAATATATACTAATTTAGATTTAGTGAACTAGATTTGTTTTCTTCATAATTTTCATAAATATGATATGTTTCCAGCCTTGGGGTCCCAAGTTAAAGATGTGCAGGAAACCAGAACATGCCAGAATATGTGGACACTATGACCATTATTATGTGAAACTGGAAAACTTGCAGAAAAGACCCTTGCTGCAGGATAATGGTCCTCGCATTGGCCAAAGAATGGACGAGTACTATAAACAGAAAGGACAAGAACCACCACCTCCTCCACCTCATTGGTAGCAATGTTTGTTTTGAATTTTAATACATAAATTGATTGCCTATTTATTCTGACAAAGGCATTCCTGTGTGATTGAATTAGATTCTGTTTACTCTAGTGCCTTAGCTTCAGCTTTCAGTAGTATCCTACAAAGACATCCCAGCGTCAGTGGGTTCAGCTATTCTTGTTCAGTTTGAGAATCTGCAGTGAAACTGAATATAACAAAGTGAATTTCCAGCATAGATTAAAATGTGTGACAGCAGCCAGACAATTCAGTTTTCAGATGCAGAGAAATTAGGCCATTCATTACACAAAAGAGAGATACAGCATGAAAAAAGTTATACTTCCGATTTAATATTCTGCAGAGCAATCCTGTATGTGTCTACTTAGAGGTAGGGATGTGAGATTTCCTGAATGGGATCAAAATTTGAGTTCCTGACCTGTTTGGCAATTGATGTGGAAAGAAAATAAACCATTAACTTCTTACAAATTTGCCAGGATCTTTTTTGCCCTTCCCAACCCGAAGCTGCATATACTTCATTTAAAATTGCTCGGCTTTTTAAACTGACATATACTAGGTGCTGTTTTTCCATGGCTTTCCCTCTCTTCTTCCTTTCCAGCCCCAAAGTTGTACAGAAATCATCAGCTGTGAAAAAATATTGCAGCTGTCAAACCAGCTTGGGAAGGGATTGGGAGGAAGGAAGGAAGTTGACAGCTCTCATTTGAGATCTACAGTCTCTAGCCAGGATTTCTGTGAAAGACTGGGGTGAGGGAGAAATGCAGAGGGGGAAAGTGTGGATGTTTGGCAGCTGACAATCTAGCTTCTGTTTTTCCCCTGCAATCTCCTTCCCAGTCAAGCCCTAATCCATGACAAGAGGTTGTGAAAAAAGGCATTTCAGCTGTCAAAGTAGCTGGATGGGGAGGAACTTTCACAGCCTCTAATGAGGATTTTTGTGAAAGATGTGGGGGAAGGTTATGGGAATTTTGCAGATATTGATCTAGTTCCTGTTTTTCCTGCAACTTCGCTCTTTCCAAGCCCCTGTCTTTCACAGAAATCCTCACTAGAGCCTGTGAAAAGACATTTCAGCCTCTTCCCTCACAGCTGCTTGGACAGATGAAAAGTCTTTTTTCACAGCGTCTTGTCAGAATAGGGGCTTGGAGGGAGGGAAGTGCTGGGGGAAACAGAAACTAGATCGTCAGCTGCCAAACATCTGCAAGTTTCCCCCCTCTGCAACTCCCCCCACCCAATCTTTCACAAAAAAATCCTAGCTAGAGGCTGCAGTTGAGAGCTGTCAATTTTCTGGCACCTTCCCTCTTCCCAAGCTGGTTTGACAACTGTAATGTCTTTTCACAGCTGATTATTTTATGCATAACTTTGGGGATGGCAGTGGGGTTTGCTGAAAAACAGTATCCAGTACATGTCAACTTAAAAAGCTGAGCATTTTTTACTTCCTATCATCTCAGGGATGGAAATTCCCACACTTCCCAACAGCATGAGAGAAAAATAGTAGATATTTTTTTCCTGACATCCGTTGAGATAGGAATAATTGAGAATTACCATTCCTACTCATAGGTAAGCCTCTTTGTGTTAAGTGCTACTTGCTCCCAGGTAGTCTAGTGTTTATTTTAGATAAAATTTACTGTGTGGAAATTAGCACTGAAACTTAAACTGCCATACCCATCTCCTATTTGAGTTTTCACTTAATTGTATATTATATATCTTAGGTCTGCAGAATACCTTCAAAGACGATACAATGCCCAGCAGTACAAGTTAAAAGTACAGAAACAACTTGTAAGTATTTTTTTTTCATATAAATGAAATCGCAAAGTGGAACAGAAAACAATTAATGTCTCATTGTTATCTGTAAAATACAAAAGAGCATTTTTAATATGAAAAAAATTACTCAGTCTAATCTTCTATGCATTTTATTTTTTGTTTGGTAGGGTGGGTTCAGAAAGAAACTAAAATTTATTTTCAAGTGCTATGCATTTATTTTTCAATTGTTTCACATAATAATAGGGGTTGCGCCCATCTTCTGCTGATTCCCAGTATGGTCACACGCAGAATCAGGAGATGAAGGAAGAGCAGCTCAGAGCCTATCAAAAAGCTCTTGCACAGAAAAATGAAATGAAAGAACAGGTAAGAAGGATAACATTGTGAGGAAGATAACCTGCCCTGTACTAGTATTCCAATTGGGTATGAATTGAAGAAACCATACATCAAGTCACTCTATTTGTAAAAGTCACTAGCCAACCAGTTAGTAAGAAACACCTTCATTGTCATCATCATCCAGCCCATCCCCATTTCCATATCGCAGTACTCTCTCGTTTTCTGTTTCTTTTAAGTTAGACTGCAAACTTATGCATAGGCTTACCTGAGAGAGTAAGCTCCCTTGAACTACTTCTGAGTAGGTATGCCTAGGAGTGGGATATTAATGTACATGTTGTCAGTGCAATATGTGTTGTTTCTAAAAATGACTGTGTTTTAAAATGTTTAAAATCTAGTAATGTTTCACAGGAATACTTAGAACAACTGCAGAAAATTCGTCAGCAATATCACAGTGAGGTGAATGAAATTAGACTTAAAGCAGAAGCACTAGAGGTAAATGTCCATATATCACATATGGAGCACAGTTTTCCAATTCTCACTTTGTTGCATTTTATTGGATAAATTTTAAATTGTCCTTAATTCTTTTGATCATTCAATTATATTTTAACTATAACGTTTTGCATGTTTGTACCCATATGTGTGTATCTATATTGGTTTTAATTTTTGTTAAGTTGCCTTGAGTCCCAGCTCTGGGGTAAAGAAGGATGGGGGAGGATAAGGAAGGGGAAGAGGAGGAGAAGAATATTTTAAAAAGGACAGGATTTTGATTGTATTCAAACAAGTTGGGACAATTTGATTCTTTTAAAGGTATTAGTCCTTTCTTGTAATTTTGCTAATGAAAATTACCTTGATTTAATTATTATTCTAGAAGGAGATGAAGCTGGGATGTGGGACAGAGAGACAGACAGACTTGAAATGTCTTTCTCTGAACTGAATAGAAAACCTATTTTGAGTAGTGACTATGCATTTCCCCCTTTTTATGGTTGTATAGGCATAACAAAAATTGGAGGTGACAAAGTATTAATTACTTTGTGCAAATAATAACAAAGTTGTCCTAATATGTGCAAGCAGTTCTACAAATATACTTCAGTTGCCTCTTCTGACAACAGTTTATTGTTATGTATCTATTAGAAGGAATTTGGAGAACTAGTTTTTAGGTTACACTAGCACTTTAGGTAGAAGGGGGTTGAAAGACATTGAGTTGAATTTGCAAATAAAGTTATTTTCAGAATGCACCCACTGGTTGAAGGGGAGGGAGTTACCAAGTCCTCCTTCCCTTCACAGTTCCCAATGTCACCTCCCTGGCTTTTCCAGCAGATTATCTAGTTCTCCAGAGCGATTTTCAGGGGACTGGGGAAGACCACTGTTTCCTTTGTTCAACCAGCGGAAAAGTCCTGCTGGATCAAAAGCATCTTACTAGTAGAAAGAGCCATTCCATTCACAGGACAATTTTGCTGGATCCAAACCACTGTTAACATCAGTGGGAATTTTGTGGCCTTTGGACCTCGTACAGCCCACCAAAGGCAAATGTGTGCCCCCAACCACCCATCTCTGAAAAAAACTAGAACCCAAATGGACAGTCACTTTTTCCTGAAGCCTTCTAGAGGCACAATTCTACTATTTAATGCTAATTGGGAGTCCATCACATTTGTGAACCGAGGAAATTACCTTCCAGTTATTTCCAGTTTGGGGGGAAAAAAGAGGATGGATATGGTTCCTGGGTGTTTAGGAGTTGTGAAAAATTATAAGTGATGGCTTCCAAACCCTTGCCTACTCCTAGTTTTTATGGAATAATCTTTGGATCCCATCAGTTATTTTCTGGCCAATGATTAATTTTATATGAATTACATTTGCACACCAAATAATTTGTCATTGTTTTTTTTAATGTATCTGAAGAGAGCAAGTTTGTGCCTGAACTGGAACCAAATCAAGAAATCTTATGAAACACTACTAGAATTAGACACATGTTTTTTAATAGTTTAGTTCTTTAGTGCATGTGTGTAAGTAACTTTCATTTTGTCATAGTACAGGAAATGTGTGTTCAACCTGGGTGAGATTGTCTTGGGAATATAATTAAAATACAGAATAGCCGCGTTGACCACATGAGAAATTCCTAAGTCCATATTTGTGGAAATATGTTTATTAGGCCAACTAAAAAGGCATAAAATTCACTAAGCGAGCTTTGAAAAAGAAATCTATGGTTCTGAATGCTTGCTTGAAGAATTTTCTGCTTTTTGATTGGCCTAATAATTGGCCTCTTGCCACAATATGGACTTGAGAGAACACTGCATTTCCTTTTCACTATTTCAGTAATGTACTATTATTTTAAAATTCTGAATCCTATAGATTTGAGTAATATGAAGGATGCAGAAGGAAATGAGTTGTAAAAATTGCCTCTGCATTCATCTGCTGAAACTTGAACTTAGTAAATTCACTTTTATTATTGTTGCTGTCTTAAAGAAGAATAAAAATATAAAGGACAAAACCTATCTTGTGAAACAAAGGAAATCTGGGGACCTTCCTGCTTACAATGATGATATCTCTGAAGGAAAAGATGAAGCATTCCAGGTAGTAACAGTTGTATGTGGTGTAAACTAATGGAACAAAACAATAGTTGAAATGTCCACTCTAATGAGCACATAATTTTAACTTAGAAAGAAAAAAAAGCAAAGTTATTGTTGTACTTTACATTAACAGATATGGGATTTGGGAGTTGTATCCAGCTGTGTCCATCCATGAGCAAAATGGGTACCATTGATGGATCAGATCCCTCCCACATAAATTCCCAAATTGGCCCTGAAAGAATGGGGAGCTGTCCAGAGCAGATTTGGAGGGGGAGTTGGCGGCTTCAGAAGGAACATAAGGATAAATTTCCATACACAACTGTAAGCTCACTTGAATAATGTTGGCTGGAGTTCAGCTCCCTCCAAAACTTTAAAATCTACTGTTGAGTTGGTTTAACTTAAATTGTGTAAATGCCCTTACAGTCGGCCCTCTGCATTTGCAGCTTTGACTTTTGCAGATTTGATTATCTGCAGATTTGATTAATATGTTCTCTCTAGGAATCTTTAGAAATTCTCTTGCAAGTTGACCATAGAGTTGCTCTAGAGCAGGGGTAGGCAATCTAAGGCCCAGGGGCCGGATGTGGCCCCCTGAGGCCTTTGGACCGGCCCCAGGCCCGCTGCTGCTGCCTGCCATAATGATATTGATTATTGTTGTTATTACTTGTTCTTGGGGTTTTCTTGACAAAATCTCCACAGGGGGTTTGCCATGGCTTTTCTGGGGCTGAGAGAGTGTCCATGCATTTTTTTTAATTTTTAATTTTTAATTTTAATATTTATTTATTTATTTATTTATTTATTTTTGGTGCTTCGGCCCCCAATTGTCTGAGGGACAGCAACCCAGCCCTCGGCTCAAAAAGGTTGCCTACCCCTGCTCTCGAGGACCTAAAGATTTCTACAGAAAACACTTCTCTAGGCATTTGTAAATCCTCCAACATGATTCTGTGGTCAAATTTTGGCAGATGTTGACCATAGAGTTCTGCCAGAGGACCTAGATTCCTAGAGAGGTGTTCTCTCAGGTTTAAAAAATACTGTTTATTTCTTTGTGGTTTTTTTCACTTTCATGGGCGTCTCTGCCCCTAACCCAGTGAATGTGGAGAGCCTACTGTACTTCAGCCTGAGTCAGCAATAAAGTTGAGGTCTTAATTGCCCACCTTTATACAAAAAACAAAATGTGAATCTGCTATGCTATTGATTAGATCAGGGGTAGGCAACCTAAGGCCCGGGGGCCGGATGCGGCCCCCTGAGGCTTTTGTACCAGCCCCAGGCTGGTCCTGCCGCCGCCGCCGCCGCCACCCCGTCGCCACCGCCGCCTGCCATGATGATATTGATTATTATTGTTATTACTTGTTCTTGGGGCTTTCTTGGCAAAATCTCCACAGGGGTTTTGCCATGGCTCTTCTGCGGCTGAGAGAGTGTGCATGCATATATTTTTTATTTTATTTTTAATTATTTTTTATTTTTATTTATTCATTTATTTTGTGCTTCGGCCCCCCAATTGTCTGAGGGACAGCAACCCGGCCCCCGACTCCAAAAGGTTGCCTACCCCTCGATTAGATGCATATGAACATGCAATAACAATAACCCTTTTTCTCATCCAGGACTTTGAGGAAAATTTGAAACAGATTGGATTCCATAACTGGCAGGACAGAAATTTCTTAGAAGTAAAGCACAAAGCAAAGGTTCAAGATCTATATATTTTATTTCCATTCTTTTTCTGTTTACATCATTTCTGGCAGCCTTTTGAAAAAATACTGATGGATCTGAAAATGGGGCTCCAGGCAGCTCCTTGGCAATCAGTATTTGTCAGAGGATGAATGCTAATTCTAACTAAAATCTGTCAACAAGTATGAAAAATAAAACAATGGTCCACAGATTGGAAATGCTCAATGTACATTCCAGTCCCCAAGAAAGGGGACACCAGGGATTGCAGTAACCACAGGACCATTGCATTAGCTTTCCATGAATGCAAAGTGATGCTCATAATTCTACAACAAGGAATTTTATATGGAGCATATATAGAGCAAGAAAGCCCAGATGCCCAAGCTGGGAGATCATATTGCAAACATACACTGGATAATAGAGCACACCAAGCAATTTCAAAAGAAAATGAGCCTGTGCTTTATAGATTATAGCAAAGCATTTGATTGTTTAGGTCATGAAAAACTATGGACTGCTTTTAAAGAAATGGGTATGCCACAACATTTGACTGTAACCTGTATGCAGGCCAGGAGGCTACCATCGGGACAGAATATAAAGAAGCATAATGGATTCCATTTGGCAAGGTGGTCAGGCACGCCTGCATTTTGTCACCCTAGTGTATGTTGAATGTGTCATGTAAAGCAGGTTTAGACTCAGAGGAAGGAGACATGAAAATTGGATGAAGTAACATCAACAATTTCAGATATGCAGATGACAGCATACTAGCTCAAAATAGTGAAGAGTTGGAATGATTACTGAAGAAAGGCAAGGAAGAAAGTGCAAAGGCAGATTTACAGTTGAATATTAAGAAAACAAAAATAATGACATATGATTTACCTAACTTTAAAGTAGAGGATGAAAACATTGAAATCATTCACAATTTTCCATACCTTGGTTGAACCATTAATCATAATGGAGACTGTAGTCAAGAAATCAGAAGAAGACTAAGGGTCTTTGCAGACTGCTAGAAATAGCGCAAATTGAGTCCACTTTAAGGGGTAGGGGTAGGGAATCGTGGGAACTGTATTTTATTGTAGCACCAGAGCTCTCTGACAGAGAAGGCTCAGTGTCTCAGAAAAACAACATTTCCCATGATTCCCAACTCTAACCCTAACCCTTAAAGTGGACTCAATTTGCACTATTTCTGGCAGTCTGCAAAGGCCCTAAGACTTAGAAGGGTAGCTATGAAGGAACAAGACAAGATCTTGAAGTATAAAGGGATATAATTGAATACTAATGTTAGGATTGTCCATGCCATTATATTTCCCATTTCTGTTTATGGTTGTGAAAACTGGACAGTGAAGAAAGCTGATAGGAAGAAAATCAACTCATTTGAAATGTGGTGCTGGGGAGGAGTTAGTTCTATGGATACTGTGGACTGCTGAAAAGACAAATAAATGGTTCCTGAAGCAAATCAAGTCTGAACTCTCCCTATAAACCAAGATGATAAACTGAGACTGCCATACTTTGGCCATATCAGGAGAAAGCATGTTTGTCTAGAAAAGATAATAATGCTTGTTAGAAGGCAGTAGAAAAGAGAAAGATAGACTAGATGGATAGATAGATTTAAGGAAGCCATGGCCCTGACTCTGCAAAACCTGAGCAGGGCTACTCATGGCAGACAGACTTGGAGGTCTCTCATTCAGAGGGTCATCATCAGTCGAGGCTTTGCACATTCTCTTTCTTTTGCAGCTTCATGCTGTCTTCCATAGCATTCCAAAATTTTCTTGCAGCTCTCCAGTTGAGATTTGGCACAAAGAGCTGAAGGCTGCAGAGGAAAAGGCGAATAAACAAAAATAATCTCTCTCCCCCCCCCCTTTCTTCTCTTTGAAGCTTTTCCTGGATTAAAGAGCTTTTTATCATAAAGAGGACACACTTGGGTACTATACAGAACATGTATTTTTTTTCCTTCAGGGAGGTGTGACATTTCAGATTGACCTAAAAGCTGATGTCCCAGATGTATGCAACATTCAGGAAGAGAAAGAGGTATAACATTTTTAGACTATTGATATATGATTGAGTGATTTGTTGGAACTATATGAGCACCAAGCTGTGCATTGAGTTCCTTTACCTATAAAAGCACCTCCAGTCCCTTCAGGGAAGGAAACCAATCTAGATATGTCCCTCAGCTGGGACAAGTGGAGTTGCTTGTATGCACAGAAAATGTTTGTGCTTATTGGTATTGTATATGTGAGTCACTGAATTAGAATGTAAGGTTATGGCTTCTATTCTTCTGAAATAACTTTTCAAAGTGATGGCTATAAACTCATAATGTCTTGATTACATCTTGTTTAGACAACTGTAATGCACTGTACATGGGGCTACCTTTGGAAACTGTTTGGAAACTTCAGCAGGTCCACAATGCGACAGCCAGAATGCTGACTGGATAGGGAGCATATAACTCCCTTTTTAAAACAGCTTCACTGGCTACTGATTTTTTTCTGGGCACAGTTCAAAGTGCTGGCCATGACCTCAAAGCCCTGTACACCTTAGGTCCAGAGTATTTGAAAGACTGCATATTCCCATACAAACCAACCAGAGCTTAAGATCACCAGGGGAAGGCTTTCTCTCAGTCCTGCCACCGTCACAGTCGTACCTGGTGAGGACACAAGAGAGAGCCTTCTCTGTGGCTGTTTCCACCCTCTGGAACTCCCTTTCCTGGGAGGCTAGACTGGCCTCTTCCTTGTCTTCCTTTTGCCAGCTGACAAAGACCCTTTTGTTTAAGCAGGCTTTTAATGTGTAAGCAGGGGAGCCTCTTATTGATATTTTATTTATCTTTTTAAACCTTTGTATTCCCTATGAAATGATTTTATACTGTTTAATGTGATTTTAATTGTTTTAAAATGTTTATTGTAAAGGTTTTTTTTAATTCTCTCTCTGGGAGCTGTCTTGGGTCCCACTCTAAAAGAAAGGTGATATATAAATGAAATTTAAAAATAATAATAAATAAAGGTCATTCCCTGTGTGAGATTTTCTTTCTTCTGAAAGAAAATTTGGAAGGGGATTGAGAGTTGACAAAGAGAGTTCAAGCAGATAAAGAGTTCGGCATAGGTTTCGGTAAAATGCATGTCTGTGATACAATCCAAAATAGAAGTTTGGCTTGGGTTTGTCATGTTTGTGCACTGCTTTTACCTTGCTTATTTTGCCTGAACGAAATATATTGGAGGAACATTAAGCAATCTGAATTAACTGAGTAAGTTCTTACTGGATAACCTTTTGTTTGATTTTAGGACCATGATAAACTTAATGACACTTTGACTTTTGAAGATGGAGAAAAGCTTAAGAAAAATCTGAGAAACAACTATGATAATAACATAGACAAAGCATTGGAAGAATTGTGCTATTGGGAAATAGGTATGCTTTTTGAAATCACTAAACTTGTTTGTGTGATACTCTTAATTATTAATTAATATTAATTACTGATTGCATTCCTAGTGTTGAGTCTGAGGTTTATATTATATAAACTTGCATTGTTGAGAGTTCCTTCACAGAATGGTGTTTATTTTCTGTTTTGATTATAAAATGATTCCTCATTGCTTCAAGAATTGTTGCTCTCACTCTTTCTTTCTTCTTCTGAGAGTAAGCAACCTCTTTCATGAATTTCCCTTAACCACTTTCTTTATTGCATCTCATAGGAGAGCAGAAAGAATGCCCAAAGTAGCATTTACCTTGAAATAAAAACTAAAATTATTTTTGATATTGGCAGTTATGTAATCTCTTGCAAGTAAGGCAGTTTATGTTGGAAAGGTCCTGGTTCCAAGTTAAATATTGTAGGGAGTGGACAGAGATCTTTAGATTATCTTTTCAATAAGAGAGGAGGAAAGAACTGTCAGAGAAATGCTTGATGGGACATACAGTCAGACTAGAAATGTAAAAGATGTATGGGCAAATTTTCCTGTGGGAAGAGTTTGGAAAAAAACATGTTTGAGGCAGACAAACAACAGGTGTCACACCAGACAACAACACCGGAACTTGAAAAGGAAAACACTAGTGTGTTTTGGGAAAAGGACACATCCTAACCAAAACACACTATGTAAGCATGGCTTGTCACATGGACAAGGATGTCAGCAACATGGGATGGGCTGGAGGTCTGGGAATAATAATAATAATAATAATAATAATAATAATATATTTATATCCCGCCTTTAGCCGAGGCTATCAAGGCCGCTTACAATCTAAAAGCACAATCCCATACAGCCAATCATCTGTAATGTACACACCCATGTGGGTGGTAGCTTGGGGGAACAACAAAATGCTTTGTCCATGTGGGCAGAGAGAGTGGGAGTTTGGAAGGTTTTGGTCACAATCCGCTGTGTGGTGTGTTGCTAGCTTTGTTTTGTAAATAAACAACTGCTGTAAATATTTCTAGTTGTAGAATAAAGATAGTTTTCTTAGACTACAACTGGTGTGTTTCCTGACTGCTGGAAAGGCTGGAGAGCTCAGGCAGTGTCATCAAGATCTAGAGGAAAAGTCTGGAGGCGTGCAGGAAAGGATGTCAGCTTTTCCTGTCAACTCTGCTGTTTGGTAACTGCAACACACATCATCCACCATCCACTGACAAGAACAATGTCAGTTCATTAGTAGCAGAAATAAATAAAAGAATGAATGAATAAATACATAAAGTTTCTTTCCAAAGGCATTTATGTATAATTTTATCTTGAAATATCTTCCAAAACGCACCTACTGGGAAAACAGTTATATGAACTGGCCCTTTATATATAATAGTGAGCATCAGAATTTCAACCATATTTTTTAAAAACTATCAAATACAATCTCTTCTTGCCCCTTAGATGGTGACAGTGAAGGTGATGCTCCAGTAAACAGAAAACACTGGAAAGCTTCAGCCCCACAGACACTCCTGAACCTTCTTGAAAATGCAGATATAACCTCTGTATGCCCTACAATGGAAGAAGGTGACCTTTGTGAAAACTTTCTTGTTCTTATATTGAGTATATTGAGTATATAAAATGCATGTTATTGTATTTTAAGATGTATAATGAAGTGGACATTTCAGAATGGTACTGCATTTTGATCTGAAATATTGTTTCCTAAAATGTGAGTTAGGGATCCCTAAAAGATTGTGGAAAAGGATGTGATGGCTCAGCGATTAAGACGCTGATGATTGCAAGGTCAGCAGGTCAGCAGTTTGAGGCCCAGGTGCTGTGGGACGGAGTGAGCTCCTGTCACAAGTCCCAGCTTCTGCCAACCCAGCAGTTTGAAAGCATGTAAAACTGCAAGTTTGAAAGCATGTAGGTACCACTTCGATGGAACAGTAACAGCGTTCTGTGCAGTCATGCTGGTCACATGATCACAGAGCTGTCTTTGACAACTCTGGCTCTTCCGCTTAGTAACAGAGATGAGCACCACCCCCTACAGTTGGTCACGACTTGACAATCATATCAAAGGGGAAACCTTTACCTTTATAGGCAATTATGGCACATTTCAGAATTACACCATTTTTCAAAATAAAGTGGTAGATATGGTAAGAATTTTGGCAGCTGTGAGCTGACAGAAACTATCCTCCAAATTTCAGTTTGGCTTACAATAACTTGCTTTGATATGACTTTTTCCTGTCTTTCCTATTAATTGTTCTCCTTCAAAGTAAAATGGGGAAAGTTGTGGATAGAAAGCAAACCAGCTGGTGGGAAGACTGCAGTGTATGACTAGAATGTGAATTATGCTGGGGGGGGTGGGTGGGTTTCCACATTCTTGGAAAAGCTGTGCCCAGGCTGATCTATGTTTTGTCCATTTATAGTAATCCACAGCATACACATGGTAGAACTGTTAGAAGCAAACCAATGGGTAAACCTTTAGTTTCTCAAGAAACTTTGACCATTGTAGCTTTTTTCAAACACAAGCTCTTTGACTTAGTAATGGAGATGAGCACCACCCCCTACAATCGGGCACAATTTGACAACCTCATCAAAGTGGGAACCTTTACTTTTAAAAGGTTATAGACACATGCTGAGCTTTCCTTCCCATGTCCTCTCTGTTTTTGGCTTGCTGAAAACTGGTTGCATGAAGAATAGTATCATTTAGAAATGACAATTTTTAAACAAAGTCTTACTAGGTGTAATGGGCTCTGATCCCATTTCCTGTTCTTGAGTCGGAGAGGGGACCCCTGAATTCTGTCACTGCCACTATCATTAATTCACCCCACTTGACTCAATAACCAACAGAAGGAATGATGAACCTGCGGTACAGCAACATATCAAGGGTCACAAGGTGCCCATATCCATACCTTTGATGACTCAGAGGGTGTACCTACACTCTAGAAATAATGAAGTTTGACACCATCTTAAGTACTATAACTCCATCTTATGGAATCCTGGGATTTGTAATTTTCCAAAGTCTAGCCTTCTCTGCCAGAGTGATTGTGCCTCACAAAACTACAATTCCCAGAATGGAGCCATGGCAGTTAAAGTGGTGTCAAACTGCATTATATGTTGCTCTACCTCACTACTATTATTTCTATAGTGCATATGCACCCTAACACTTGGTTTTTGCCCCTGTGAAGAAACATCTTAAATTGTCATCCTACCTTGTGCTACCTTCTGCCATCATAATGCATATTTTTTGTTGTTATTGACTAAGAACGTAGTGTTCCTCTCTCCTTCATTACCTTTTCTGAAAGAGTCGTTATTATTACTACAGAAGCAAGAGAAGGAGAAAAAAGGAGCAGCAAAGAGAGAGTATTTTTTGTTTGGAAATGAAATATGGTACAAATTTACATGAATATTGTGCCAGTCGACAGTGAGTGACTGTATCTTATTTCCTAGTTGATCAAGTAGTCACACTGCCTTTGGAGCCCCCTGAAAATAGGAGAAAATGGAGCCAAGAATCACCTGGGACACTAATGAATATATTAGCAGAAGCAGAATGTTCCAGTGACACTTTGTGCCAAGTTAAAGAGCTAAGTAAGTAGTCACTTTTGAGATTTATTTTGTATTTATTACAGTTGCACAACAAACATGGTATTAGGAAGAAGATTCAACTGTCCTAAATCAAGCAGGGTTAAATCCAGTTATTAGTCCCATTCAGTGAGTTTGCTCTATTGAGAATAAGCATTAGATTTGATTTAGATTGGAAGGAGTGGGGAGGAATCACGTATCCATTTAGATACTGATAGACTGAAATGCCATCATTTCTCAATATTAAGCTGGGTCAGATTTATGAAAGGTGAATAAATTTATTTTATAAATGTATATAAATATATGAAATGTGCATTTTGGGGCCACTATTCCTTCCCTTGGTCTGTAGTATCTAAGAGAAATTAATCCATCAGTGTTGCAAAGGTAGTTGTGTGAGGACAATCCAAATGGGTTGCTCCTTAACCTTTGGATTCTAAAAATTCACCACAGGCCATCTGTGAATGGGCATAAAGACAGGTAAACTAAATGGCTATACACTTCCACCTCACTCCTTTGGACAGAATTTTGTGAATTTTATTTTATTTTATTTTATTTTTTTTTTTACTCTTAAGTTCACAGTGCTTAATGTTAAAACCACAATAAAAACAATTAGTTAAAATGCTTTCCTTCCCAGGTGAGACAATAAATCCACAGAATGATGAAGCTGATTTGGCAGTGCCTTGCACTATTGAAGTGGATGAAAGCAGACTCGATCCCAGATCTGATGATGATGACACGTAAGTCATCTCCCAGCCATCTTCAGTTTACTTATTTGACAGTGCCAGGTTAGCAAATAAAGTCTCTTGTTCTACAACAGTATTTTTAGACTATTAACACTCCAAAGTCTTATTACAATTCTAGAGGCCCAGGATGGGGAGAATCCGCAAACATACCCATTAGATAGTGGAGAAAGAACAATGCAAATGCATGCAACTGGGATGCAATTTGATTTACATGGCGTAAAAATGATCATGCAATAATTTCAGCGTCTCTCCAACTCACCATAATAAATGTGTTCAGAGGATTTACTGATGATAGCATTCATTAAATAGCAAGTTGGATGAAGCAACAGTATTACAGCATACTAAATGTTGTAAAGGTTTTCTTGAGCACTGTTCTAATAGAAAGATGGGATATAAATTTTAAAAATAAAAATAGTCTCAATTGCAACAAATTTGGTTGTGTGTTCTGGCATTTAAACATGAATGAAGGAAATAATAGCAATTTCATACTGTTTTTAGCCATTTAAAATATACAGTGCACACTCCCCCAGACCACATGCTTACTAGTTTTATGGATTGCCTGAGAGTGCATAGAAGTGATATATGTGAACATACACTGTTAATGAATCATTTATTTTCTCATTCTGTCAGTAGGTGAAGAATGTGTGTCACAGTTGGCACAGGAATTGGGACACACATTCTCTTTATAGTTTCTAAGGGGGTATCTGTGTTAGTCAGTTGTAACAAAGAAAGTGAGAGTCCTGTGAACACTTAAAAGACTGCCAGTTTTATAGCATAAACTGTTGTGGATTATAGCCTACAGTCCACAGTTAAATAAATTCATTGGCTTTTAAGGTTCACAGGATCCTGTTTGTTCATACAGCAGTTTCAGACAGTCCTACCCAAGTAGTGAGAGTGGTAGTGACTCTGCAGTTTTGCAAGTAAACTGTGAAGGGTCTGTCATGTATATGAACCAACCCTTCAGAATAATGTTTTATGGACATCTTCCTCAATATGAGAATTGGATGCTGATAAGAATCTTCTCTCATTAATTTTATAGAAACTTTGAAGAATCTGAAGATGAACTGAGGGATGAGCTGGTGGAATCCCTGGAAAAAGTGATAACCTCTTTAGAAGAGGAGATCTTGAAAGTGCCAGTTGAATCAACAAATGAAAATCAAGTAAAAAAGGAAAATGAAGCTCATAGTGAATTTAGAGATCCCAATGTAAGTCTGGAAGATAACTTGGCTAGAGACAAACAGGAAGGAACAATCAGTTAAAACATTTTTGTTAATATTTTAAGAATTAATAACAGGTAGTGTCATCCATGTTAAAGGGTCAGCATTTAGGGAGTGCCTCTTTGTAGAATTGTCATCCATTATTTAATAGTTAATCACAGAGATAAAAGGTATTCAACAGCTGAGAACACATGATTCAGTAATGTAGCCATTTTGCTCAGTATTGATCAAAATGGGTAATTGGGCTGTCTTTCTGTGCTAAATCCAAAGTATATTCACTAAAAGTGTTGACTGAGTTCCATCCAGTGTGAAAATTAAGCACTTTCTCCCCATGCTGTCCCTGTAATTCTTACTCGGCAGGCTAGAGATCTGGCAACACAGCCATGTGATATTTCCTGAAGCTGGAACTCATCTCTGCCATAGTTATTTGTTCCATTTTTTGCCCCAGGGATTTCTTAAAAATGGATAATGGAGATTAATTACTTTTCAGTAACTAACCCCCGAGTGCAGAAAATACATCTAGATTGCTCTATGCTTATTATGCCTGCCTTTACATCTGTAGGGCTGGTAAGAAGTCTACCATCAGAACACAGTTGTATATCTGATGACAATGCCCTTAACAGATGTACCATTAGCAACATAGGTCTTGCTCTTACTAAAGTGATAAACACAAGACTGCAGGTGAGGCTCATATTATTGAACGAATCTCCATACTTCCTTCCCTCACCCCCAAAAATCAAATGCACACCAAGATGTTAAGAAACTTTATAGCCTACTTCTTCTTAACATATTAGTTTTCTCTATGAAGAGTATGTAGTATGCCTTCATCCTGCAGTGGTAAAGCTATTAGATGCAGATTCAAGCCCAAGTGCCTTTAAACATCACTTGAAAAATCTAAGCTTGCTCTAGTTTCATATAAGAACAAGCAGAGCTGTGAATGTATTCAAATATTTACTACTGCAAAGTCTGCTGAGTCCGTGTTTCTTGTTTGATTTTTGTAAAATAAAAATAAAATATGAATTTGGAAAGGAATCTCATACAGAAGTGTATCTCAGGATTAGGACACTCTTTATTGTACAGCAGAAATAAATTAGAAAAATATACAAGTATATTACCATAGTGACTCAAGTATGTCAAGATATCACATATATAAAATATTTTATTTGAATAATTGCTCCACAGATGATAGGAATGCTTCTTCAAATTCCTGATCAGCAAATCTTTTCACAGACTGACGAGCACTTTGTCTGATCTCTAGCCTTTTTGCAGGGGACAATGAAAAGATATGAAACATGGTATCTGCATAATCATCTTCATTTTCTGCTAGAAATCCAGTAATATTTCCTTCATAGGGCACCACAATGTCCAGCTTGGGGCCTCCAGAATTGTGAGCAAGGATAATTGTTCCAGCTGCCATACATTCAACAATTCCTAAAAGAAATATAAAACAAACCATTAACTAGTTTCCTTAGTGCTACATGGAGTTCATGAAAGCATAGGCACGATACCTATAAGAGCAGAGTGTCATTCATGGAAATGCCACTGCCAGTTACGGAAGGAAGCATAGTTTGAAAATCTGCTCCAGATGAATGGAGAACCCTCTAGACCAGGGGTAGGCAACCTTTCCCCTTTAAGGGCCGAGGGACTTCAGCTCCCAGAAGCCTCAGCCATGTTGGCCAATAGTCCCATGTTGGCCAATAGCTCCTGGGATTCTGGGAGCTGAAGTCCCTCGGCCCTTAAAGGGGAAAGGTTACCTACCACTGCTCTAGACCACTAATGAATGACCCTGCTAAGATGAACAAATCCATCTATTTGCAGGGGATTCAAAATATGCTGGCTTCTCCCTCAGTTGTTGCCTTTTAAACTTCTTAAACTTTATTAAATATTTAGAAAACAACAAAAACTGATGTAAACTGCACAAATTAACACCATAATGCAATGAATAGTCTAGGCAGAACAGAAAGAGTTTATGACAGTACAGTCAACTGCTTGGCAGAAGTCCTCTGAACTTGCTTTCCCCCCAGTGTTCAACCAGATTCCATCCTCTTCCTCTCCAACATGCAGACTTGCAACTGCACTGGAAGGAATCTCAACTGAGCAATGGTGGCAGCAGATGAAACTGAGCTGGGCTTTTAATTCACTGGGGTTGATGTTTCAATTCACTTTAAGAGAAAGCAAGTCAAGCCAGGCACTTCGCAGGTATTGGAAGGTATCTCACATTCTCTTTAAGTCAAGATGGGCAAAGTGCAACCCTGGGGCTGCATGTAGCCCAGACACCCCCCACTGCCTTGGGTGAACTGCTTCTCCTGGAAGTTTCCAGGATTAGCAAGTGACCTTTTAAATAGGCTCAATTCCCCCCAACTGTTTAACAGAAAATACTATTTTTTCAGACCCAGAAGTAGCAACCTGTGTGAAGTCTGAAGAGTCCTGGAGCAAAAATTACTGCCTGCCCCTGATTTGCCCACTCCCCCTTAGGTGAAAGACAGCCAATAGCAGTGACAAGCTATTGATGGCCAAGGTGCCACCACAGTAAGTGAGAGAATGTATGTTTTGCTTGCTCCATTACACTACCAACAGTTTACCTTATGGTGGGCAAGCCCTGATTGTGAAAAACTCAGTATTGGAACAGATATAATTCAGTAGTAACTTATCACTGTATCAGTCTGACAGGATAACAGATGAGAATGCTTGTCTAGCATTTTGTGAACTGAACATGCAAAACAGACCATCACAATTGGCCCTCAAATTCAAAACCAGGACCCCCCCCCCAAAAAAACACACCCCACCACAGATCAAACATGACTGCAAGGTTATATACAAAAATACTTACCAATTCCAAAGTGTTCATTCCACATAGTGTGAAGTCCAATGGTGGCATCTGCTAGATGCTTCTTTAGCTCTTCAAATGGAATGTTCACTTTGAATTCCACTCTATTTTCAATGCCCAGCTCTTGACAGAGCTTTTTAAGTTCATCTACACGCTGGTCATCTTCATAGTTACGACAGCCCCCAATGAGAATGAGTTTTGGCTGTAGCTGCTGGCCTGTACTCTTTGTCAGAAATTTTGCAAAGGCTCTGATTTGTAGACTGTGGTCTTTCTCTGGCCTAAACTGGCTTACAGAAACAACGGTTTGCTCTAAAGTGTTATTTGCTTCATGTAATGGAATGTCCAAGAAAGTTTGAACATCACAAGGTGGGTACACAATGCTTGTGCGATCACTGCACTGCCAAAGGGACAGGATGTGATTGAGAGTCCATGAAGAATTAACCATGACAACATCACTGCAAGAACCCACTAACCCATATATGGACGCAAAAATGTAGTAATATGCAAGTTTCAGCTTACTTAGCAGAGGATTTGTTGTAATGATGGCTGCATTGTTAAAGCGAGCATTCTGATTCCTAACCACAGAAAGCATGTCAGTGCTGATTGTGGGGTAGTGAACATAGCAACCTATCCGGCAACCTCCTAAATATTTGAAGAGAGGAATTGTGAAGGCATAACCCATGGAGTCTATGTAAACATCAGGGACACAGTTCATAAGAGCTTCCCAGCCAAGAAACAATGATCCTAAACTCTGACCCAGAAGAGTGAAATGAGGGTAAAGGGAAGCTTCCACCAGGTAGCGCCTCCTCAAGAATACAAACTTGACAGGTTGATTTAATCTGACGTTGAATCGTCTGTGAGCACCTTCAAGGATACTGTCAGCTGTGGCAGTGTCACCAGTATAGACAACATAACAAACATCTTTGTACCTGGAAAATAAAACACAATTTATTCTTCAGAACTTTTTTTTTTTTTGGAGGGGGGGATCACGCATAAGTTCTGTTTCATCATTTTTGGGTCAGTTTTAAATGTCTCTGTGAAATTGCTCTGATGGCTACACAATAATGTGGAAAACTGGAAAAGGTATCTCAAAGGCGTTTGCTTTTAACTCTGATCTCCACAAAAGGGACAGAAAAGAACAATAAAATGTGCCAGTGAAAATGCTGAAAGAGAATAATCCGGCAGAATCTTTGTGGTGTGGATTTTCCCCTCATTCAGGAATTTCAGAACAAAGACTTCTGGTTCCAGGAAAAATTTTGAGGCAAGTATACTGCGTGCTACATGACTTTCAGGTCACTTCCTGTTGTAAAACGCCTCTCATGAGATTAAAATTACCTGGGAGAGGCAAAAATGTTGGGAGTAATTGTGTCTTAAACTAAAGAAAAATGCAGCCGTCCCTCCCCATTCGCAGACTTGAAGTCCGCGGTCTCACTCTTTGCAGGAGGGACAAGTGAGAAGGGACAAAATGGAGGCAGCCATGGGCATGCATGCCATTATTTTCAATGGAACTTAAATATTTGCAAGTTGCCATTTTTGCAGAGGGGGACCCGGAACGGATGCCTCACGAATTGGGAGGGGCTAGCATATTTTGAATAACATATATTCTATGTGACAACCACAGAAAGCTGAGTCATGGACATATGGCATGAGGCAAAGTGGCAGCAAGCTTGCATCATTCTATGTCACGCAGAGTAATAACAGACAACCACCCTCCTATATAAATGGGCGAAGAGATTGACTGTGCGTGGATTAGGTGGAGTTATAGTTGGAGCTGTGGTTGGAGTAACAGTGTATAGTAGTTGGTTGGAAGTTGATGGAGAGAGGTCGGAGTGTGTATATATGTACACATCATAACTGGAGATAAAGCCTCCAGAACTTTGGATGAACTACTACATCTGTGAGTCTTCTTTCGTGTGTGAAAAGTGGGTCAGAACATGATACCAACAGGTAGTATTTTATTTTTGTGGTTTCTGTTTTCTTTTTCCGCTGCTACAATATTGTTTGGCTGTATCTGGGTTGGTTTGTCCCTAGACTGTGCCGGTAGTTAGCTTTTCTCTTCCTCGCCAACAAAAATGTGGCAAAATTGCCCCAATGCACCCTAGAACATATTTGGGAGAAACTGAGGTGCAGAAGTCAATGTGGGTCTCTAAGGCCTTCTTGGGAGCCAATGTGTGTGCAGGCGGCTTCAAGTCACCTGTCGACATATGGCAACCTCATGAATTTCACAGAGTTTTTTAAGGCAAGGAATACTCAGAGGTCATTTTGCCACTTCCTTTCTCTGAAATATATCCTACAGCACCTAGTTCTTGTTGGCAGTTTCCCATCCAAATACCAACCAGAGCTGGCCCTGCTTAGCTTCGAAGATCAGATGAGATCTTGTGCCTTTAAGGATATTTAGGTCCTTTGGGGGCCAATGCAGCTCCCTAATTCATGCCAGTAGCCTTGATTTAACTCTTAAAGAGTCTGCTAGGAAAATTGTGTCTTCCTGGATGCTTCCTCAGAATTTGTAGATCTCGTCATTTTCATTAAGAGTTCTCAAGGCAAACATGCATACAAATATAGATACACCACTGTACAAAAATAAAACACGCACTTACTTTTTCTGCAGTGCCCTTAGAGCACACCATAACACTCGCTCCCCTCCACCACCTGCATTGCAATACGGATGAAAAAATGCAACTACAAATGGCCTTTTCCCATCTTTCCCAGGTGAAATTAGCTGCTTTTTTCTTTGTTGAAACCACTGCCGTAGACCATACAACAGCATGAACAGACACAGACATAACACCCCACTTAGTATCAGCGCAGGAATCGCCAATGAGTACAGCAATCTGAAACAAGAAGAGGAAAGTTTCAGTACAGCAACAATTCTGAAAGCTAGAAACACAGCAACAGAAGCAATGCTGTAAGGGACTTTGCATACAAAAGCAGTGAAGTAGAAATGACCACTTGTATGTATGACTATGAGCCTTTACAGACTGCCAGAAATAGTGCAGCTTAAGGCCACTTTAATTGTCCTGGCTCAGTGCTAGGGAATCATGGGAATTGTATTTGTTTCTGGGATATTGAGCCTTCTCTGCCACAATAAACTACAGTTCCCATGATTCCTTAGCACTGAGCCAGGACAGTTAAAGTGGCCTCAATTTGCACTATTTCAGGCAGTCTGTAAAGGTCCTATGTTGCTGGATCCTAATAAGCCAGGATTCACCTTTTTTGTGTGACTTATAAATTAATTCAGAATAATCTGCACATTTCTGTCACCAAGACAAATACATTCAAGTTATTAGTATAAGTAACAATAAAAAAAACTCCATAGTCTATCTAAATTAACATTGCTGGTTCAATCACTGCACCATAAATTTAAAATGCTGACTGAGGGCCTTTGCAGACTGCCAGAAATAGTGCAAACTGAGTCCACTTTAACTGCCCTGACTCATTGCTAGGAAATCGTGGGAACTGTAGTTTATTGTGGCACCAAAGCTCTCTGACAGAGAAGGCTCAGTGTCTCAGAAAAAAATACAATTCCCATGATTCCCTAGCACTGAGCCAGGGCAGTTAAAGTGGACTCAATTTGCACTATTTCTAGCAGTCTGCAAAGGCCTTGAGTTTCATTTAGTATCGTCTACAGCAGCCAATATCTGAAATGATAAAAATACATGAGTATTCCATATTCAAAATGCTTGGGACCAGAAGTGTTTTAGATTTTGGGGAATTTTGAAATATTTGCATATACATAATGAGATATCCTTGAGATAGGACCCAAGTCTAAAGGCAGAATTCATTTATCTTTTATATATACCTTATACACATAGCGTGAAGGTAATTTCATTGAACATTAGAGGTTTCCTGAATGCAAGGAACACATTTCAGGTTCATATGGAAAAGATCATATCTCAATGGCAAGGTAGAGTATCATTATTATTAAATGTATATCCCACTTTTCCCCCAGTATGGGACTCAAAAAGCAGTTTACAATGTTTAAAACAACCATTAAAATTCACAGGATATAAAAGTTAAAAAGCAATTAAACTATAAAATTAAAATCAGTTAAAAACATAGACTATTAAAAACAACAATGACTAAAAGTCCAGCATATTATGCAAGACATGTTTCTCAATCTCTCTCTTTTAATTCAATATGCAGGCAGTTCCAGTTTTAATTCCTGGAATCTCATAGTAGGGCTGGAAAACACTCCTGTATAAAAGCCTGAGGCAGGGCCACCTGCCGATGATACCAATACTAAACCACAAAGATAACTGGTGTGGTCTGTTATTAGGCAGTTTTCCATGTTAATCTAGCACAGTGTGGAGGAATTACTTTTTATGAAAATCCAAACATCAAATAAGTAAGAGTGACTGAGTCTGAAACAACACGCACATACACATTTGCAGGTCAAGTACCACACAACACAGAAATATTACAAATAGAGCAGCCACAGCTGTGCTGGGCAGAGGCCTCAGAGCCTGTTTGTAGAGGGCTGCTTTGAGCCTGAGGCCTCGATTTTTAAGGGCCTGCGAGGTCATGGATGTGCAGTGGGAGCAAGTCTGGAAATTATGGGCCTCCCCCAAACACAAAAAAACTAGAGGCGTGTTGATCTTGGCCAGGGCTCTTTCAGCTGCATTGTTCGTAGCGCTTGAAAGGGTCCATTCTCGACCAGAGTCAAAGACACAAAATCCGGAGACAAAATCAAAGTCAAACACAGTCCAAGGTCGAGAGATCGGCAAATAGAGTCCAGTCCAAAATCCAATAGAATAGTCAAAAACGGTCCATTAAGGTAAAAATCGACGGTACAAGCAATTCCACAGAGCGAAGTTCCTTCTAAGCTGCTAGTATGGCGGACAAAAGGAACTGAGGAAAGGAGCAGGAGGCTAGAAGTTTTAAGAAGGTGGGTGGAGCTGCCGCCAAAAATTTGCAAAGTTTCGCCTAGTGATTTCAGAAGTTTCCGAAGTTACTGCACAGGTGCAGGAATAACCCATTTGTGTGATTCGCAGAGACCATGAAGAAGAAATATATATATATGTATATGTATACGTGTATGTATACATACACACACACACACAGGGGTATCATAAAGTAATAATTATCACCTGGAAGTTATTACGGTATATTGATGAAATTTTGTCCGCGTCACCATTCATCCCTAAGTGCATGGTGTTCAGAAAATCAGCTCTTTGTGTCCTTTATTTTTGTTCCAGGTTGTGCCAGAAGTACCAAAGTGTAAGATGGAGAAGACTGAGGCTCATAGCATGATAAAGTTCCTGCATTTGAAGAGTGATAGTGCCCAGCAAATTCATGGTAAGATTATGGTAGTTTATGGAAATGATTGCTCTATTATGAGGAGGAAAAGGAATTTCCAAACTGGTCACATGTCCCTCACAGGGAAGCCAAGAACAGGAAGACCATCATTGACAGATGATGCGGCCACAGAGAAGAAAGTAGAGTGTTTAATTTTGGATGACAGATGAGCAACCATCCAAATGATCATGAATGAAACTGGTCTCAGTTATGATAGTGTGTGGAAAATTATTCATGACGAACTGCACATGTCTAAGGTGTCTGCACACCGGGTTTCATGTTTGCTAACCCCTTTCAAGAAACAAACACGGTGTGACCTTTCAAGAAAGATGCTGACGCTGTTGGAACAGGATAAAGAGGATTTTTCTGGCTGTCTGGTAACCATGGATGAATCTTGGATCAGTACGATTCAGAGACCAAAACCATGAACATGGAGTGGAAGCATGCTGATTCCCCTCCCCCTAAAAAGGCAAAGGTACAAAAGTCAGCAGGGAAGGTCATGCTCTCAGTTTTTTGGGACTGCCGTGGAGTCATTCTCACAGATTACCTTGCAAAGGGACAAACCATCATTGGCACATACTACAGCAATCTTCTAGACAAGTTGCAAGATGCTCTGAAAAGGAAACGCTGAGGTATGCTCTCCAGAGGCATTCATCTCCTAGCTGACAATGCACCAGCTCACTCATCTCAAGTTGCAGTTAACAAAGCAAGGGCAAGTGGCTTTGAGATCTTGCAGCATCTGCCTTATTCTCCCGACGTCACATCAAGTGACTTTTTCTGGTTCCCAGAAATGAAAAATCCATTGCGGGGTCGCTGATTTGACAACACAAATGATGTCATTCACGAAGTGGAAGAGTGGTTTAAGGTGCAATCTGTAGACCTCTGCAATAATGGTATTCGGCGGGTCAAGAAATACTGGGAAAAATGTGTAAACCTGGATGGTGACTATGTAGAGATAAGTTAACAACTACAAATCAAATCAATTTTCTATTAAACGTTTTTAAAGGTGATAATTAAAACTTTATGATATCCCCTCGTATATGTGTATGTGTGCGTATAGACATGTGTATGTATATATATCTATATGTGTGTGTATGTATGTGGCTCAAGTGGTTAAGACACTGACTCTGTCAATTGCAAGACTGGCAAGCTGGCAGTTCAAGGCCCGGGAGCTGCATGATGGGATGATTGCAAGACTGCCAACCTAGCAGTTCAAAAACATGCAAATGCAAGTAGATAGATAGGCACCACTTTGGTGGGAAGGTAAAACAGCCTTCTGTGCAATCTTGCTGGCCCCATGATCACAGAGAAGTCTCTGACAATGCTGGCTCTTCGGCTTAGAAACGGAGATGAGCACCAGCCCCTGCGGTCGGACACAACTTGACAACCTTGTCAATGGGGAATACCTTTACCTATATATATATATATATATATATATATGTGTGTGTGTGTGTGTGTGTGTGTAGTGTGTGTGTATATGCCAACATGGCGTAGTGGTTTGAGTGTTGGACTACCAGTCTGGGGACTAGGGTTCAATTCCTTCCTACCTCAGTCACTGAAACCCACTGGATAACCCTTGGGCAAATCACACTCTCTCAGAGAGAGCAGCGTGCCATAGTGGTTTGAGCGCTCGACTATGACTCTGGGAAGAAGGGATTAAATCCTCACTCAGCTATGGAAACCCGCTGGGTGATGGCAGGTAAGTCACACTCTCTCAGTCTCAAGGCAGGCAATGGCAAACCCCCTGTGAACAAATCTTGCCAAGAAAACCCCATGATAGGGTCGCCTTAGGATCACATAAACACTATATATATATATATATATATATATATATACACACACACACACACACACACACACTTGTGTGTGTGTGTATGTGTGTATATGTGTATATATATATATATATATATATACAGAGAGAGAGAGAGAGAGAGAGAGAGTCTACTATAATATAGTATAATATAATATATACACACACATATATATATATATGAAAGAAAGGCCAGGCAAGGCCTAGGAACTGTGAGCAAAGGCAAGGCCAGGCGCTCTCCAATTCCGTTGCGCCCACCTGAGAAGCGACTCCACCAACAGCGCCGCCGTCGCCGCCATCGTGGAACCCACCTCCTCCTTCCTGGACCGGAAGTCCTCCCAGTCCGTCCCTCCCCCGGAAGTGGCTGTTACCATAGTGACCCCTTCCTCCTAAGAGGCTTCTCCGTGTAAATATCCTATCTATTCAAGTGGCTGCTTCAGCCATTTTCCAACGACAATAAAAAAGCATTCACCCGCAGCCTGCCAACCTATACAACTCACACCGCAGGGATGGGGGGGAGGAAGAGATGAGCACTTTTAGCGTAGAAATTAAAAAATGACTTTGATATAAATCTGTTAACCGTAGCTGTCGGGTGTTCGCGCTTTCTCTATCCTTTCGTAGCTCTATGGTCCCTTCCTTCTCAGTCGCCCCAACGGCGGGATCATCGAGTTCTTCCGGAAGTGGAATTCAGCCAATGGATGGCCAGAGTTGACATCCATTGAGCCAATCAATGTCAGGAGCTAAGATTTAAAGGGGAGGTGAGAGGGAGCCCTACTGTGGCCCAAAGCCATCAAATGATCGCCCCCACAACGTCTCATCTTGAAAGCTAAGCAGGGTCAGCCCTGGTTAGGACTTGGATGGGAGACCGCCAATGAATACCGTTTGCTGTAGGCTGTATTTCAGAGAAAGGAACTGGCAATACTACCTCTGAAGATCCCTTGCCTAAGAATCAGAAATAATGCAAATTGAGTCCACTTTAAGGGTTAGAGTTAGGGTTAGGGAATCATGGGAACTGTAGTTTATTGTGGCACCAGAGCTCTCTGACAGAGAAGGCTCAATGTCTCAGAAAAAAAACACAATTCCCATGATTCCCTAGCACTAACCCTAACCCTTAAAGTGGACTCAATTTGCACTATTTCTGGCAGTCTGCAAAGGCCCATAGAACCATAGAGTTGGAAGAGAACTCAAGGGCCATCAAGTCCAACCCACTGCCATGCAGAAATACACAATATCAAAGCACAGAAAACCCTTTGAAATTCATAGGGCCACCATAAGTGTCCTAGTGTTTTAAGCGTTGGACTGTGACTCTGGAGACCAGGGTTTGATTCCTCACTTGGCAATGAAACCCACTTGGTGGCCTTTGGCAGGTCACACTCTCTCAGCCTCAGAGGAAGGCAATGGCAAACCACCTCTGAGCAAATCTTGCAAAGAAAACCCCATGATAGTTTTGCTTTATGGTCGCCATAAGTTGGAAATGACTTCAAAGCACACAACAATGCCATAAATCGACTTGAAGTTGAGTTCAAGGCAACTCACTGGGTGACTTGAAGGCACATACACACAAATGGAGGAGGGGAAATTGCAATAAATAATTTGTGCCACCTTTCAGATTGAAAGGTATTTTAGCATGGACTAGAAGTCTGCTTCCTCATATATTGTTGTTGCATGTCTTCAAGTTGTTTCCAGCTTATGGCAACCCTGAAGTGAATCTGTCACAGGTCTCGCTCGTTCGCAGACAGCAAGTGGGAAGGGACAAAATGGTGTGCATGCCATGCTGTGAATAGGAGCTCCCCTCCATTGTAACCAATGGGGACTTCAATATTTGCATTTCTCCGGATTCACGGGGTCAGGAACGGATCCCCCGCAAATTGAGAGGGACACCTGTATATATATATATATATATATATATATATATATCTCGATATGAATAACAAACAGAACTGAAAAGTATAACATGCATAAAAAATTTCAGCTTCCACCTTCTTCAGTTTTTAAATATGAAACAGGTGTGTACACTATATGTAAATATAAGTGTATGTATGTGTGTGTATAGTGTGTACACCAGTGTGGTGTAGTGGTTTGAGTAATGATTTGTTCAGAGGGGGTTTGCCATTGCCTTCCTCTGAGGCTGAGAGAGTGTGACTTGCCCAAGATCACCCAATTAGTTTACATAGCCCAGGAGGAATTTCAATCCTGGTCTCCCCCAGGCCTAGGTCATCACTCAAACCACTACACCACACTGGTGCACACACTATACACACACATATATACACTTATATTTACATATACTGTACACGCATACCTGTTTCATGTTTAAAAACTGAAGAAGGTGGATGCTGAAATTTTATATGCATGTTATACTTTTCAGTTCTGTTTGTTATTCACATCAATATATATATATATATATATATATATACATATATACATATACATATATACATACATATACACACACACACACACACACACACACACACACCAGCCACATGGCTGGAGGGTTGTAATATCAATGATGAGGTAAGAGCAAAATTAAATACAAACACAAAAAATGACACTGTTACCACTGGCCATTAAGAAAAGCCTGTGTCATTTGAGTTTGTGAAGTGAGACCTACGTAAACTACTCTTGCTTTGAAAACAGTGGAAAGATGATAACAGATGTTTAAAATTGTATTGGATTCATGTTTTGTTCTGGGAAATACACTAGTTTAAAATGATCTGAATTCAACAAATACATTAACTTGCCTTTTATAATTTCTAAACGAAATGTCTAAAAATCTTTCTATGGAAAATCACTATGGGAAAAGTATCTGACTTCTGAGATCTAGATATATAAGTATGACACAATAGAACTGGATTATTATGAGCTTCATGTTGTAGCTAAGTACTGGGATACCCAACAGAGAAAGCAGATTAGCACTAGTAGTAAAGGAAAGAAAGGGGAGAAAGCTCAAAACATAACTCTTTACAGTATTCTGGCCCCACAAAGGACCAAAGCAATTATGCTGTCTAGAGTGTTGGATATTGACTGCTGCCACACTGCAGAATTGATGCAGTTTGACACCACTTTAACTATCATGGCACCATCCTATGGAATCTTGGGATTTGTAGTTTGTTGTGGCACCAGAGCTCTCAGACAGAGAAAGCTAAATATGTCTCACAAAACTAGAAATCCCAGAATTCCATAGCATTACTCCATGGTAGGTAAAGTGGTGTCAAACGCCATTAATTCTGCAGTGTGGATGCAGCCATTGTGTCCTACAGCTTTTTAATGCGGATGGCTAGAAATAGTGCAAATTGAGTCCACTTTAACTGCCCTGGCTCAGTGCTAGGGAATCATGGGAACTGTATTTTTTTTCTGAGACATTGAGCCTTCTGGTGCCACAATAAACTACGGTTCCCATGATTCCCTAGCACCGAGTCAGGGCAGTTAAAGTGGACTCAATTTGCACTATTTCTGGCAGTCTGCAAAGGCCCTAGTCCACTGAGCCTACCAAGTTACACCTTAGTTTTATCCCTTTTCTCTGTTAAAATTTCCCTCAGCTCTGTTGTATATTTCTTTAGAATCCCACCCCCCTTTTTTCTAAGGAAACAGAATTGTGAGAATGCAAGAAAGGATGGAGAGAGGATAAGTTTGTGGTATCATTCAAACACTTTTAAAATTTACTTAATTTCTGATATAGAAAAATATGACTTGTATTGGAGTCATGGACAAAATACGAACATTTCACGAGGTAAGGATTGCTTTTGATATTAACTTGTTTGAAAGGAATGCTATTTGAGCTGGACGTCCTTTGAAATTTAGGCGGATGCTAATATAGTGAATATCAAAAATATTTTGTAGTTTTGAATGCGTTTCTGTGTAGACAGTTTATATATAAACTCAGTACATTTTTAAATTGTCCATCCTGGTGTGTTAGCTTGCTTTGAGAACCAGTGGGCTCTAAGACAGACCTGTTGACATACAAAGCTATAGCCATGTTAAGTCTCTAGAATCAGTATGTAGAGAGATCTTGTAGCACCTTTGGGACTCAAATTCTTTCTTTACTTTAATAATAATAATAATAATAATAATAATAATAATAATAATAATAATAATAATTTTTATTTATAGCCTGTCTCTCCCTGAAGGATAGAGGCAGATAACAATCATAAAAATACAACAGTATAACTATAAAACAACATGATGAAATAACATGATGCCCTTACCTCCAATTAAAACTAGGGGCCCTTGCAGACTGCCAGAAATAGTGCAAATTGAGGTCCTTTGCAGACTGCCAGAAATAGTACACATTAAATTGAGGCACTGCCCTGGCTCAGTGCTAGGGAGTCATGGGAACTGTAGTTTATTGTGGCACCAGAGTTCTCTGACAGAGAAGGCTCAATGTCTCAGAAAAAAATACAATTCCCATGATTCCCTAGCATTGAGCCAGGGCAATGCCTCAATTTAATGTGCACTATTTCTGGCAGTCTGCAAAGGACCTGAGTCCACTAAGGGTTAGGGTTAGGGAATCATGGGAACTGTATTTTATTGTGGCACCAGAGCTCTCTGACAGAGAAGGCTCAATGTCTCAGGAAAAATACAGTTCCCATGATTCCCTAGCACTAACCTTAACCCTGAAAGTGGACCCAATTTGCACTATTTCTGGCAGGCTGCAAAGGCCCTAGCACTCACTAAAAGTCTCAAAGGTGCTACAAGATCTCTCTGCATACTGTTGATAGACAAATCCTGCTCCCATATTTTCTCAGGGATGTGTGAGGCCACTTAGGCATTTGGGAAACAGGAAATAGCTTCCAAGGAAACCATGGAAAAATACTAGCTTCTCTTGTAGATAAAGGAAGGGATAATTAGAGAGAGAGAAGGTGATAAAATGCCTTTTGTTTTGCCAGTGGAACAAGACAGACACCAAAGGCTATTTGCTGGCTGGTGTGCTGTGCTCTTGGTCTGGATTGGAGAAGGGAAAATCCAACACAGAAGTTCCCTATGTTCATCTCTCGCTTGCCCACAAAAAGAGAAATTCATACAATGGTTGAGGTTTGTTATGTCTGGATACTTTATTTAACATTTTGCTTGGAAGTTGCAAATTAGATTTATTTATTTATTTTAGGTATTTGAATATAAATTCTAAATTGTGAGTCTTGTGATTCATTTTAAATAATTTATTTATTATATACAAAGATCCAGTATGAAATGTCCCTAGCTCAAGGGGTTTGCAGACTGAAAAAATACAGGGAAACAAAGGGGGAAAGGGCGTCAGGAGTGAAGGGAGAAATAAACCAGGGGAAAACATTAAAATTATTTAAATTTTACATACTTGGGCATCCTTACAATAGGATATTAGTTGAATTTTGAAGAGAGCCTTGACAGGAAGGAAGGAATTAGTTCCCATGGAAAGGAGGAGCAGCAAGAAAGGACAGAAGGGCTGCAGAAAGAAATTTTCAGGCAGCTGAGGGGGATAAACCTGGATTTATCAAGATATAAATGAGACAACAAGAGGCAAGAGGGTTTTGAAGACAAATGCTGCAGGAATAATCCAGTTTGACACCACTTTACCTGCTATGGCTCAGTGCTATGGAATTCTGGAAAATGCAGTTTTCTGAGCTATCTAGCCTGTTCTGTCAGAGAGCTCTAGTGCCACAATAAACTACAATTCCCATAATCACCGCATGGAGGTATGGAAGGGGTGTCAAACTGCATTATTTCTGTAGTACAGATGCACATTCAAAAATATCTTTAGATTTCTTTGTGGCTTTTGGTTGTGTTAAAAATCCAACAAGTTGCATTTGTATCTACTGGTACTTTCCCAATGATTGTGCTAGTTTGAAATCAAGGGCAGAAGTGCAGTTTTTGCAAGCTAAGTTGTTTATGTAATGGTTCTAAGAGGCTAAAACACTTAACCAGAAGTTCCTCACCTGCACTTTTGTAGTGTCAATGGAAAAGGTGTAAGGGATGAAATAATGTAAAATAAACTATAAAGCTCATGGCTAATGCAGGGCTGGATTGGATGATCCTTGGGGTCTCCTATGTGCATTTGCAAAGAAATTGTAAAAGGTTTTTGCTTCACTGGAAAAGATAGCAAAGACTGTTTCAGAGCCAAAGATATAGGAAAAGGAATGTTTGTTGATGTCAATTAGTAAGATTTATGGTTTGGACCGGAAATAAAGTAAGGAAACTGAGAAGATCCCAATTAGTGAATCCAGGTGTCGATGAGTAAAGCCAAAATAGTTCATGCATGGTAAGTAGAAGTTTAATATGTAATCAACAGAGGTGGAGATTGAAACCATATCTTGTAACCAGTGAAAATTTTGAATCATGCATATGTTAATGTAATTATAAACTAGCTGTGTAAAATGGTATATAAGGATGTTGATTAGCTGAGGGAGGGGCTCTCAAGTCATGGGGCTAACCTGTCTGAGAGTCCGTCAACGTAAAAATAAACTCTATTTTCCTGGGATGTTCCGAGGGTCTCTGTTCTTGTTTTGCCCACTACAAAGGACATGTTCGTACTTGTAGAGGGGAAAAGAAAAATAACCAAAAATAAATTCTCATGTAGCTGTTCTAAATTGAGGCCCTTTCCTTGTTTGAAATTTCTATGTAGGAACAAATATGGATCTTATTATCAAAGTGTGGCATCCCAAGTCACCCAAACAATAGGACTTCTCTTCCTCTCCTTCCCCTGTATCCCAGATCACATTTAAGGAGGGGCATACAGGACAAATTCATTCTGTCAACAGTATCCATTCTATTGGTGGGCAGACATAATTGACAAACCATTTTTTCTTAGTATATTTCTGTACAAATCTATCCTGTTCTGTTTTGCATTGTTGTGAGCAGGATTCTTTGCACAGTGTATTCTTACAATAGTTATGATTTCAATTTAAATTTGCTAAATGATTCAGCATGTAATGTAATATTATTTCACCTTGATACTCTTCCTTAACTGAAAATTCAATTGCTGTAAGACTGCCATTACCTTTCTCAAATTCATGTATCTGCAGTCTGTAATGTGAATATTATTAGTGACTCCATATTGAGGCTTCTACATTTTCTGTAATATGTTCCCCTGCTAGTCATATAGCATCCCCACTATTGTTTTAAATTTCCCTTTGATTTCTCAGATCTTGTGAGAAAGGTCTCTTGTTATTTTTTGTCATCATATTCTATTTCTTTTCATCAATTATAGCACAAGTCTTTGAACAATTCAGGGTTCTGACTCTGTTTTCATCTCTTTTTACTTTTGCTTCTCGTCTGTCCCTAATAGTCTTGAATAATTTCATCCATCATTCATTGAGACTTCTCTTTGTTTTTAGCTGTCGATAGTGTCTTTTGTATTCCTCCCTGGCAATGTTCTTAGTTTCAGTCCAGAGCTCTTCTGGCTATTAGGTTTAAAAGTGCATTTTAAAAAAAAACATTATCTTTAAATGTTCTTCAGATTGTATTTTTGAACAGTAGTTGGTTTAGTGTTCTTTAACTTTACTCTCATTTTTTTATATTAGCAGTTCACAGTCTGTGTCACAATCTACTCCTTGTCTTGTTTTTGCATCTATCTTCTGCTTCCAATTATGTAGCCTTTTTGATTTCTATACTGACCATCAGGTGATGTCCATGTATACAGTTGTTTCTTTGGTTGCTTGAAGAATGTGTTTGCAATGAACGAACTATTGGCTATGAAAATTCAGTCAGTTCCTCTTCAGCTTCATTTCTTGATCCTAGGCCAAATTTTCCAATAAATTTTCCTTTGATACTACTCTGTTTCCAAGTTTTGCATTCCAATCATCTATGATTAACAACAACTCCTGGTTGGATGCGTGGTCGATTTCTTCTTAGACTCCAGAGCATAATCTTTCAATTACTTCTTCGGCCTCTGTAGCTGGAGCATAAACCTGGATTATGGTTAGATTTATGGGTTTCCCTGAAGTCTTATTGCTATAATTCGGTCACAGTATGCATTCTATCCCTTTACTGCTTTTGCTACATCTCTCCTCATTATGCCAACCCATTTCTTCATAGGTTTTAATTCCCTGTGCAGTTATCTGACTCAAAATATCCACTTGCAATCTTTATACGGTACATTCCACATCTTGTTTTACTTTTATGTTTTACTGTCTAGGTTCCCCGTAATATGCATTATAATAAACACATGAATACAACTGACTTCTGTACAACATGTGCCTATTGATTCTTAGTTGGTGGATTTAGTGGCCAGCAATACTAGTAGTTATTCCAGATGAAATCAGTCCAAGAAGAAAAGAGGTTGCTTTCATTTCTAAACCAGAGGAAAAGGGAGAGAGAGAAATCTCAATACAGCAAATGTACTTGTTTGAAACATCAGGCAGCTGTAGTCTATCTGCATTTATTCAAGAAGACCTTGCATTTTAGATGGTTGAAGGATAGGACTGGAGTCAGTGGACAAACAAGAAGCTAGAGAGAGTCTGCTTATGTGGAACAAAGAAAACATGCATTTTAGTCTTTCGTGCTTCTTGGGCAAAACATATGCAGCCAATTTCATGCATTAAAGTTCTTGGTAAGTAATAAATTAGATTAATTGGGGACAAGTACATTCATATGACCATCATGTGACCTTTAATTCCTAGTTGATTGGTCATTGCCTTTTGGCTTTTTTTGCTCATGGTATGCATTCTGCAGTTCTGGCAACATTGGAACTATAGGAGAGTGAACTCTTAGTTACCAGAATGCATAGAATTGTATTGGACAAAAGAAACTTGAGATTATTAACGTACACAGTAAGTTTAAAAATTTATAGACTGCACTTGATTAGATGTCTTATAAAGTACAGTACATAGAGTGTATATTTCCTGGTATACTGAACAAGCTGTGGTATCTAAGCATTGATATTGCAATCCTGTGTGTGGTGAGTATGTGTGTGTTTTGCAATGTCTTACGAAGCTAGTGGGACTTATTTCTCAGTAAATACGCAGGGGATTGGATTGCAAGTCTTGATTAAGAAGATAATGGAGCTATTGCAGGAGTGCTGAAAAATGGTGGATGTGTTGAGGATTATGGTTACAGTAATTCTGTCCTTAAAAGATGGAAAACTAAAAAGCCAAGGGAATAGTTATTTTATAATGTAGATAACATAATGAAACACTTTAATTTTTTAAATTTGCCTTATTAGATTGGACAAACAGAACAGAATGAAAAAGTGATGGAATTTGCCATTTTTAGTCATATGTATTCTGCCTTTTCTCCAAAAACTTCAGTCAGTACTTATGGAATTATTCAGCTTGTGCATACCCTGTGAGGTAGTTTAGGCTGAAGGAGATAGTATGAGTACTTCAAAATAACTTCCTAAACTTAATGGCTGAATGAGATATGAACCCAAGTCTCATTGATGACACATTATTGCTGAGTGCAAGCATACCTTGCTGATGTCTCTCAGTGTGTTCTTATACAATGAAGAGGGTATGCTGTTGGTGATATATATATATATAATTGGGGATTAGGAAAAGGACAGAGTGCTGTTTCTCCTCTGCAAGTATGGAAGCATGAATGAATGTAGGACCTTATCACATGCTGGCCACGAAAAGTAACCGAAATTAGAATAAATTCAGTTCTATACCGAAATGAACTGAAAGAGCTCCCGCAATATGTAAATGCCTACCACACGCAATTACCGCCATAGCGCATTTATCGCGCTTCCCGGGACACGCATCCTGGAAATGTATTCTCCGTGCACACACAAGTTAGAAAATCCCATAAATTACAAAGAGAGGACCATGTTTACCCGTCCCATTTGTTGCCCAATCCAAACAGGAAGGACACGTCATAAGATGCTTCCTCACAGATCCATGGGAAGTAGCGCGGGGAACCATGGGTCAGGGCGGGGAAATGCTTCACAATACGTATTGCACGATCATATGTATTTCGCCTGCGCGGCCATTGCGCAATGATTCCGAAAGCTCGGTTGTACTTCCCCGAAAAACCGAATGTCAAAAGATCTCAATTCGTTACGGATTAGCTCCGGGTTCTGCCGAGTTTCGGTGCAACGTCGTGTGTAAACACGGGGAAATAATATGTATTAGCTACGGATACCCTTTGGATTAGGTCTGCTTTAGACCCCGTGTGATAAGGTCCGTAGAGTAACTTTGCTAGAATGAAGCATGACAGCCAAGATGGTTGGTGGGTGTTCTAATTCAGGCCATGTATTTCTTGTCAGCATCACATCTGCATGTTTTTACTCATATGTACATTTTGTCCAGAGAGCCAGAGTGATGTAGTGGTTTGAGTGTTGGACTATGACTTTGGAGACCAGGGTTCAAATCCTCACTCTGCAGTGGGTGATCTTGGGCAAGTTACAGTCTCTTAGCCTCAGAGGAAGCCAAAGGTAGTTTGTCTCTGAACAAATTTTGCTAAGAAAACCCCATGATAGGATTGCCATAAGATGGAAATGACTTGAAGGCACACAATAACAACATTCTGTCCCCTTTCCACAAATTTGTGAGCTGAAGATTTGACAGAAAATGTTTTTTTTCTGTCAAAACTTGTTTGGTGGTAGGCGTTTCAGCCTTTGCATATAGAATGAAGTCTGTTGTACAATAAAATAACACAATAATAATCTGTCCTAGGGCAACTTCAATTTGTACTGAATAACAGTACCAGTGTTACCATCTCCTTAACACTAGATCAAGATGCCAACTAAAGTGCCATTTACTTGCTCCATTTCCATTGGCTCTCACATTCTTGAAAGATGTTCATTTTATCATAATTATGCTCCAAGTGGCTCTTAAGTTTTAGGAACACACACAAGTAGCATTTGTCCATGGCCACAAAAATACCTGAATCCATGTATATATATTGCAGAACTTCCTGATCAGGCTTAAGTTTCCAGATTTGTAAAAAAAACACCCACTTTTGTGTACTGAATCACAGAATATATTAGAAGTGCTTGATTTAGTTCCCTTATGCTTAGGTTTAGCCATAGTCCCTGGAGGATTTAAGTCCCACCCATTGTTTTATTAACCTGTCATTCATTCTCATTTCCTAGCATCATTGTCATTTCTAATGAGTCTTGCCTTCTCATGATGTGGCCAAAGTACAGCAACCTCAATTTATTCGTCTTGGCTTCCAGGGAGATTTCAGGCTTGATCTGTTCAAGGACCAATTTCTTTGTCTTTTTGGCTGTCCAGGGTATTCTCAGCACTCTTCTCCAGCACCACATCTCAAATGAGTTGGTTTTCTTTTTATCCACTTTCTTCACTGTCCAGCTCTCACATCCATATGTGGTGATGTGGAATACAGTGATTTCCAAGGTAATTTAGCCTCCATGGCTATTAATTTAGTTTTCTTTATGTTCAGCAGCAATTCAACCTTTGCACAGGAACATAGGCATCTAATTTAGTCATTTGTAAACCCCTAATCCAGGTGTGGAGAAACTGACCTTTTAGATCTAGTCACCCTGCAACTTCCTTCTTCTCTGACCTTTGGCAGACTATGGGAGTTACAACAACATCTGGAGAGCCACAGTTTCCCAACCAATTGATACAAAAGTTAAAAAGGTAGTTAAGCTATCAATAAAATTTAAACCAGTGGAAAACATGCAGTCAAAAGATATTTTGGCTATAGTCAGCTCAGTTCTTCTCTTCTGTTCTTGATTCAGTGTGTGTTTCAGAATAGATATCCCTAAGGGAAAAACCAGAAATTGTATTGATGGCGCTGTCAAAACAAAGAAACCATTATGTAAGAAGCATAATTTATATAAAATAATGCTTCATTCTAAGCTACATAATGTGCGTTCCTTGAAAAAGCAGAAATCTGAGTATTGAAAAATGACTACTAGATTTGTAACTCAGCCTGGTAAGGATTTCCAGGAGAGGAGATTGGATATGCGGATAGAGAAGAAACTTCTCATCTTCCCTCTGCATACCCTTCTCTAATACGTAAATGCACCTGATCACCATTCCCTTTTATGTTTCTGTCTTAAGCAATTCTCTCTCCTCTGCTTCAGTTGTGCTCTTGAGCACGAAACTTAGATCACAGTTCTGTTGTTCAGGCAGGACATTTTTAAAAGAGCTTTTTTCTAGGAGAAGATCCAGGATATCAGGTTTGGAGAAGCCTTTGTTTGCTCCGCACAGGCCAGGCTAGCAAGAGTTATGACAGAACAAGATGGATCTTGCCTCCAGTTCTCTCTGGAAGCACTCTTTCTCTGGGTTTGTGGAAAGGGTTGGGATTTATTGCTGGTAAAATAATTTCTCCTGTGTTCCCTCTTTTTGGCACTTCGCCTCCCTGGTTTAGTATTGGAGCCAGGGTGAGATCCCTGATAGTTGGTTGATGTGAATCAAAGAGTGCTGGATTTGTATCTTTAATGTATAACCTTGCACCAGTCACTCTTTTTCAATTTTGTCTGCCTCACAGATATGCTACTATGAAAACTAGGCTGTTGCAGACCTCCCAGAGGGCTTTTTCTGCTACCGCTCCCAGACTATGGAATGGCCTGCCGGATGAGATCCGTCTTATCACGACTCTTGACAGTTTCAGGAGAGCGGTAAAGACGCATCTCTTCCGGCAGGCCTTCCCGGAATAACTTCCTGGCTCAAACGGAGTTGGATTGCAACCCGCCCCTTGCCGCCATTATCTGTTTTTGTTTAAAAATTGGTTTATTTTACTGTATTTATGTTTGTCTTAATTGTTATTTTAACTTTACGCCAGTTTAATTTAGTTTTAAGGGGTGGGAGGGTTACGGATTGGGATGAAGGATTGTTTTAACTTGTTGACTGTTTTAACTTGTTGTACGCCACCCCGGTTGCCGAGCAGAGGGGCGGGATAAAAATCAAATGTATTATTATTATTATTACTACTACTACTACTAGGGAGAATGGAGAGGTTTTTAGCACACAGAAAGATTGTAATGCTGCATGCTTTCTTTCTTTCTTTCTTTCTTGAGGGTAGGTGGTGGTGGTGGTGGTGGTCTGGATAAATGTTTTAAGATAGCCTTTCCTTTCCCTGGTAAGTGGCAGTGGTTGAAAGGGTAAATTGTTTTGTGCAGGGGTAGGCAACCTTTCCCCTTTAAGGGCCGAGGGACTTCAGCTCCCAGAAGCCTCAGCCATATTGGCCAATAGTCCCATGTTGGCCAATAGCTCCTGGGATTCTGGGAGCTGAAGTCCCTCGGCCCTTAAAGGGGAAAGGTTGCCTACCCCTGGTTTTGTGAGTCTTTCATTATTGCTTGGCTCTTTTGTTTAAGGAAGAGGGATTGCACTTCCACAGGGCATCCTAACTTGATCATGCTGGGTTCTGTCTATGCAGCCTTGCTGAATGCAGGACCAATAGAGGTTGGAAAAGACTGTAGGCTTCTGCTTAAGCATCTGATTATCATTTCTGTGTAAGAGATATTTCTGCCTGGGACTGGTTGCATGAAAAAATATAACCCAGCTGGAATTTAATCTTCATATATAATATAGCTTTCAATGCCAGTATTACAGAGCTTGTCATTGGTAGCCATGCTTTATGGTGGTTTCTTGGGATTTTAGGACATGTTGGATGTGTAATTCTAGGAGTTATAGCCCCAAACCATAACTTTTCCACATTCTGCAATAATGTTATACGGCATCACTTCAGAAAAGGTGGGAAGGTGGTGTAATTGTCCTGTGATCGCAGCACTCACATCCACCCATTTCTCCCTTTAAAATCTGGCTTGATGTGTACAGAAGCATATTTCCTCCAAAGAACTGGAAAAAATCTAAGTACGTTGGTCTGGGTCCAGCTTTTTTTGTACCGGTATCTACCAAGGACTGTGGGGAGGGGGCCACACTCTACCATTGTAGATTGTTCTACACCTTCCCACTTATGAGATCTTACCGCAGGGGTCCCCCAGGAGGGCTCCCTCGACCATGCTGAGCCTCAGAGAGGCCCAGCACGGCCGCGGGGGTCCTCTGGGCCACCATTTTGTGTTCCAAAATGACACCTGGAGTCTTGCGCAACCCTTCCCATCGCGGGGCAGGCCAGGAAAGGTCGTGCGAGGCTCCAGGCGCCATTTGGAACACAAAATGGCACCCCGGAGGACCCCTGCGGCCACGAAAGGCGGCGGCGGCGGCGGCAGGACCGGGCAGGGGGCGGTTGGCAGGCCTCGGCGGGCCGGGTGCGGCCCGTGGGCCGTAGGTTGCCGACCCCTGTGATAGATCATAGCATCCTCTTGGATCGCCTGAGTGGGTTAGGAATCAGAGGCACTGCATTGCAGTGGTTCCATTCCTTCCTCTCGGACAGGTCCCAAAGGGTGCTACTCGGGAACAGTTGCTATGCAAAAAAAGAGCTCACCTGCGGTGTCTCTCAAGGCGCCATTCTGTCCCGGATGCTGCTTAATATATTTATATGAAGCCACTGGGAGAGATCATCCAGAGACATGGGGCTCGGAGTTATCAGTATGCTGATGACGCCCAGATCTGTTTCTCCATGTCTCGGTCGGCGGCCTCGGCTCCCGATGGTCTCTCTCCTCTCAATGACTGTCTTAAGGCAGTAATGGACTGGATGAGGAAAAACAGATTGAGATTGAATCCAGAAAAAATGGAGGTGCTCACAGTAGCAGCCCCGAAACCAGGAATAGGGATACAACCTCCAGTCCTGGACAGGGTCACGCTCTCTGTGAAGGACTTTTTTTGCAGTCTAGGGGTGCTCCTGGATCCGTCGCTCCAGATGACTAATCAGGTAAATGCGATGGTCAGGAGTGCCTGTTATCAACTTCAGCTGATACACCAGCTGCGCCCATTCTTGGAAGTAAGGGATCTTGAGACTGTGGTGCATGCGCTGGTAACCTCTCGTCTTGATTTCTGCAATGCGCTCTACATGGGGCTACCCTCATACTTGGTCCGGAAACTTCAGTTAGTACAAAACATGGCAGCCAGATTGGTTTCAGGTACATCAAGGAGAGACCACATAACACCTGTATTAAAGTCTCTCCACTGGCTGCCTATTAGTTTCCGGACCCAGTATAAGGTGTTGGTTATGACCTTTAAAGCCCTAAATGGCTTGGGCCCAATCTATCTCCAGGACCACCTCCTTCCATACAATCCACCCCGCACACTCAGGTCCTCTGGGAGGAATTTGCTGCAGCCAATAAAAACTAGGCTGTCGGCAACCTCCCAGAGGACCTTCTCGGCAACCGCTCCTAGACTATGGAACGGCCTGCCAGACGAGATCCGTCAGATTGCAACCTTAAGCAGGCTCTGGAATGACCTGCCGGACGAGATCCGTCAATTAACATCTTTGGACAGTTTCAAAAAGGCTGTCAAGATGGATCTCTTCCGGCAGGCCTTTCCGGACTAAATTCCCCGGCCTCGGGCCGTCCCCTCTTCCTTCAGTATCATCATTTGAACCCTGGCTCCCCGCGCAGTCTAACTATGGGGTAATGTGTTATCTTTTTAAATCATTTTAATTTTTATGATTTTCTTTTTGTTTAATTTGTTAATTGGATTTTAATCATGTTATTGTTTAATAACGTTTTAAGGGGGGAAGGGTATTCTGTTTATTGTAAATTGTGTTTTATGCTGTAAACCACCCGGATTGGGTTCCCATTGGGCGGTATATAAATAAATTTATTATTATTATTATTAGAAAGGCTGTCAAGATTGATCTCTTCTGGCAGGCCTTTCCTGACTAGACTTCCCGGCCTCAGGATTCCTCCATCCTGCCCTCTCTCACTCTTGTCTGCTGTCACTGCTTTATTAGCTTTATTAGTTAATTCGTTTAATGGCTTTATTTGGTATTGAGATTGGAGTTTATTTTAGGATGTTTAATTAACATGTTTTAATTGTTAAATGGGTTTAATACTTTTTTAAGGGGTGGGTGGGTTCTGCAGTTTTGGGCTTGTATTAATACATTGTATGGAATTTTAACTTTTGTTAGCCGCTGCAACTGCTCATCAGAGGGGCGGGATACAAATAAATTATTATTATTGTTATTGTTATTATACATCTAGTCAGATGTGATGTAAATGATTTGGAATCAGGAGTTTTGAGAAAAGCAACCATATTTGTAGATGACACAATGCTACTTATGTATGATGATATCCGAAGCAGAGCAAAATGCTGTACTCCAAACTTGGTGAATGGATAAAAACAATGGCAGATGAGGCTTGGTGTAATCAAATATACATTTCTAAGCTGGGGGTGGAGTGGGGAATAAACCTGCCAGACGGGTCTGGCCTAAGCGCATCCTTTGTTAGGTAAAATAGCCAAGTATAGACGATATATTACTGTAGAAACTAAATAGCTAGCCAGTTGCTTACTTGATAGATTACTGGGTGAGGAATGTTATGAAAGAATAATCAGAGAAGGGGTAAGGTTTCCTTCTCCCTTCAGATGAAATGTTGTAATCTATGAGCCCATGAGAAAAAAGACTACAATCCGAATGAGATGAAGGGCTACTCCACAGTAAGTTTATTATGCAAATGGCTGCAGATTTTTGCTTCATTGTCTTCACTTTCCAGTGCAAATTTGCTTCTATTTGGCCTCCCTCTGCTGAAAATGCGCACCCATGTGAATCCATGAGGAGAGGACAGATGATAATGCTTATCCTCACAGATACTTGCAGATACTCTGGTTAAAAACCATGAACCCTTTCCCAGCAGAATTTAGGGAATCTCCCCCACTCTGAAAAAAGCCCAAATTCCACCAAATCACATGTCTGGTTGCAGTCTATTTGATTAGAATGAGGAGTATTAAGTATTAAGGCTGCATCTGCACTGCAGACACAATGCATTTTGACACCACTTTAACTGCCATGGCTCAGCACTAGTTAGCTTGTGTGCGTGTAGTTTGTAGTTTTGTGAGATATTTAGTTTTCTCTTTCAGTTCTGGTACCACAACAATCTACAAA
This sequence comes from Phrynosoma blainvillii, assembly GCA_026167975.1. Lineage (NCBI taxonomy): Eukaryota > Metazoa > Chordata > Lepidosauria > Squamata > Phrynosomatidae > Phrynosoma > Phrynosoma blainvillii. The sequence goes on along the minus strand of JANUYF010000001.1, from coordinate 191,199,668 downwards.
TTACAGACAACGGTCTCTGAGGATTTCATAGTATTGAGTCATGGCAGTTAAAGTAGTGTCAAACTGAATTATTTCTGCAGTGCAGATGCAGCCTAAGAAGAAGGTAAAAGAAGAGTTTGAGATTCTGTGAGTTAACCAAGGCACCAGATTGTGTCTGATCTTGGAAGGAAGCTGCTAAGTTGGATGAGAGATCACCAATTAATACCATGTGCTGTAGGTTATGTTTTCAGAAATGGCAAAAACACCTCTGAGTACAGTCATCTCTCCATACCCACTGGTTTTTTTTAATCCATGGATTCAAGCATTCACGGTTTGAAAATATTTTAAAAATATATGAATTCCAAAAAGCAAAGCTTGATTTTGCCATTTACTATAAGGGACACCATTTTACTATGGAACTGTATTTAATGGGATTTGAGTATCCTTGGATTTTGGTAACCACAGGAAGTCTTGGAACCAAACCCCAGTGGATACCAAGGGCCCACTGTATTCCTTGCCTAATGAAATGAAATTCATGGGGTCACCATAAATCAAGAGACGACTTGAAGACACACACATGCACACAAGCTAACCATGCTGCCAGACCCTTGAGAGATTTGCAGTATGAGCAGTGCATTGCCTGGCTATTGGAAAGTATCAACCTGCATATTTTCATGTATGCGCAGTCTGGATATTTGTAAATAAACTCAAATACCACAATATGCCAATAAGTACTGTATCCAATGACCTTCCAAAGGAAGCCAGTGTGAGTAAGGATCACCTGTCAGTGAATGTTTTACATCCTGGAGAAGAGGAATGTAAGACATTCACTGGCAGTCAGTGCTTACCTGGAGAACTGGGATCAGTACAGCCGTGCAATGATCTCCTTGAAATGGACTAGAACTATGCAGAAAAGAGATTATGGGAGAACAATCTATCCCATGATGGGAAAGCACAATGAAAGTTCACTGAACTAATGGGACAGGGAAAAACACCACTTTGGCAAGCTGGATGACTGCTGGCAGTGACAGCAATATGCATATTCAGGAATTTATTGAAAACCAGCCATGTCCCTTTCAAAGGGCAGCAAGACTGTATCTGCTTGGTGAAGTAAACTAACATGTGCTAAGTTCAGTAAGTGGGATAAATAGCTTCATACTTTAGGATTTCGGGTCTTAGGTGAATTGTGAAGATGATCCTGTGGTTGTGTGGAAGAGGGAAATTTCAGCAGGTGTAGCTTGCCATACAACCAGGTAACAAATAACACTTGCTTAAATGTTCTTTTGTGCACAAGTACCGGGGAAGACAATGGCAGTCCTCTGAGCAAATCTTGTCAAGAAAACCCCATGATTTGAAAATGACTTGAAGGCACAAGTAGTAATAGGTACATACCTTTCGTCAAAGTCAAAAGTGACAGTTGCTCTGCCCCCTTTTTGGTCTTAGTCCCGCCTCCTTGTTTTTGAGGTTCTAGGTTTTGGGGTTCCAACTTTTGGGGTGCCCCTTTGGGGTTCTAGGTTTTGGGTGCCAACTTTTGGGGGGTTCCATTGGAGCCTCCCCTGAACCCCGAGGGCATCTATATTGATTGTGCCAAATAGGGTTTTTGGGGGTGCATGTGACCCTTCTCTGAACTTGTCTCAGGCCCTCCAACCAGGTCCTGTCCCTGTCAGATCATCAGCGTAGCTTCGGCATGTGTTTAAATGTGACATACGGCAACCCCCCGGATGCTTCAACATTCCCAGGAAAAATGCTTTCCATTTTTGGGAATTTCCATTTTTCCGACCATATTTTGTTCTTCTTGTTGCACAAACTTGCATTTTGAGGTAAGGCGTGAGCCTTCCTCCACACTCACCCATATCCTAAAATGTATGCTTTGTGCAATCAAAATGGCTGCCGCATGTCACATTCAAACATGCGCCAAAGCTACGCTGATGATCTGACAGGGAGAGGACCTGTTCCTAGTGGTTGGAGGGCCTGAGACAAGTTTGGAGAGGAGTCACACGCACCCCCCAAAAAAACTCTTTGGTGCAATCAAAATGCCTGATCTCTTGGGGTTCAGGGGAGGTTCCTATGAAACCCAAAAGTTGGCATCCCCAAACCTAGAACCCCAAAGGGACAAGCCAAAAGTTGGAACCCCAAAACCAAGAACCCCCAAAACAAGGAGGTGGGACTAAGACCAAAAAGGTGGCAGAGCAACTGTCACTTTTGATTTTGATGAAAGGTATGTATCTATTACTACTGGCACATAATAACAACAACAAGCATTAAAAGTAGAGGAACCCTCTCCAACTTTCAATCTGGCAACCTCTTTGGTCCTCCAATGGTCAGATGACTCCTGAGGCAGAAACTACTAATGCGAAGGGAGAGCGCAGAAAACCTACTTAAAATAGTTTGGCTGGTTAGGTTTATAAGGTGGCTTCACTCGATGATCTAACACTTCAATTACTTCCTTCTGGATTTGGAAACTGGCTTAGTGTCTGTTCTTCTCGGTTTATGGCTCCCACCTCCCCTTGCAACTCTGTCAAACTGCAAAGAGCTACACAGTATGTACCATGGCCGCCTCATGTTTAAATAATGTGTGTGTCTAACTAAGTATAATTAAAATCTAATTTAAAAAGCAGACCCCCCCCCCACACACATTTTGGACATGCATGTGGTTGAAGCAAGATAAAAGCCTGGCTGTTGAAGTTAATTATACACTGAGGTTGCTTCATACAGGCCATATCTGACAAGTTTGTGAAAGGCAGCCTTGACTGAGGACACTGGAGAGCCGTGTGCAACGATGAATGGTGTTGGATGGGTTTCTTCTGAGTACAAGGCTGACAATTGGTGGGAAATATCTAAACCTGTTTGCAAATGTATACAGACAAGCACAGCCTACTTCTACAGGAGAAGATAGGGAGGAGTCAGTTCAACTATCCTAACCATGCAGCCTTCACTAGGTTGGTGTAGAAATTGTTGCAGTCACTGGTGAGAGGAAACTGCTGTGCAGTGGCAAATTTGGTTGCCCCTCTTTGAAAATAATAATAATAATGATAATAATAATAATAATAATAATAATAGGCTTTCCAGTGCCATCAGCTTCTTAAGGGGATGGAAAAGAAAAAAGAGCAACCTTTGAGAAAAAGTCAGTCTTCACTGGCAACTTCTCAGCATAAAAATATTACCCTGGTGCATTTTTCTAAGGATCAGTCTTCTGATAAGCTGTTCAGGTTGGAGGATGGTGAATATGGCAAGTCGGAAGTTCTTGTGAAAACAAATGGTTTGTCTCAGAAAGAGAAGGATGTTTCCTACAGTGTCGTGCCAGGAGTACCGGACAGCAGAGATAGACAGGTCAGTTTAAATGGGATGTTCAAATGCAAATTAAATGTTGTAGAGTATTCATATACTTTGTTTGGGTCTTGGTGGGTGAGAGAAGTCTTGGTGGGTGAGAGAAGTTAGATTTTACTTGGAAATTGAGCTCACTGGCATTTACTTAAGAGATAGTACAAGGAAAGGAGTTTCTTTCACATACAAAAATACCAAAATGTCTCATGAAACAGTAAATATGAATATTTGTTGCTGTTGTTGTGTGCCTTAGTTGTGTTCCAACTTAGGCATAGGATCCTAAGTTTCCAACTTAGGCATAGGATCCTAGGATTTTCTTGGCAAGATTTGTTCAGAGGAGGTTTGCCATTGCCTTCCCCTGAGGCTGAGAGAGTGGGACTTGCCCAAAGCCACCCAGTGAGTTTCATGGCCAAGCATGGAATTGAACCCTGGTCTCCAGAGTTGTAGTCCAACGCTCAAATCGCTATGCCATGCTGGCTCAAATATGAAAATACTGGTTACCAATTTATGTGGGATTCCTTTGTAGTTTGCAACTTTGTAGTTGCATCTTTATGTGTAGTAGGATCTCTTCTTTTTCTTGTTCCTGTCCTTTATAAAACAAAACACCTATTCTCTTTTCTAAAGATTGTCGAAAAGGGTAAAGATCTTGCAACAGTTCTAAAATGGTTTGCTGTGATAGCTGGTACCGGGCATCAGTTTGTGGGCTCTGTGTATGTGTGCATGCGTCTGTGCATATGCCTTCAAGTCGCTTGTTGATTTATCGCAATTCCATAGGGCTTTCGTGGCAAGGAATACTCAGAGATGGTTTTGACAGCTCAGAAGGGGAATTGAAAATATTTATCCTTATTTCAAGGATTTATATCCTGCCTTTCTCCCACAATGGGATTCAAAATAATAGTAATTACTTCGAAAGAAAAACAATAATAATTATAAGTAAGATCTTTATTGGAAAGTGATATTAGCAATAGTTCTTAATGATGCAACAGGTTGCATCAATTGCTTCTCCTCTGTAAGTTTGTAGGTAAATTAAGCATGTGATTTAGTACTTGGGACACATATAGCAGAGCTTTTTCTTCCCTTTTTAATTCCCCTTTTAATTTATTTATTTAATAAATACAGATGTTTTCTGAGTAGATTGGCTCAAACAAAAATGAAACTCCTTTCACTGCAATGACAGTGTTTCATTTTTAATAAGATAATTATCTTTAATAAGATAATGTAGAAGAACATTGTTGCCACCCGACCCCAACCCCAATCTGGAAGTGTCTGAAATTTTTTGAAAAAGAGGATTTTCAAAATGCTAAACATGCAGGAGGACTCTGGAAGTTATCTTAAAAATTAATTCCTGTTCCCCAGGGATGGGGAGGTTAGAGGGTGCAAAAACAACAACAACAACAAACCTACAACTGTTGTGAGGACGCATGTGGCTGCAAAACCATATGTTGCCACACTGTGCGCAAAAATGCATCTTGTTGGCTGAATTGCTGGGATAGTTACTGTGGGCCTTTGCAGACTGCCAGAAATAGTGCAAATTGAGTCCACCTTAAGGGTTAGGGTTAGTGCTAGGGAATCATGGGAATTTTTTTTTCCCCTGAGACATTGAGCCTTCTCTGTCAGAGAGCTCTGGTGCCACAATAAAATACATGATTCCCTAACCCTTAAAGTGGACTCAGTTTGCACTATTTCTGGCAGTCTGCAAAGGCCCTGTGTCTCGTAGCTCAACAGCCACTGCAAGAGTGTTTTCCATTTCTTTTTAAACACTTAAACCTTGTGTCAAAGCATTTAGAAATAGAAAGAAATGGTTGAGGAAAAAGGAAAGTACAGTACATTTAGAATTGAAATGGAGGCAGCAGTAGCAAATTTCTCACAGGCTTATCAGGCTGTACGTTAATAAAATGATAAAACATAATTGATCTCCTTCTCATGATATGGCCAAAGTATGACAATCTTATCATCTTGGCTTCTAGGGAGAGTTCAGGCTTGATTTGCTCTTGTTGTTGTTAACTGCCCTCGAGTCGATCTTGACTCATGGCAGCCCTATGGATGAGACATCTCCAAGACTTTTTATACTCCACTGCTCTGCTTAATTCCTGCAACTCCTTAATACCTGTGACCTCCTTAATAGAGTCCATCCATCTGGCATGTGGCCTTTCTTTCTTCCTACTTCCCTCCACCTTTCCCAGCATTAATGTCTTTTCCAAAGAGTCCTCTCTTCTCATGATGTGTCCAAAGTATAACAGCCTCAGTTTGGTCATCTTGGCTTCCAGGGAGATTTCCAGCTTGATCTGCTCTAGGACCCATTTGTTTGTCCTTTTGGCTGTCCATGGGATCCTCAGCACTCTTCTCCAGCACCACATTATCTCAAATGCATTGATTTTCTTCCTATCCTCTTTCTTAACTGTCCAGCTTTCACATCCATACATGGTAATAGAAAATATAGTGGCTTGTATGATTCTAACTTTTGTGCTCAGTTGTATATCTTTGCATTTTAGAATCTTTTCTAGTTCTTTCATAGCCACCCTCCCCATTCTTAATCTTCTCTTGATTTCCTGGCTGCAGTCCCCATTTCTATCCATGTTTGATCCCAGATATGAGAACTCTTTTACTATTTCTATTTCTTCATTGTCTTGGTTGAACTTTTGAAGGTCCTCAGTGGTCATTATTTTTGTTTTCTTTATGTTCAGCATTAAGCCTGCCTTTGCACTTTCTTCTTTGATCTTCCTTAGTAGATGTTCCAGGTCTTTGAGATCTTCTGCTAGTACTATGGTGTCATCTGCATATCTCAGATTGTTGATATTCCTTCCTCCTATTTTCACTCTTCCTCCTTCTGTGTTCAAGCCTGCTTTTCTTATAATATGTTCTGCATACAAGTTAAATACGATAGATATAGGCCTCTTTTATTGCTCTTTTTGGCAGTTCATGGTATTAACAGAACTCTCCTCCAGCACCACATTTCAAATGAGCTGAATACTACAAACTGCTAAATTCACAATTATTTGTATCTAGAGATGGCTGTACAAAAAAAGAGTGAGGCACAAATGTGGAAAAGAAAGAAGCACATATTTATTGGAACCTCTTGGTTTCCCCAAAGGCCTTCCTGGTGAAGTCAATAGCAGTTAATCCCACAGTACACAGTGTGGGTTTAAAAAATTCTCTAGGGCATCCAGGAGGCCCATGGATGCATTAGGGCTTCAATACAGGTACCAGAAAGTAAATACCCCTTTCTTACCAGTGTTCATGAGTTTAACAAGAAGTTTCAGTTCAAGGAGAGTAAACATTCAGTTCCCCAAAAGTCTTTGTTCTTACCTTGCACAGAGGAAAACTGGGACACATGTGCACAGTTCCAAGGAGGTGTACTTCAAAGGGGATCCTATCAAGGAAAGCCCCCTTTACCTATCAAATCTCATCCTCTGCTTTTTACAGGTGTGTTTATTCATTTTACTTACCTCAAGAAGCAATTTGGAGTTACAGAGCACCGGATCTTCTGTTTCAGAGCTAGGAGAAGCTACAACAACTTGCTTTTGCCTGAGCCTACTGAGGATAGCAAGACTTGACTCCCTCTCTCCCCCTGCTACTGATAACTGAGTGCTAATGAACTCAGTTTGCAGCAGCTAGAGTAAGCTGTGGACAAAAGGTGTAGTGGGCTGATGAAAGAGAAGCTAGGACATTTTAAAAGCAACTGAGGCAGTGAGATGGCAGAGGATTTATGGGAGCCAAACTGGGAGGGTATGCCTTGTTTTATTTCCCCCCTCCTTAAAGTAGACTCCAACAGCCTAACACAAATGAGCAGAATAAAGAGCTTTCTGGGACAAAAGCAATCAGACACATGGTCCAATGTGGTAGATCAGCTGTACTGATGCTTGACGTGTTTGTGTTTACAATGCTGAAATCATTAGACATTTAAAAATTATTTCTGGCTATGTACAATTCTGTAATATATTTTCAAAACAGGCACATTGCTTTTTGCTTTTTTCCCTCCCCCTCTTCAGGCTGTATCAACAGCAGCAGCGAAGCACCAGTTTGCCTTCGACAATGTTAGCTTTGAGAATGACTTGGAGCATTCACATGCTTTTCCTCCTCAAGTGAGCACTCTTACCATTGATATCGTGGGTATCACTTGCCAAGCCTGTGTACAATCCATAGAGGGAAGAATTTCCAAGGTGAAAGGAATTGTTGACATCAAGGTGTCCCTTGAGCAAGGAAATGCTGCCATAAAATACTTGGGGCTGGAAATAAGTCCATATCAGATCTGTCAGGAACTCAGTGACATGGGATATGATGCCAGTATTGTAGATGCAACACAGTGTTCAGGAGAAGGGACTAGGGAAGATTTGGTTAAGATGAAAATAGAAGGCATGACCTGTCAGTCCTGTGTTAAAACCATTGAAGAAAAGATTGGGAAACTCCATGGTGTGAAGAAAATCAAAGTGGTTCTCAGCAACCAGGAAGCCACCATCACCTATTATCCACTTGTAATCAACCCTGAAGAATTAAAGGATAACATGGATAGCTTGGGATATAAAAGCACTATCAAGCATAGGCAAACCTGCTTGAAACTTGGCATGATTGATGCAGAATGCTTACGGCAGTCAGATGTAAGAATGCCTGGTGGGCTTGACAGTGCTAGAGATACATCAGAAGACAATGCAACCACTGCTTGTGTTGCAGTGCTGGGTGTTGAAGGGATGCACTGCAAGTCCTGTGTAAACATAATTGAAAGTTCGGTCTCAGATATGCCCGGGGTGCAATGTATTAAGGTTTCCTTGGAACAGAAAAATGCCACGGTTTGGTATGACCAGAGCCTTATCACTCTGTCCTCATTGCAGCAAGCCATCCAAGCTCTTCCCCCTGGCAACTTTAAAGTGTCTTTCTCTAGTGGCATGGAAGGCCACAATGGACTAATTACCTCAAATGCAGCATCCCCGTATCTCTCTAGCAGCCCTTCCCCAGCACAGATGCAGGGTGAACCAAGTACAACTGTTATTATGGTTGATGGAATGACTTGCAATTCTTGTGTAAAATCCATCGAAAGCTCCATATCCCAAAGGAAAGGAGTGCTGCATATCTCTGTGTCTCTAACTGAAAGAACTGCAACTATCTCCTACAATCCAGTCATAACCAACTCTGAAGAGTTGAGAGCGGCTATAGAAGAGATGGGATTTGATGCTTCGGTCCTTTCAGGTATGATGAAGTAGAGCAGGGGTAGGTAACCTTTCCCCTTTAAGGGCCGAGGGACTTCAGCTCCCAGAAGCCTCAGCCATGTTGGCCAATAGTCCCATGTTGGCCAATAGCTCCTGGGATTCTGGGAGCTGAAGTCCCTCGGCCCTTAAAGGGGAAAGGTTGCCTACCCCTGAAGTAGAGTATTGTGTCATGGAGTATTGTGATTGGAAAGGATCTGATCACCTTCATCAACAGTACTAGAAATTGATCAGCAAACTATACACCTTGCATAGCAGCTTGTTCAGGCATATTCCAGAGTAGTTTATGGTTGCAAAGAGCATTTCACTGGAATTCTTTTTAGTCCCCATGAGTGACTGACTGACATGCTAGTTCTGATTCTGATAAGATCCAGAATGCAATAGATAGGACCCAACCCAGAAACAGTTCCTAAATGTGAAGTGTAGTGTACTGAATAGAACTTGTACACCACTGAGATAGTTGAAGGGTGGTTGCAGTATATAATCCCATTTTTACTGTTACAGCTCGCATCTCCCTTATCTAGAATTCCAGAATCTGAAATACTGTAAAACCCAAAATTGTTTACTTGAGTGACAAAGACAGTGATACCTTTGCTTTGTGATGGTTCAATGTACACAAACTTTGTTTCATGCACTAAAGTATTGAAAATACAGTCCGACCTCTGTATGCACCGGGGGGGGGGCATTCCGGACACACACCCCCGATACAAAAAAGTGGGACCTTAAGTCCCATTCTCCCTATTGGTGGTGTGATGTGTGTGCGCCCACTAGCACAGCTGCATGTATGCATGGCCGTTGAGGACAACGGGGCTTGCTGGCCATGGATGCTCAGATCCACGGATGGCAAGCCTGCAGATACTGAGGTCCAACTTATTGTGTATAATATTACCTTCAGTCTGTGTGTATAAAGTCTAGTTTTGACTTGGATCCCACCCCCAAAATATTTCATTATCTATAGGGAAATATTGCAAAATCTAAAAAACTCTTGAAATCCACAACATTCTTGTCCTAAGCATTTTAGATAAGGGAGACACAACTTGTACTTGCTTCTGGAGATGAATACTTCTGTCTGGAGCTCAAAATGCCTTTGCTTTGAGACTGCTGCTGAAGCTTTCTGATAATCTGGTAACCATGTGATGGTGACTAGAATCCTGTTCATTTTTTAGTTGAGGGATTAATTTATGTTTAAGTCAGCAGCAGGAACGTTTTGGTGGCCAAGTATAGGTTGTTCTGTTAATAGTTACCAGCATAACATTTTATTCAGGACACTTCAGATGGACTTTTGCATTTAAATAAATCTCACCAAGAAAGCCCTGTGATAGGGTCACTTTAGGGTTGCCATATGTCAGAAACAAGTTGAAGGTACACAACAACAATAACAAAGCTATTAGGTGTTTTGCTTATGTAAAATACTCCACTACCAAATGTTTCCACGATTACTTCTCTAGAATGGGCTCCTAAGACACATCTTGATTTATTTGCATAAAATATATAAAACTTAATATGCTACTTTAACTTATTTTTTTACTTTTCCTTAATATGCCTAATATATGCCCCTCCAAGTACTTCACAAGCATTAAAAAAAATCTATGAATAATAAAAGTAAACAACAGTGATTTATGTTACCTAGTTGATTTTTGTCATATGACTTTGTCCAGGATGAAGGAAGTGTGTGTGTGTGTGTGTCTTCAGATTGTCTGTCAACATAGTGACTTCATAAATTTTTATAATTTACTCAGGCAAAGAGTATTCAGATATGGTTTTCCCAGTTCCTTCTTCTGAAATATAGCCTACAGCACCTGGTATTTGTTGACGGTCTTCCATCCAGGTACTAACCAGGGCTGACCCTTCTTGGTTTCCACAATCAGATGGGATCTGGTGCCTTTACGGGAAGAGAGACAGCATTAATTGGAATATACTATTTATTTTAAAGGGAGTGTATTTTGCATGCCCTCCTCCCAGATTTATTGTTAAATAGTGGGAGGTAGGGTCGGGTGGAGCAGGAGCAACCTTTGAATGAACATAAGATTCTGATAAATTTCCACTTCGCTGCTGCTGGCAGTCTCCCAGTTCCACTGCATTTAATCCTTTTTGCAGTGATGCGGTTCTTCCAATGTAAAAGTAAATGTTGTGAAATCTTAGTTGTGGGATTAATGGCCATTGTGGGATTAATTGCCATTGGAGACAGCAGGAATGTTTTGGTGGCCAAATATGGGTTGCTCTGTTAATAGTTATTAGTATAAGGTTTGTATTTAGTTCATGATACGTCAGACATGTCTTTGCATTTTATATTTTTTGCAGTGGTTATATTCTCCACGTGTAAAAACAAATGGGAATGCCGTGCTAGCGGAAGTTCCTTACGCTAGAAGGTTGTTGTTGTCCACCAGCTAGATCAGGGGTAGGCAACCTTTTTGAGCCGGGGGCCGGGTTGCTGTCCCTCAGACAATTGGGGGGTCGAAGCACCAAAAATAAATAAATAAGTAAATAAATAAAAATAATTTTAAAAAATTGTTGTGCGCATGCGCGCGCGTGGGGTGTGTGTGCCATTTTGGAAACCAATATGGTGTCCCTGCGTCGTGCGTGCATGCGCACGACAGCGGGATGCCATCTTGGAACACCCAATGGTGTGGGTTCCTGCGCACAACGCCGCCGTCATTGGGCATTCTAAAATGGCGCTCTAAAAATTATTTTTTTAAAAAAATATGCATGCACACTCTCTCAGCCCCAGAAAAGCCATGGCAAACCCCCTGTGGAGATTTTGCCAAGAAAACCCCAAGAACAAGTAATAACAACAATAATCAATATCATCATGGTGGGCGGCGGTGGCAGCGGGGGGTGGCGGCGGCAGGACCGGCCTGGGGCCGGTCCAAAGGCCTCGGGGGGCCGCATCTGGCCCCCGGGCCTTAGGTTGCCTACCCCTGAGCTAGACAAAGCCTTGGAATATTTATAGCTTGGCTTGAAATGGAAGGGTCCTCCCTGTAAACCAAGATTGGGCAAAATATGACCCTCGGCTGCATGCAACTAGTCCCATGACTGCTTTTGAGGTTTTCTTTTGTTTTGTTAAGCCCCCAGCCTATCCAGATTTCTCCATCCTAGAAAAAGAGGGCAAAGTGTTAGAATAGCCATCTCCCTTTTAAATAGGTTGCAGCTCCCCTTATAAAAATATACTTTTTTCAGACTGGAGCTTCTAGTCACTTCTAGATTTTCTTTTTTTGCTTTGGGATGTGGTAGTGGTGATGGTGGTGGAAGGCTTGGGCAGTCTCAGTGCCCCCCTGAGGCTCTCAGGATCAGAAAATTGGCCTGTGGACCTATCACAGTTGTCCACCCTTGCTAGAAATCCACCAATGTGTTGTTTGGGGCTAGAGAACTCATGGTTTCCAAATGTTGTGTGGCGTAAAATCACCATCATGCATCTTCATTGGCCAGGCATGCTTTTAAATGAGTGAAAGCTGTCAGCCCACTGCCCGACTTCTCAGCTTTGGTAATTTAAGGTGCATACGACAACACAGTTATATCATTATAGTGGTAGATTATCTTACTGTTGCCTCAGCCTTATCACACAATGTCATGGCCCTCCCATTATTCTTGTGCTGAGGATGCTATGTAATTCAATTTTTTTCATGCTGGAAATATGTAATCCCTCAATTACCGCCTTTCCTGCTATTAGTTCAATAACCAGTCTGAGTGGGAATGTCTTAATCTGTTTCATGATGAGAATGAATGGTGTGTGTGGTATGGGCATGGTCTGGTTGTCCCTCCCTTGGTGATTCTCAAGGAACTTTCCAGGATGGAAGCCTTGGACTACTTCTGGCATTTGGGCGGAGAGGACAAGACTTTCAAAGAGAAATAGCTGTGTCTCCCAGTCTGTCTTCTATGCTCTATGATTTTGAAGCTCTTTTTAGATTTTTTTTAATAATTTGTTTAATATAAATGATTTTCTATTATAGTGCAGTAACAGCACAATCTTGACCTTTTAAGCTTTGGAAGTCTCTATACCTTTACTGCATGGGAGTGTTTTCCAAAGATGTCTCCTCTGCTTTCCTTTCATACCATGTGCGTAGTGTTATCACTCCAGAGTGTTACATTTAAATATATATATATTTAATTATTTTAATTGTTTAAGGCAGTAGTGTAATAGTGTCATACCATTTTATTTTTTTTAAAAAAAAGGGTAAACAATCAACACACAAAGTGGGGCAAACAGGATAATATGAACAGCATTTTTGCTATTGAGGAATTTACCATGGGGAAAAGAAAACCATGGAAGTTACGCTATTAAAGTGCAAACATGTTTTTTTTTTGGTGTTGTTTTTTTTTTACGATATATATATCAGGGGTAGGCAACCTTTCCCCTTTAAGGGCCGAGGGACTCCAGCTCCCAGAATCCCAGGAGCTATTGGCCAAGATGGGACTATTGGCTAACATGGCTGAGGCTTCTGGGAGCTGAAGTCCCTCGGCCCTTAAAGGGGAAAGGTTGCCTACCCCTGATATATAGCATGAGCATTCAGCTAGCTTCATGAATACAGGTGAAGTGTTTTTCAAATGGGACAACCCACAACAACTGACTAGTGTAATAAGCAATTAAGTATCCAGCTTTTCCTTCTGGAATTTGACTTCTGGATAGATTTCTTTGCAACTCTCTTAAAATATCTTCAGGTTTTAAATACTGGTAATTTTTCCTCCAGTATGATACCAATATGATTTTGCAAAGGAATTCTAAAATCTCCTTTTGGGTAACTATTAGTTAGTATTTTCTGATCTCATACTGTTTGTATTAATTCAGTTTGTCCTTATTCAAGATGGCATCATCACCACTGGGAGGTCTACTGATGGAGGTCAAGATGCCTGTGTAATGGACTCTGCTTCCCCGAGTAACAAAGCTACTCCAAAGTTATCACACACAGATTTTTGGTCACAGAAAAATAACTTGCCTGATGATTCTCCAAAACCATCCAGTGCTGGAACAACTGAAAGATGTTTTATGCTGGTCACAGGCATGACATGTGCATCGTGTGTATCAAGCATTGAGAAGAACCTGCAAAAAGAAGATGGTAAAATAGCCAACATCCCTACATATTTTTGGTCTCTCCTTTGGATGTTTTGAGCATACAGTTATTGTTGGTTGTTTGGACAGCCTTCTTTAGGTTTGGGAAATAGGAAGTGGCACCTGCTGCTTGATGGGATGGTCCAATTATTCTAGAATAAATATAACTTTATTTATGTGGTACTTGCAGTGACATGAACAACTCTATCTTAAATGCTATATTTATGCGAGTTATTAATAAAGAAGGCTGTATTTATTGGAATACTTATATGTATTTATAGAACTATTATATAAATGAGGTTGTATTTATTGAAGCACTGCATGAATAAGGGTATATTTATTGGAGTAAATTTGGCCTAACTTTAGCAATGACTTAGCAGTGACATAACTTACCTGTGATGGAGAGGCTGGGTGCCTCTACAACTCCTTGGAAGTGACTGCCACTGATTTCAGAAGGGTCTGCTACTACCTCAGAGGGACCTAAAATTGTAGATTGAGTTGAATCATTAAAACCATCCCTTAACAGTAAGGAATGGACAGTGTCCTGCTATTATATCCGGATTGTTGAGTGATGTACTTTTGTATCTGATTCAACTTTGTTCTTACAGGAATAGTCTCTGTGCTTGTTGCCTTGATGGCAGGGAAAGTTGAGGTAAAATATAAACCAGATAGAATTCAGCCTCTTGAAATAATCCAGTTGATTGAGAACTTGGGTTTTGGAGCCTCAGTCTTAGAAGATTACCCTGGTGCAGATGGCAATGTAGATCTTACAGTGAGTATCATGGAGACCATAAATGCAATGTTTCTTTCATGGAATCATTCTTTTTCTCAGATAGCATCCATATCATCTTACCAGTGATAGATAAATATTTATTATGGACACAGACCAGCATAATAGCAATAAAATGCAACATACAAAATACTATATACAATAGCATAACTCATAAAAGAAGTAAAATACATATAAATATTCCTAAAAGATAAATTAAAAAAATACAAATACAGATAATCAATGTCAGAATACCAAACCCAGCTAATCCTGACAAAGCACAACTAGAAGTTCAATGACTGCTCCATTGTGCAAGTCATCTTACCAGTGAAACAATGAACATTTTACAAATAAAACGAGAATTTTCATGTTTGAAAATTATATTCTGTAATTTTCAGGTTTATAGGAATTTTTACATTTTATATTTTAGATTCCAGCAGTAGTTATGGGGATTTAAATAATAATTTCAAACACTAATGGCACAACTTGGCTTGGGGCTATGCTGATTTAAAAAAAATTTTTTTTTTGTACAACTGTGCATTTTGGGAGGTTAATTTAATCTAAGCACCAAAATTCAACTACACATTGTACCGTATTTTCAGACAGATGAATTTTGACTTCCAAAAGAATGCTTGAATGCTGAATTTCTTAATGGAGTTTCATTTTGTTCAAAGTAATGATGATTCACATGAGAGCCACCCAGTGGTATCACTAGGGTGTGTGTGTGGGGTGCAGGTGACACCCTAAGTGGGGGGGGGTTTGACACCACTGTTCCTCAAACACCTACCTTTTGGCACAAAGGGCCTGTGACATTCATCTGCTTCCCTTTAAAATGCTTTAAGAGATGATGGGAGTAGGGGGAAGCTCAGTGGGAAGAGAAAGGTACTCCCAAAAATTTAAATTGAAATTTTAAATTTCAAAATTTAAAATTAATTTTTTTATAATCTTTATTAGTTTTAAATAACAAGTAACAAATTAAAAAAGCACATACTATAACATCAGAACATACAAATTATGCAAATCTTTTCATCTCCTTTCACTCTTTTCAGCACCTTTCGCTCTTACCACACCTTAATTTACATCTAAACATCACTTCTCACCTCTCCTTGCTTTCCTAATTTCATACAAGTTCTTTCTGTGTTCATATCTTAAATAAGGAGAGGCGGAAAAAGAAAAAAGAAAAAAGGAGAAAAAAAATAATAAGTAAAATAACTTCTTGCCTATTTCCAAGTTGTTTGTTGTGTATCTTTATCTCTCCGTTTCCATATTAAATTAATAAGATGAGTTTTTGACCCTTTGTTATAGATACTTATATACATATAATATTGTTATTAGAAATATCTGTAGTGTATTTTATATATGTATGTACAAATAAGAAATAATTAATATTAGTATTCGCTATTAATTCTCTAAATGCGTTTCTTTCCTTTTTAAATAAGATAAGAATAAAATAAAATACCAGCATGTTTTATTCTATTTTTGTCAAATTTTGTATCTTCTTATAAATCTTTTCTATTATACTTGTCCATTCTGTTTTGAATTTGTTGTTTGGTTTATTTTTGAGCAGATATGTTAATTTGTCCATTTCGATGAGATCTAAGAGTGTCCAAAGCCATTGTATTATCTTTGGGGGCTTGTTGTCTTTCCATGTGGAAGCGTATGTAATTCTCGCTGCTATCAGCATATAAAAAATATTTTTTCCATATTTCTTTTCTGTTGTATCTTCCATTATGCCCAATAGATATAATTTAATTTTTTTAAAAAAATATTTTAAAACATCACATTTTAAGAATATATTCACTATGTATATGTGAATACATTTAGGTTGAGTGTATGATATTGTAATTTGAAGATATAATTTTTAATTTTGCTAGTTGTTTATGTCACTATTAGCATTACATTCAGTGGTATATGGAAATTACAAGTAATATTAGTGCAAAAAAAGCATTACTAAGGACTGGTGTGAAATGGGAGAAGGAGGTCAATGCGGGGTGACACATGAGGTACCGCAGCAGGTAACACCAACCCTAGGGACATCACTGGAGCTGCCTTGAGTCCTTTTCTGGGAGAAAGGTGGCATAGAAATGGCGAAGGAAGGGATGGATGGGCAAAGGATCTTTATGAATGGTTTCAACCTTCCCTAACTGCTTAATATTTCCAACTCTACTATTTCTTTCCGCTTTTTTCTCTGGATGGATCTGTTAGTAGCAATAGAAAAATTTGTAAAATATTGCGATATTTGAGACTGAGGACTTTATCATACAAGGCAGTAAATCTGAATTAAAGTAAGATGTTAGCATATTTGATCAGAACTTATTGTTCAGTTCTGCTTTGCATTTCCTTTGTTTCTATAACACACCTTTTCATTGATGGGGAAAACCCATCAATATGCTCCTTATATTGCTTCTATTCCATTAGTCCCTTCTACACAGTAACGATTGATGGCGGTCCTGTTACGCGAGGGTGTGTGAGTTTCCTCCTTGCTATTCACAAGAAGCACAGTGTTTTTACTCCATGCCTTTTGGAGTTTTTCTTCTTGTTGCTGCGTAATTACAGCAAAAATTAAAATTATAAAAGAAATAGAGTAAAAGCAACCTCAACAAAGGCACACATGTGCTGAAAGGCATGGAAGGTCACATTACTGGGCCAGTGCAGAAGGTACCATGGATTGCCAAAACGGCACACTTACATGATTGAAAAGAAGTGTGTTACTGAACATTTTCAAACCAGTATGTTCCCGTTAGCTTCACTAATATGTTTGATGTGAGTTAAAAAAGGTGATGTGACAGTCCCAAAGTGAGCTGGTGTAGATTTCTATGCTAATGTTCCCACACATGATGCCTTCCAGATTGTGTTTGGCTGCAGCTTTTGGGAGTTTTAAGTTGCCTCCCCCAGCCTGGTGCTTTCCAGATGTGTACAAATGCCACAGCCTGCTGACAGGAGATGGTGGGACTCTGACTACACATCTGGAAAATGCCAGGTTGGGGAAAGCTATATTTAACAGATGACTTTGAACAACCTATGCAAGATTATGCCAGTGGATCAAGGGTGTAGTTTTGGCAGGGAGGGCAAAATGAGGACATTGTCCTTCCACATAAACATTCTGCCCTTACCAATGAAGTATTCCTTTGGTCCCCAAATTTCTAGCATTGCAATAACTTAATGCTTCATACTTCTAGGTGTCAAGGTTTTTCAGTATCTCTCTTCTCTCAGCAATGCTACCAATAGGGTTCTGAAGGAAAATTTCAATTGAGGCGCATGCCCTTGTTTTGCCCTCCCATAGCCATACCCCTGTATCTGCTATATTTCTCTTTTCTACCTCTACACAACCCCCGGTATAAGGTAGTTTCTCATGTTGACACTTAACTTGTTATTCTGCTTAGATCCTAGGAATGACCTGTTCTTCATGTGTTCATAACATTGAATCCAAACTTGCCCATACACCAGGCATTCTTCAGGCTTCTGTAGTGCTGGCTACTTCCAAAGCTCATCTTCGCTTTGACCCTGAAATTGTTGGCCCTCGAGACATTATAAAAATTATTGAGGTAAGCTATTAAAACCAACTTTATTTTAAAAGCCACTGAATTTGGAATGCAGGATCACTATCAGTAAGACAGTCATTCTGTGGACCATGGCAACAGGATTGTTAGTGGTGTAATCAGAGGGGCACCTAATCTCATGGTACTCATCAGATCTATGAGCCTCTCTCTTCTGCTTTAAATTATAAACCTCAGTGGGAAAAGACAGTCCATGTGGCCCCAAGGCTAGTTTCTTTTGTCCCCATTCTCATTTGATTTTTAAATTCAGAATGCCTCCACAACCTTTCAAGTGGGCATGGTAGCAGTTTTTTTCATGCCCACCCCAGCTATTTTAGATCCAAAAGAGGCCTTTTTTCAAAACTCAAATGACTTCCAGGGGTGGGGGTGGGGGTCAGAAGTGGCCTAAAGATCTCTTGCCCCATCCAAATATGAAAATCTCCTCAAGTGGCTAGGGGGAATTTTTCCCAAAAAAATGCAGCTGGGGAAAATTCCATAATGGGATGCTGCTCTGAGGTCCAGTTAGGAGCTCCTAGAATTCTGTATGGAAAGTGGTATGCAGCCAGACAATTGTTAAAATGATCTCAGGCATGGTAAAAATCAACCCACTTGTAAAGCACTGCTGATATAAGACCATTTTAGGTAAGTGTTTGGATCCTTAAGTATTGTCCTGCATTTGAGGTTTACTATAATAACAATTCAGAGTAAAGAACTTTTTTAAAAACAACCAGCAAAATAGCATGAAGGAGAAAACAGTAACTATTAAAGTGGTATCTTAGCAGCAAGTCTAAAATTTATGACATCAGAGTCATCTTCCCAGTTGTCCATGTGCTGTAAGGAAAAACAGAGAACAGAAGAAAGCAATAAATGAAGCAGTCAGGAGAACCATTTTAATGTGTTTATAGACATTTCCTGTTATTCTGGTTCCTATTTTATTGATAATGACAAATTCCATAGCTACAAAGCAAAGTAACATACTAATGTGTTGAATATGCTATATATATAAGGCACCTGAAGTCATTTTGTCAGGAGAATGTAGGCTATGAAATATAAATAAAAAGCATACTGTTTATATATAAATCATGACTCCATGTTTCAGAGCAATTGTGCAGTCCAACTTTGGGGAGTTGGATAAAAAATAGTGTCACATTATGATGGATAATTGGCTATACCTGATTTTACTTGACTTTTTTGCATTTAGATTTATAGATGTCTTCTCTCCCTCTGTTCTTTTATAAAGGAAATGGGTTTTCAAGCATCTTTGGCTAAAAGAGATCCAAAAGATCATAACCTGGATCACAAACAAGAGATCCGACAGTAAGTATGAATGCAAATGAGAATATATGACAGATAGATACAAACAGTGGATTTTATCTAATCATCTTCCACTGATGGAAATCCTTCCACCAGCAACATGAACAAGATGATTCCTCCTTCCCCTTGCAATCCCCAGTATGCCCTCAAATCCCATTGTAAAAAAAAAACCAAACCCAGAGCTAGCTGTAGCAATGAAGCATGGGGGAAAATCCATATTCAGGATTCAGTACCTAATCAGTTGACATGGATGTCAGTAGAAGGAGGATTGTATAATATTTGCTTGTTTCATCGCCAGGGAAGGCTTCCCTTCTAATACTGTGGATTCCCTTCTTTTTCAGATGGAGGAAATCGTTCTTGTGCAGCCTGATATTTGGTATTCCTGTTTTGATCTTAATGATTTACATGTTAGTTCCTGCTGCTGACCATCATGAATCAATGATGCTGGATCGAAATCTAATTCCTGGATTATCTATTCTGAACCTGCTCTTCTTTGTCCTTTGTACTTTGGTTCAGGTAGCATTCTAAAGTATTTTTTATTCTTTTTGAAATCTCCCATTGCAAAATTGGATAGAAAAGCCTTGGTCAAACAACTTGAAAGAATAATGCTTTTTTTGGACAGGTCTTTGGTGGATGGTATTTCTATGTCCAAGCCTACAAGTCACTGAAGCACAAGATGGCCAATATGGATGTTCTCATTGTCCTGGCCACATCTATAGCTTACATCTACTCATGTGCCATTTTGCTGGTTGCCATAGCTGAAAAGGCTGAGCGAAGTCCTGTCACCTTTTTTGACACCCCTCCAATGCTCTTTGTGTTCATAGCTCTTGGACGGTGGCTAGAACACATAGCCAAGGTTAGTATATCTTGAGCCTGAATCTTTGAGAGAGAAGTATCATTCTTTGCATTCTAACATAAGAGAAAATGGAGGACATTTCAAGTTTTTAGACTAGGGTGGGCAACTGGGGCTCTCCAAATGTGTTTGGACTGCAGTACCCACAGAACCTCCCTATTGGCTACACTGGTTGTGATGATGACAGTTATAGGACAAAAACGCCTCTAAACCCTAAGGGTCACCCATCCATTTCTTAAGCTATGTGTGATTCAATGAGAAACTGAGTAAGTGCACCATGACTGCTGATGTGTCATCTGTCTCTGTTTCATAGAGTAAAACATCAGAGGCACTTGCCAAATTAATCTCTCTTCAAGCTACAGAAGCTGTCGTAGTGACACTTGGACCTGACAACTGCATCATTGGGTATGCCATGGAAAAATGTGTTCCTTCTATTGTGTAACAATATTATGAACTATTGCAATATTTTTGAAATGTAGTTTAGAGCGAATGGGCAGTGGTGGATGTGACTGGCATATGAAAAACTCTGCTGCAACTTTTATTTAATTCCAATAATACCTTTGTAAGCAAACTCAGTAATACCGTTGTAGACAAACGCAGAAGTCACCAAAATGCAGAAGCATTCAAGTAACTTGAGTCAAATGGATATGAGATGCAAACTTGTTGCAGTCATGAAGGCTTGAGTCTTGAGATGAAGTCTGAGAGGAAAGGCGTTTGGAACATTCAAATTTAGATTTTACCAGGGTTCAGATTGTATCTGACTGTCCCTAGGACTGCTGGGAAAAAGACAGAAACAATGTTGGAAACCTCATTTCTGAAAATATAAACCATGCCATTGTTACTTGGAATTGTCTGCATCCTGAAACAAAACACACTTTCCCTAAAACAGAATTAGAAACTATGCAATTCTTTTATTAAGACAACCAGATATACTGTAATTTATATAGTGTGTGCAGTTAAAAAAATCCATAGCAGCTAGATTGGATGGAGGTGGAGTAGGTGGAGCAGATGAACCCTTCGAAAATAAATTTCTTGCCTCAGTCGGTATAAAAATCTTCTGCTAATGCAGAATCTCACTCTTATGTTTGTAAAAATCTATTCGACAAGAATTCAATTCTCCTATGAGGTATAGTTAATAAATTAGACAGTCTGGAGAATTCAGCTTTGCCTGAGGAACTGTACTTGACATAACTGTGCCAGATGAAGGTGGGACACTGGGGGACATAAATATCACACTACATGGTCAGAAATGAGTTCATGCCACATGTCATCTAGAAATCCAGGATCTTGCCCGATATCAACAAATATTAAGTATCTTCTCTCCATCTCCCTCGAAGAACTTTAATATATAGTCTGTATACTGTACTAAGCAGGTACAACTATACCATAATTCATCATGCATATTTTTGAAATGCTGAGTATCCACCCCTGTTAAAAGACTATAGTGCTTTTGTTTGATTTGTGAGGCTAACTTACAGTGAACTTTTTCTTCAAGGGAAGAACAAGTGCCTGTTGAACTAGTTCAGCGAGGAGATATTGTAAAGGTAGTACCTGGTGGGAAATTCCCAGTTGATGGAAAAGTCATTGAAGGCAGTTCTATGGCTGATGAATCCCTCATCACAGGTAACTTCCATAATGTTAATTAACTGAGCAATAGGGCTTCCCATACAATTTCTTAACTGTGTTTTGTTGATTAAAACTTCCAGATTTGAATCTCTGGAACTACCTGCCACAAGCCTGTCCCTATAAAATCTACATTTACTGCCATCAAAAATCAACACTGTGTAGTTGTTGGAAACTCAGTAACCTACTTCCAATGGCATAGGCATGGGTCTCACTCCACCATGAGAGACAAGATGAATGAAATGAAAATGTTCATTGGGAGAATTAGTTAGAAAAGAGAACCTTTTTAAATAGCAGTTTGAGATTTTCTAAACGTGCTTAGATTAAATTTCTTTGGTTACTGAACCAGATAAGTAGTCTTCTCCACCTAAACAAGCTTCCAGTAGATTCTTTCTGACTAGATTTCTCTGAATCCCATCCCATCCCTCTCTTTCAGGAACAGCAGGTGCTGTACTTCAATCTTCTTCTGCCTCCATCTCTTCAGGTTGCCTCTGGTTTCTAGGAGGATTCTGTTTCAGAGACTATTTGTTGACACTCTCTCTGATCAGAGCTCTGCCTGAACCCTGACAGTGCTGAATTATGTTGCCTACTTGAAGCATCATCACCACCTCACACTACCTGGCTCCTTCCTCCACCAGCTTCTAATTAATTTCTTCAAGCAGGCCTTTCTCCTTTCCCCTGCTCTGAGCACTCTCTTTTTAGACAACAACTCTCATTAGTTGTCTCTAATAGGCTTCTAAGTATCCTTTCCCCAGACATCTACAGACTGCTAGAACCTCTGGCCAATAGTACGGTAACTACCAGTGGTCCATCAACTTTCTTGACTCTTCCCACATGACCACTCCAAAACAAAAGACTGCTCCTTTCTGCTTCTCTCCCTAGTCCTAGTAGTCTTCAAACTTAATTTTGTACCTTCAGTTCATAGAATCATAGAATCATAGAATTATAGAGTTGAAAGAGACCACAGTCCAACCCCCTGCCATGCAGGAACTCCCAATCAAGGCATCCCCAACAAATGGCCATCCAGCCTCTGCTTAAAGACCTCAAAGGAAGGAGACTCCACTACTCTCCGAGGGAGTGTGTTCCACTGTCGAACCGCCCTTACTGTCAGGAAGTTCCTCCTAATGTTGAGGTGGAATCTCTTTTCCTGGAGCTTGCATCCATTGTTCCGGGTCCTAGTTTCTGGATCAGCAGAAAACAAGCTTGTTCCCTCCTCAATATGACATCCCTTTAACTGTAACTAGCAACTGTAACTAAGGCAGCCACAACTCTTTTGTATATGTAATAAGGAATAAGAAAATAACTTCTGCCCTACCTTGGTTACATTACAGTAGAGGTGAGATCCATGAAGCCTTCCAACTTTTGATGGAATGAAGGTCCCAGCAGCATTAGCCAAGACAGGCAGTGGTGAGGATAGCTGGGAGTTGCAGTCTAGCATTTGGAGAGCTGCATGATTCTTACTCTGCAGTACAACATCCCTCAGGGGCAACTCAGAGAATCCAAGTTATATAAAACATAAACAGTGAAAACAAAGTGTTCCTCAAAATGGCTGAAATGCAATCACTAGTACCATCAGGAGTTACCACTGAGTGCTGAATGCTAAGTCAAAATTTCTGTAACTCAGACTGATATGGGGGTCTATTCTAGCCAGCACTAGCAATTGCACTTAGGCTAATAATTTCAGCAGAAGCATTGCTTACAACAATCCCTTTTTTCACTTTCGATGACTGCTAGGATGTAGCTATACAGAAATAACAAGTAACTAGATGCAAAATGCTTCTCTTGTTGATGCCATGAAATGTAGCATCTGAATCGTATTTGCTTTCCCATAGACCCAAGTGGGAAACATGTGAACTTCTGGATGTTGTTGAGCTATAGTTCCTGTCAGCCTTAACCAGTACAGGCAGTGGGAAGGTTTGATGGGAGTTGCAATCCAGCTACATCTGAAGGACCACATTTTATTTTCCCTATTTTTCTTCTGAGTCTTGTTTTCATGGAGCAGGGAACCAGACTGAAATACTGCCAGAAGTTACGCGTGTAAAGTACTAGGTATCTTTCTAAGAACAGCCAATTATCAGCATCCTCAACCACAATCAAAATGTGATGGTTCTCTGCATCCCAAGTACACCATGTTCCTATGGTAAATGTAAGTTAAATGAAAGAGACCATAGCAACATCTGATAAATACAGCTTTCTTTATGGGTTCCCCCCAGATCTGTTGACTGGTATTTCTTCTATCCTGGTTGCAATGCACAATTAGAGATCCACGTTCATTTAAAGAGATTTCTTGGAGTTCAGATGTATAACCTTACTAAATCCTCCTAAAATAATTAGGATAGGGTTGGAGGTGATAAAAATATCATATAAACTCTTGTGAATAATGGATTGCATTTCGCTCCTTAATTTGCAGAGCTCTTGAGAAGAGATACAAGGTTACTATGGGAAAGTAAATAATAAGCGAAGAGAACAAAGCGAGTTTGTTCCTAGCTCCTTCATCAAAGCAGATATGTATTTCATCTGCTTTGATCATCACCACCTTTGTCCCTTGGCAATGAGGTTCTGGTTTTATTAAAACAGCAAGATTACTCTAGCATAGCTCTTATTTAGTCACAAGTGAGTAACTCAGCCAGTTTTGGGGAGCAATTTAACCTACCTTCAGATTCCACCTCAGGACACCCCCCCCCCCATAGCAATTGGAAGCACAAAATGCCTACTACTATTTTTTTAAAAAGGTGTTTTTTTGCTCTAAAATAAAGTGTGCAGGGAGCATGCATGTAGGTGTGTGTGTGTGTGTGTGTGTGTGTGATTGTGTAGGTTGCTAGTTCTCCATCAAATTCAACAACAAGAACTGCATACCCTAATGCAGCACATGTGTTGCTCAACCTCACCTTTGTCATTAAATGAGAGAAGCGTGAGTAAAAGATATTAGTTGGTTCATTTATTCTGTTTTTTGTAGGGGAAGCCATGCCTGTAGTTAAGAAACTTGGCAGTAGTGTAATTGCAGGCTCTCTCAATGCACACGGCTCTGTGCTTGTGAGTGCAACTCATGTTGGCTCTGACACCACCCTGGCCCAAATTGTGAAACTGGTAGAAGAAGCTCAGATGTCAAAGGTAAAATACATCTATTTGCTGGCTTTTGGCTTTTCAATCTGTGTTTATCTTGGCACTGAACATCTATACTGTGTGCAGAAAAAGCAAACAAAAGCATTTAAATGTTCAAATCAAAGGTAGACCTAGAAGTGATGCCTGAAATGTTCCATATATTGCAATTTAAAGACTTTCCTGAATGCAGTCAACTCTTCCCAATATTTCTACAAAGCATAGGCAATTCTATCTCCATGCCTGCTTGTTTTCTAAAGCATCATTAGTTGCCCAGCTCTGAAAATACTGTATCTTCAAGCAAGGAAACTATGATATCTTTCATACAAACAATTATAACACTAAAATACCACTTTACCTACCATGGCTCCATTTCTATGGAATCCTAGGTTTGTCCTTCTGTGAGTCCTTCTCTTCCAGAGAGCACTAATACATCACAAAACTTCAAATCACAAGATGCCAGAGGATGCAGCCATGTCAACTAACATGGGGTCAAACAGAACGACCACCCTATAGCAAGGATGGGCAACTGTGGCTCTCCAGATACTTTTTAGATTACACTTCTCACTACAGTATGAACCATATCTTTAGGGCAGGGGTAGGAAACCTTTCCCCTTTAAGGGTCGAGGGACTTCAGCTCCCAGAAGCCTCATCCATGTTAGCCAATAGTCCCATATTGGCCAATAGCTCCTGGGATTCTGGGAGCTGAAGTCCCTCGGCCCTTAAAGGGGAAAGGTTGCCTACCCCTGCTTTAGGGGATAAATTCCTGGATTTACTATGGAAATGTGAACTCATGGATAATAATAAACCCTACTGAAATGAATGATTTCCAGTGGAAATTGACCATAGAGTCATGCTGGAGGACCAGAGATTCCTAGAGGAAACATTTCTAAATCCTCCAGCACAACTGGAGGATTGTGCTGGAGGATCTAGAAAATGCCTAGAGAGAACATATTTTTTGGATATGGATAGGTGAAACCATAGGTACTGGTCTTACAGATCCAAGGCTATGCTGGCTAGGGCTGATGAGATATATAGACCAAAATCATACTTGCAACTTGGTATGATGAGCTGTTTGCACTGTGCATAAATGTAAAGTCATTTATTCTCTCAATTACAGGCACCCATCCAGCAGCTGGCTGACAAATTTAGTGGCTATTTTGTCCCATTTATAGTAATCATTTCAACTGTAACTCTGATAACCTGGATTGGAATTGGATTTATACACTTTGACATTGTGTTGAAGTACTTTCCTGTAAGTACTATTTATTTATTGTACACATGCTGGCATGCATGCACATACACGTATCAAGTAGGTTGCATGTGAACACACACACATATGCAGTTAAAGTTGCTCAGGAGTGTGTTGAATGTACTGTATTATGTTCTCTGCTGCTCTGGGGGGGACAGTTGTCAAGAACACAGGATTGGACTTTTTTTTCCATATCACTTGGAGAAACACTAGAGTTAAAACTTGGGGCTGATCTGCTCAACACTTGGGATTATTATCTGGATTGGGTTCCGAAATAGAGTGACAAAGATGCAAAGATAGGAAATGAGAGATGAACTGTTGTTGTATGCCCTCAAGTCATTTCCAATTTATGGCAACCCTATCACAGTGTTTTCTTGGCAAGATTCGTTCAGATGTAGTTTGCCTTTGTCTCCCTCTGAAGCTGAGAGTTTGTGACTTGCTCAAGGTCACCCAGTGGGTTTCCATGTGCAAGTGGGGATTCAAACCCTGACCTGTAGAGTCCTAGTCCAGTGCTCAGAGTACTACATCATACTGATCTGTAGGTGATACAATAATCTTCAATTTTCTAAGAGGCTACAATAAAGAAGAGAGAGAACAGCTCCTTACCAGAGAAGCTCACAGTTGGGGACAAACAGGAAACAAACTGATCTTAATACAGGGAATAAATATTGCTTTCTAACAATAAACTGGGTAATAACACACACAAAGACTATAGAGAGCATTCTGCCTTGCATAAATGTTCTGGGAGCAGCTGTGAATAGAGAAATTCCCATGCCAGGTTCTCTTGTGTGTACTAATGGAGAAAGATAGTAAATTTTCAAGCCCTGATATAGTTATTTGGCTCCAAAGCTAAAGTGCAGATGATAACTCAGAGTGTGTGCATGTGCTGAATTTTTTTTAGTATTGTTTAACGTATTGCTTATTGCTAATGTATTGCCAATGTTTGCGTGCATATGTGCCTTCAAGTCACCAGTTGACTTACAGCGACCCAATGAATTTCAGAGTGTTTTTTTTAAAGACAAGGAATACTCAATGCCAGTTTCTACCTCTAAAATATTACTGCCCATTTAATACTACTGGATTTCTTCTGTGAGCAAACATTTTTTGTTTTCCCTTCTAGCATCACAGTAAACACATCCCAAAAGCAGAAGTTGTCCTCCGATTTGCTTTTCAGACCTCCATCACAGTGCTGTGCATTGCATGCCCTTGTTCCTTGGGTTTGGCCACTCCAACGGCTGTCATGGTGGGCACTGGAGTTGCTGCACAGAATGGTATTCTCATCAAAGGTGGGAAACCCCTGGAAATGGCACATAAGGTTAATACTTTATTGCTAATTTGTGTCTGTTGCTGTTTAGCCCCAAGTTGGGAATTAATAGCTATAACATTTTGCTACAAAAACAACAATAGCAACAGTTATTGTTGTTATTATTAAATCTTATTTAATACTAATCATTAAATCTTATTAAGACAGGCTTACAGTGTAATTCTCTATATGTTTTCTTGGAAGTAAGCCTTTTATAGAGCTTACTTTAATTAAAAATGTATAGGATTGTAGCCTTAGCCTTCAATTTATAAAAGGAGCACTTGTTCAGGTGCAACTTTATATTTGGAATAGTGCAGCTTTCTGGTCTTCACAGAGACAGCTTGTCCAGTCAAGGCAAATATGTTGGAGGTTAGTGAAGATTGTATTTACCACTGAAGTTTTCAGGATTTTTTTAAATATATTCAAATTATCTTTCTGTTACCCTAGATGGATAACAGAATTTTATGGAATTCTATTTTATGGAATTCCTGGCATCACCTGCAACCTTTTATTCTCACCCTCAACTGAAATTCTTTTTAATTTTCTGAGACATATTGGCACAAAACCCCCTTCTCTTCCTTTCCCTCACTTAATTTTTTAAGAGTTACAAAGGTATAGTGCTTTAGTGCTGCAGGGAAATTGCATTTTTTCACAGTAACACTATAACTCTAAGGATTTTTTTAAAAATCAGAGATGAGAAATTTTGTCTTTTAAACATAAAGATTGCATCCAAATCATGTACTGGGTTTTGGTGGGGTTTTTGGAAGTACTCTATTGCAGATCCAAGAAATCACTACAGTCTTCCCAAAAGAATGGAATGAGTGGGCATGGAAATGGCATTACCTTATTTTCCTGCGTATAAGACTACTTTTTTACCTGCAAAATCTGTGGCTAAAGTGGGGGGGGGGTCGTCTTATACGCCGGATATAAGGATAATGAGGATAGAGGTGCTAAAACTCTATATTTTGACTGGAAAAATGGGGGGGTCGTCTTATACGCCGGAAAATACGGTAGCTGGGAAAACCCAGTTTTATTTTGAAGACTCATGCTACTTTAGACCAATCTGGAAGAGCCTAGGAAAAAAACAACTAAGAAAAGACAAGTTTTGTCCAGGATAAAATAATTTACTCATAGTTCTTACACTGACTACCCTGCATGCTTCTGTGATAATGGGTTCATCCATTATCTGGGCAACAGAAATGAGAGTTATAGTCTCCCAGGTTAAAAAAAAAAAAGCTTAAGGATGTGATGGTTTTAAGTTACATTTCTTGGTGATCAGCATCACGGAAGAGCAACAGAGATCATGAGAGACAGCTGCCCAATGAGGATGACCAGCTGGAGAGAAGTGTTGGAGCTTCTAGATACTTCCAAGTGAGAGGTTGGAGTGCCACAAGGCATGGAGAGAAACAAAGAGACTGACCAACAGAGACTTTGGGATTGATGGAGAGATGCAGCCTTCCTCACTTACCCTAGGAGAACTTAGTTGTAGGTTGGACAGAAGAGTCCAGACTCACAGCTTCCCATGAACATCCAAGACCCAGAACACCCTCTGTATCATGAGTAGAATAGGGGTATTCTGATAATTGTGTTAGGGCTTACGTTTATTCTAACCTCAGCTGAATAGGATTTAGGCTGATTTTGTAACTTTGTAACTGCTCCTAAGTAACTCCTGAAGGAAAGGTACCTTCATGTACAAGATACCCTTTTGCTAATGTGAGTTTATCACATGTAGACAAATTGCTTAAATCCCGTGCGGAAACGGGATTTTAAAATCCGCAAAAAACCCTGCAAAACTGGGTTGTTTTTCAGATGTGTTTGTGTAAAGGAGAAATAACGTGATATTAACCCGAAACCTGCTCCTTTTTACTTTCAGAAGTTCTGCACAGGATCCGTCCCGTGTGATAAACTCCTTAAGATTGCTTGCTTAGACTTAAAGCTTTCCTTTAAAGATTTCCTCTCTTCCACACTCTCTTCCTGTGTCTTTGCTTGGTGTGTGCATGTGTCTATGCATATAGACTTCTCATCTCCCACAAGGGACGGGGAGGGAAAATCTCTGCAGAATCAGAGATGGAGAAAGTGCAAGTTAAACCCCTCAGTAACTCCCACTGGGTTACTGAGTCATGTAAGGGTAAACTAATTGTGGCAGCAACTAGATAGACTTCGGGGGGTGGGTGGCTTTCTTATGCAAGAGCAGGAGATGGTCTTGGAGAGACCCTTATAGTAGCTTCAAATAGAGAAGAATAGAAAAATGCATGAATGAAATCTGTGGCAGCTATTTTTGTGCAACAGGCATCATTCCATAAATTATATCGTCCCTTACAGAACTTGAGAGCTCAGTTCTTGGTGTGTCTTGGGTTAGGGCAAAAGATTATAATCTGCCTGATTTGTTTCTTGCAGATAAAGACAGTGATGTTTGATAAAACTGGGACTATCACCTACGGCGTTCCAAAAGTCATGCGAGTCCTCTTGCTTGGAAAAGCGGGAGCCTCTCTCTCTCTGAAGAAAGTACTTGCAATTGTTGGCACAGCAGAAGCCAGCAGTGAGCATCCTCTGGGAATGGCCGTCACTAAATACTGCAAAGAGGTATATCCTTTTCATCAGCATTTCATCCCAGTCCAGAAGGAAAGTTCTGCCATATGTAGCCAACTGTGAAAATGTCAGAGCCTGTCAAAGGCCATTTGAAGCATCATGTCTCCTATCTCAACATCAGGCAGGAAAATACCCTTAATGCTTGTCATGGGCAAGAAATTGAGAGGCTGAATTTTCTCCTCCCAAGGCACCTTGGGGATGTTGCCTGGTGAAAAGCAATGCCAGGAAAATGGTCCCTTCTGATGCTAAAGATAACTGAGAGATGGTAAAATCATGAGGCAACCTTCCCATGTCCATCACCTGGTCTTCAGACACAGATTGCTCTAGCCCAGAACTATTGCCATACTGCTGCCTGGTATCAGCTCCTTCAAAGGTTTTGCTGGAACCATCTCTAGCACCTGGAGACACACCTGAGGATGAGCATATCCTGGCAGGAGGTTTCCTTTCTGTTCTTCCCTGACACCCCCAGCCATGTTGTGCCTGATGCAAGTTCTCCCAGTACAGCCATGCTGTTTCCCCAGGCCAGACATTGTGCTGCAAACCATCAGGCTGTTGGGCCTCCAGCCTGAACTCAAGAAATGTTGCTCCAAGCTGAGCAAAGCCTGGGACAAGAATCAACCTCATGATAGATGGCTGCATAGCGAAGTAGTGGGCAAGATGTCTCTCACAGCTCACTTTCATTTTGCTCAGAAGAGTGTTTAAAGCCAAGAGGGGCTAGAATACTGCATTTCTGAAAGGTGCTGTCAGCAGTTAGAAATAGAAAGAATATTTTATTGCCTGAGGAAGAGAAAACGAAAAACGGGCCTTCCAAGTGTCTGAAGACCCAACATGGACAATTCCTCCTCAAGGTTCATTTGCAGGTCCCTCCCACCAATACTTCAAAAGACTTTCTAGTATCACAGAGCGAGCAAGTGAAGAAGAGGTGTATCCACACTGCAGAGTTCAAGCAGTCTGACACCACTTGAACAGCCATTTCAACTATCCACACTGCAGAATTCAAGCAGCTTGACAACACTTTAACAGTCATAACTCCATCCTGTGGAATCCTGGGATTTGTAGTTTGGTGAGATAGTCAGCCTGGTCTGTCAGAGAGCTCTGGTGCCTCACCAAACTACAAATCCCAGGATTATGTAGACTAGAGTCATGATAGTTGTGATGTCAAACTGGTTTAATTCTGCAATGTGGATACATCCTAGTTGCCCTTGGTGGGTATTTCCCAGTTTGGGGCTAGATTTACCCATGTACAACTTGTTTGTGTTTCCAGCATTCACAGTGTAAACCAGCCACCCATCCCCGAGGGCCTGTGATATAAGTGTGTGCACACTTGCACACTCCAATGGCATTTCACAGAACTCAATGGGTCAAGAACAGAATTCCTCCTTCCCTGTGCAGTAACCTTGCACTGAATATGTAGACATGCCATACCATTGTTTCCCTCCAATAGCTCCAAGGCAGAACTACAGCCATGCTGGTAGGGAAATATAGCTTCAAAAGGTAATTTTTCCAAGCACTGCTTCAACCCAGCCTCCTTCATTATCTGTTTATCCTTCTTGTCCATGGTTCAGGAGGGCTAGCTGTTGCCTTAATAATAAAATGAAACCCAAGATGGGTTGATTCTCATGAGTGTTAATTTGCTACCATCCTTGCTTTTAAATCTATTGTAATCTTCCAGAAAATGGAAAAACTAATCTGGGATAGTGTGAGGATGAAGGCTGACCTCACACTACATACATTTTCTAGACGAACCCATTTTCCTTCAGGTTAAACTTGAAGAGAAGAGTGACTGTAGAAAGTGTGATGAATATGCTTTCTTAATGGACTCACAATTAAAGTTATCATTGGACGTTATCACACAAGGAGTTGCGGGGAGAAAGTGGAAATAAACCGGACAAGCGGAAGACTTTACAGGATTTGTCCCGTTCCGCCTCGTCTGATAACTAAATTCGAATTTAAAAGGGGGTTAATTTGAACGAAAACCTGATCTTTTCAAATCAATGAAAAGATCAGGTTTTCATTTGAATTAACCCCCTTTTAAATTTGAATGTAGTTATCAGACGAGGCGGAACGGGACAGATCCCTTAAATTAAAGACTTCCGCTCGTGCCCGTTTATTTCCACTTTCTCCCCGCGACTCCCCGTGTGATAACGTCCACTGTTACCATGCAACCTTTATCAAATTAGCACTACAGACTGGTTTTTAATACAGTTCAGAATAAAGAGCCTGAAATATCTGTTAGGATCTTTACAAATATCTATTAGAAACTCAACTAGAAAACGTGGGGCATGGGCCCCCCCCAGTCCCAGGAAACCAGAGGTCTTGGAAGTGTTTGTTCATATGTGACACCATGTTGTCACTAAGCTGCCTCATCAGATTCGAGGTCTTGGAGTATCTTAAGTCAAGGTTGAGCAAGCTAAGTAGGTTGCACAGTTCTTAGCCCAGTCCTAAGGAAACCCATTTAGGTCTATATTTTAGCTGTAACCTCAGCATTTTGTTGTAGACAATCTTAATATATGTTCCATTTGTGCAGCACCTTTGAAAAAGCAAAGATTCATTTGAAATCAAATTTTTTTGCAGGAGCTTGGCATAGAGATCCTAGGGTACTGCAAAGATTTCCATGCAGTTCCTGGATGTGGAATAAGCTGTAATGTCAGCAGCATTGAAGCTGTGCTGGATAAATCTGAGCAACACTTTGGTGAGTCCGACAGAAGTGTGACACAGCAGAGTTTACAGCCACTAATCTCAGAACTGAGAGGTAAGTAATACATTGAGGGGCTGCTAAATTAGTGGTTCCTGAATCATCAGGTCCCCAGTCAATGGAGCAAGCTTGATTTCTGCTGCTCCAGGGAATAGGACCCAGAGCAATGGATTTAAACCACAGGAAGAGATTCCATCTAAACATTAGGAAGAACTTCCTGGCAGTAAGAGCTGTTTGACAAGGAAACATATGCCCTCAGTATGTGGTGGAGTCTTTTCCTTTGGAGTTTTTTAAACAGAGGCTGGATTGCCATCTGTCACAGGGGATGCTTTGATTGAGAGTTCCTGCATGGCAGGGAGTTGGACTGGATGGCCTTTGTGCTCTCTTCCAACTCTATGATTTTATGATTCAATCACATATTTGTCTCGACCATTTCCCTGGTCGTATAACCTTAAGATGTTTCATGGGCTGAATTTTAAGAGTGGATAGTGTGTGTTTCTTCTGAAAACAAGGTATTTCATAAGAATTTTGTGATTTACATGCTCCACCAGAGAACTTTGGACACTGGTGTGTGTCTGTATTTTACTCAGTGTGTTACTTAGAATTTATGTGCCTGTGTACTTTAGATATTGCCATTCTATGAAAGACTGTCTGCTTCCATGTGCCATAATTTTCAAAATGTCCTAAGTATAAGTTAGCCAAAATAGGATGGACTTATCACTAAAAAAAAAAAAAAAAAAAAAAAAAAAAAGCCCTAGTATTTCATCAGAGAGCAGCAGTCACTATGGACCTTATCCCACGCTGCTCTCAAAGTGGCAAGAAAGTGGCAAGAAAGCAACATAAGCATGATTCCACTATTATAGCGATAGCAACCCCCAGAGATGGAAATGGCCAGCCCACGGCGCTAGCGCTTTCATAGCGCTAAGAATCAGCTCGCGCAATTGCAATGCCCGGTGAGACCAGGCATTCAAAAGAACGTGAATGTTGCTGCATTCCGAGTGGATTCTTAGCGGATTCTTAGCAGCGTCGTGGGATCAGTCGAAAAAATTTAGCGCTATAGCGCCGGATTCTTAGCGGTTTCTTTGCGACGTCGTGGGATCAGCTGGAAAGATTTAGCGCTATAGCGCTGGATTCTTGGTGGATTCTTAGCGACGTCGTGGGATCAGTCAGAAACATTTAGCGCTATAGCGCCGGATTCTTGGTGGATTCTTGCTGCTTTTGGCCCCGTGGGATAACGTCCCATGTTATTTGGGCAGTAGGGGGAATATTCCCACTGCCTATTAAGCAGTTTCTGTAAAACAGATATTTCTTTCCCTGTAATTTATGGAGATGCTTCAACCATTTTAATGTTTCCATGGAACTGTATTTCTGTACCTGACAGATGCAGACATCCCTCAGACGTACTCGGTATTGATAGGGAATCGGGAATGGATGAGACGGAATGGCTTGCTTATCTCCAGTGATGTCCATGAAGCAATGATGAGCCATGAAATGAAAGGACACACAGCTGTTTTGGTGGCTATAGATGGTACTCTAAAGATATTTAAACATACTCTGTGTCCTTTGTAGCCAGTGGGAGTCCAGCTTTGTCATATGGTGGAGTAGAACAAGGGTGGGCAACTGCAGAAGGTCTGTGGGCCAGTTTTTGACTCCTGGGGCAGTCTGAGGTGTACACCTGACTCATTATTATTATTATTATTATTATTATTTAATCCAAAGGAATAGAAAAGGCAGGAAGTTCATTCTTGGAAATTGTGGGGGTAGAGGAATGCCAGCATCAAAACAATTGTAAATTCACCACCCCTGGAAGACTCCAGAATGGCAAATAGCTTTTGGGAACAGATATTTTTTTTTAGCGGGTAGTGTTGGGGAAATCTTATTAGGGTGGCAGAGGGGTCCCATGGCCCATAAAAAAAAGACCACAGAGACTATAGGCAAATGAACAGGCCACACTTTGGTCACTGCCGTAAGTGGAAGGATGAAACAGCTGGATTGCTGCAGATCTCAGTTGGCCAAAGCTGTTCTGGTGGTGTTGGTCAGTTTTAAAGAAGTAAACATGTAAATAAATAAGGTGCCCTAACTGATTTAGATTAAGGATAAGCGTCCAAATGTGAGGTGTCAGTATAAATAAATAAATGTTTGTGTTTACTTCTTCAGGTGCACTTTGTGGCATGATTGCAATAGCAGACACAGTCAAACCAGAGGCAGCTCTGGCTATGCACATACTGCAGAATATGGGAGTGGATGTAGTGCTTATTACAGGAGACAACAGAAAAACAGCCAAAGCAATTGCAACTCAGGTATGCTGTCTGGTCTGATAGGGAGCGTGAGAGATTAGCCTTTTGGTTAACCAACTGGATTGAATATAATAATAAATAATAAAATTTATTTATATCCCGCCCCTTTGGGATCAATCGGGGCGGCTGACAACAATAAAATATTACATAATACAAAGTTAGATTCCCTCCCCCCCTTAAAACATTATTAAATCGGTCCAAGTTAAAAATTAAAACTAAAACTACAACAACAATACAACAATGATTTAAAAAGCGACGGCAGTACGTAATTGACAGATGAAGCCCCAGAACCATCTAAAAGAGGGGTTCCTGAGGCCGGGATTATCTATTCCGGGAAGGCCTGCTGGAAGAGATCCGTCTTGACAGTCTTTTTAAAGTTGTCCAAAGATGTCAATTGATGGATCTCGTCTGGCAGGCCATTCCATAGTTTGGGGGCGACAGCCGAAAAAGCCCTCTGGGAGGTAGCTGCAAGCCTAACTTTTTGTGGCTGCAGCAGATTCCTCCCAGAGGACCGGAGTGTGCAGGGAGGATTATAAGGGAGAAGGCGGTCCCTGAGATAGTTTGGACCCAAGCCATTTAGGGCTTTAAAGGTGATAACCAACATTATTTGAATATTATTTGAAGGTTCTCACTATGTATGTAAAAATAATTTATATCTCAGAGTTGAAAGTTTATATGGCAGTGCTCCCATGTATCTGAAGCTGAATCATACTAACTAATGGGCTGGTTAAACTAACTGTCAGTTTATGAGGGTAAGTAATTGTGGCTTCAATGGAAAGAAAATAAAGATTTATGAGACATGCCAATATTGATGACTGAGAGCTGAAGCAGATGGCCTGGAAGGAGTGGCCTCTGGTCACTCCGGCCCCAATTGGGCCGAGACTGCAGCAACCGCATGGCCTGCACCCAAAGTGGGCTGCTGCTGCAGTCCTAAGCCAGCAGCCAGCAGGAACGGATTAAATCCACTCCTAAAATAAAAGGGCTGGCTCTTGCTGGCTTGCTGTGGCCTCAGTGTGGCTTCCGGCCACTTTGGGGGCATGTGTCATCTAAATGCCATGCCCCCAAAGTGGCCGGAAGCCACTTTATTTGGCTCGTCTGTTTCAGGCCAATGTTGTATTCCATCCTTCTTCAGGAGAGGACAGAAACACACACAATGTTTTCCCTTAGCCCCTTTAAGCATGACAAGTCCAAGTGAGGTAAAATAGGGGGAGAGATGATGGCCCAAGGTCACCCAGTAAGTTATGTGGCTGGCTGGAGAAATGAATCCAAGTATCTCCAGTGTTGAGAGAGTCTCTGTGCTACTCTCACTGTAATCTGTACAGCAATAGGATGCAGAAGATGAGAAATAAAAGGTAAGAATATACATTAAGATACACATAAATTAAATCTGTACATACTGGTAAGTTAAATGCCCACTTATGTGGTAATCTGATATATGTTGCTTTTACAGAGTTACGAGATTCTGGTATCAGAAAAGAACATTCCCATCCAACACAGAATTCAGACTGGATTAAGTTGCAGTGTTAACATTGATCTGTTCCAGAGTTTAGTAATATTACTTTTTGGGACTACAACTCCCTGAGTCCCCCAACCAGCAAAGCAATAGTCATCCTGGCTGTTGGAGTCTGAATTTTAGTACAAAGAAATAACAATTCCAAGCTCTGGTCTATTCTGAATAGTCAATTGACATGACTATTAGTGACAAAAAAAAAAATTATGGCTGAAGATAAGAGGTCGACCTCATATAGACCTGATTTTTTTTTTAAGTAACACTTTCTATGTCCAGCTTTTCATATCTCTCTTCTACTGCAAAACTTTTGAGATGCTGACACCCAGTGTCCTTCCCATTTGTGAAAGGAAGGATATGTCTCTAGTATTCTGGATTTGTGTCCACAGATGAAATGTCAGTAGTGCTGCCCCTCTAAGCAGGAGTTGAGAGTAAGTAAGGAGTGTGCATCTGTGTCATGTGGACCTTTGGGATGAACCAGTCACTCTTCACCATCTTTTAGTCTTGGTGCCTATATGCAACCTCTAGATTTAAATATATTATAGTGGGCGTGCCATATCTGTGGGCTTTGGTTCCAGGACCCTACACAGATATGAAAAAATACTCCAGCATGTCGCCATGCATGTTGCCGCCATTTAATAATGTGGGATGATTGATCTGCAGCTGATGGAATTTGTGAATCTGGAACCCGCAGATCTGGAAGACTGACTGTATGCTATTGCCAAGTAAGAATAGAAAAGGGCTCGTCCCAACGGCAACTGGTTGGCACCAAGTTAAACAAGATGCAGGACTAAATAGGTCTTTGGTGTGATCCAGCAGCAGACATGTGTGCTCATCCTCAATGTTCAAGATCTCCTTTTCTCCTTTCTTCAAAGAAACTGAAAGAAAGAAGTTGGCAGCATGAGGTTTCATAGACTTAGGTCTACTTACTCAGATGCATTAGACTTAAGTCTATGAAAGCTCATGCTGCCAACTTCTTTCTTTCAGTTAGTCTCAAAGATGCTACAAGATCTCTCTACATAGTGATTCTACAGACTAACATGACTATATCTTTGACTCCTTTCTTCAAGGTTTCTGAAGCCAGCCATCCCCGCCGTTACTTTCTGATTAGTTTGTCCTAACATAAGGTATCCTTCTGCACTTAGGTTGGGATCAGAAAAGTCTTTGCTGAGGTTCTTCCATCTCACAAAGTAGCCAAGGTCCAGGAACTCCAGACAGCAGGGAAGAGAGTTGCCATGGTTGGAGATGGGATCAACGACTCCCCAGCACTGGCCAGGGCTGACGTTGGCATTGCTATTGGGACAGGCACAGATGTTGCCATAGAAGCAGCAGATGTTGTTCTCATTCGTGTGAGTCCATAATATATAAAATGGGTGGGGAGAAGTTTCCTGGATTTCACACACACACACACACACCGAACTTTTGGACTACATAGATCTTTAGGAAAAATAATCTTGATTTCTTTCCTCCCCCTCCTCTTCTCGTTGTAGAATGATTTACTAGATGTGGTTGCAAGTATCCATCTCTCCAAGAGGACTGTAAAAAGAATACGAATAAACCTCATCTTGGCCTTAATATACAATCTCCTTGGCATACCCATAGCAGCAGGTAAGTAATGATTAGGATGGTTCACAAGTGTTTGGCTTGAGTCTTGGGCAGGTGGGAGACTGGTTGACTATTAAAAAAAGTCTCTAGCAAGATTATGTTGCCTAAAGTTAGGGCCTTTTTAGGAGGAGGCACAGGGAGCTATTGCTGCAGGCCTCAAATATGGTGGGTCACATATGGAGGGGGGCACATCAGCATTGGCTTTGTAGCATTGTTGCCAAGTCATTTCTCCCATAAGCCCACTAACTTGTCTTTGACATCTTTATGTAGTAGTCAAGAAGGCTATGAGCTGAGGCCTTATATGTCTTAAGTATCTTAAAAAGTCCCTGCTATAGGGCCAGTGTGGCATAGTAATTTGAGTGTTGTACTGTGACTCTAGAGACCAGGGTTCCATTCCCAGCTTGGCCATGAAGCCCAATGGGTGACCTTGGACAAGTCACACTCTCTCAGCCTCAGGGGAAAACAATGGCAAACCTCCTCTGAACATCTTGACAAGAAAAACACATGATAGGTTCGCTTTAGGGTCACCATAAGTCAGAAATGACTTGAAGGCACACAACAAAAGGTGGTAAATGACAAGACAACTGCATAACAACTTGACATTTCTCATGAATCTTCCTTTAAGATAATTGTGAGAAGAGTGAGAGAGAAAAGAAAAAGAAGGGTAGAAGTGAAAGTACTGACATTTTAGTATCTAGCTCCTTTTGCTATGTGATTTGGAATGACACAGGCATATTTGGTAGTGGTGGTAATGGTGATGTTTGTTTTATTCTGGCTTTTCCTCAATAAGCAGGTGGCATACAAAGGTTCGGTACAGATAAGAGACACATATATGTAAAACATACAAAAATGTATTGTTGAAATGTATTAAACTAGCTACAGAATTTTTTTTAAAAGTTAAAACATCAGAAGATCTTCC
The DNA here is from genome assembly GCA_026167975.1 of Phrynosoma blainvillii. NCBI lineage: Eukaryota > Metazoa > Chordata > Lepidosauria > Squamata > Phrynosomatidae > Phrynosoma > Phrynosoma blainvillii. Next base: position 191,160,762 of record JANUYF010000001.1, on the reverse strand, counting down.
TGCTCATTTGGTAATCTATCTCTCCCAAGACCTTCTATAACAGTCATAACTCAACCTTCTGGCTCTTTGTGCTATGACTTTACTTGCTTTGGAGCATGACAAATGACAAATCAACTGATAGGTTTTTGGGAAAGTGCATCAGACTAATAGCTTCCTCTATTAAAAGTGAAATTGGCAGGAGGTAAGGAAAGTATACTTGGGCTAGGGAGTGGATCTATTTAATACCTGAACTATTTTTTTTACAGCTGCTTATAAAGATAACTTACTTAAACAAATGCTCTGTATTTATTATGAATTGTGTGCTTCCTTATATCAGGAGTATTTATGCCTGTTGGAATTGTGTTACAACCATGGATGGGGTCAGCAGCCATGGCAGCATCCTCAGTATCAGTATTGCTTTCATCCCTGCAGCTCAAATTGTAAGTCTTGGTGTGATTTTGGAGTGCAATAGCTAATGTGCATAATTTCAGCTAGCAGAATTTCCCTGAAGGGAATAGTACAAAGTCACTGATGATTGACAGAGCTTGTGACAGGCAAGGGGGTCTGACACAGGTAAGGTTACAGAAGGTGGAGACAGGCAGTTAGCACTGAGAAGAGAAACATCAACAGTGAGGCTGTAGCTTCATCTATCTTCATTTTTCCAGAATACTTCTGCCCCCAATTTAGTGTACATTGAGGATGGTACCCAGATGCATTGGGAATGGTGCAGAGGATGGCCTCAAACTGACAAAATGAATTTTAGGAGAGAGAAGTGTAAGGTACAACATTTGGGCTGGGGGGAAAAATCACATGCACAAATATGAGAGAGGTAATCTCTGGCTTAACTGAGGTACATGGGGAAAGGACCTAGAGGTCTTGGTGGATCATAAAGTTAACATGAGTCAACAGTGTGATGCAGCACCCAAAAAAGAAAAAAAAAGACAGTGCAGTTTTAGGCTGCATCAACGGGCATATAGTGTCCAGATCAAGGGAAGTACATTCTGCTTTGGTCATATCTCATCTGCAATACTGTGACCAGTTCTTGGCACCACAGTTTAAGGACATTGACCAGCTGGAACATATCCAGAGAAGAGTGACCAAGATCTGAAAACCAAACCCTACAATTAGTGATTGAAAGAGCTGGGTATGTTTAGCCTGGAGGAGAGAAAACTGAAAGGTGGTATAATAGCCATCTTTAAATATTTGAAGGGATGTCATATAGAAAATTGAAAGAGCTTGTTTTCTGGAACTCCAGAGAGTATGACCCAAACCAATGGATTCAAATTACAACAAAAGAGTTTCCAGCTATACATCAGGAAAATCTTATGCACCCAAATCACAATATAGACTGAGAGAACTGTATATTCGAACCAGAACTTACCAGCCATATTATTATTTTCCAGTTAAGAGTCATCTTTCAAATTATTTTGTTCATTCCTTATTACAGTCATATTCAGGAAAACAGAATAACTTCAAACATAAGTGGGTCATTAAAGGAATACATTATTGCTTTTATTGATAGGTCTATAGACAATGCCAATTTTTGTATAGCCCCAGTACTTTCTGCCATTGGGAAGGCTTATTTTAAAAGCCATAAACCCACTACTTACCAGTGACAAGTAGTCACTGCAGTGGCCCCTGTTATTTAGAGAACAATTCTTTGAGCCTTTAACGTTTCATAATATGTGTATTTCTTTGCTTTCTGCAGCTACAAAAAGCCAGATATAGAAAGATATGAAGCACAAGCTCATGGGCGCATGAAGCCACTGACTCCTTCCCAAGTGAGTGTCCATATTGGAATGGATGACAGGAGACGAGACTATCTCAAGGCAGGGTCTTGGGATGATATCAGTCAAGTCTCCCTTTGTTCGTTGCCTTCAGACAGACTGCCAAGGCACTTGAGGGATTCTCTAAGGAACGAAGCAGACAATTGGTCACTGCTCACAAACAGCCAAGATGAAGATCAATATATTTAAGAGTGCCATGCTCTGCAGCTGATCTACAATGATCAGGGACAGGACTACCTTACTTTGTGGCTGTTTCTCCACAACAGACTTGGGGTTTTTATACTTGGCTCCCAGAACACATGTTGTGAGTATATGTGTTCTGTGTAATCTGATGCCAACAGAGGAAGCTGTCTTCATGTAATCCAAGCACCTGAGCTGCTTCTTAGGCCTCTGGATAAGGACATATCCTATTCAAAGTATGGACATCAAAGTATGGACATGCAGCCTGAACCTCAACATTTTCCCACACATTCCATCTGTGTACTAAATGCTTCCCAATAATAATATGGCTTAATTTAAGAGATCAAACCTTGTGAATAGAAGATGCCGGCAGGCTTACTGAGAGAAGTCAGGTGTTTTCCAGTTTGGGTTATAACAACTGAATTGCTTATAGGCATAAATATCTGCCAAAATATCTGCTGCTCCCAAATGTGAGAATTATTATCAACCTCACTGCAGTCACCAAAGTGTATGTCTGAGATGACTAATTGGGATGTTTCTTCTCCTTAATAGCATGAATAGTATAATATCAAGCAAAAATGAATGGTTGCAAGGACAAAGCCCCTCTTCCTTAACTGAGAATGTAACTGTTTTAGAAATTAAATTTTTTCTATAGCTATAGAAAATAGGTTTAAATTGCTTAAATGCTGCTTCTGTTTTGTACAAGGGCAAATAAAGATGGTACTGCAAACCTTCTTGCTCATTCACATGGTACCTACTGGCTATAATGCAGGAACAATTTTACCACTGTATCAAAATTTCATTGGGCAAGATTAGTTTCCTCCTTTTTAATGCTAAATGGTGAGCTCTTATGTTTAACCCATGATCTGGAGACATGGAAATAAATGTCTAATAAGCTGCATAAGGCTGAGTCTGAACATTTGCAATATGGAAAGTGAAAAACAATTGCAACATAGTGTGGTGGTTCAACCCCTTTATCCCACCACTTTTCTCACTAGATGTAAGGTTCTGCCTAAATACCTGCTGCTTCCAAATGTGAGGATTATTATCAACCTGACTGCGGTCACCAAGAGTAAGGGATTTCCTTTATTCCCACCTCAGTCACCAATGGGGCCTCCTAGATGCCCTCAAGGTTCCCGTGTGAGATATAATACAACATCTATTGCCATAGGCCACCTCACGCTTTATTCACTGCTGCCACCACAGACACCATGTCTGAACCCAATCTTTATATATCTAGCATTCCTGGAGGCCAAAAGTGTATATTACAAAAACAATACTTTATTAACGGAAGTTGAACATAACAAAACAGATTAATTTAACAAATATTTCACTCTCACTCACTAGCTAACTCAGGCTGCATCTACGTTGCTGAATATTAAGGCCATTTGACACCACTTTAACAGCCATGGCTCAATGCTGTGGAATTCTGGGATTTGGGGTTTTGTGAGATATTTAGCTGCCTCCGTCAGAGAGCTCTGGTGCCACAACAAACTACAAATCCCAGGACTCTATAGGAAGGAGCCAAGGCAATTAAAGCCAGGTCAAACTGCATTATTCCTGCAGTGTGGATGCTGCCTTATTCAACATGGTTTTCAAAGTCACTGTTGAGAAGTCAATCTCTGTTTCTGTACATAGGGTGTAGTGGTTTGAGTGATGGAGTACAACTCTGGGAGACCAGAGTTCGAATCCCTGCTCAGCCACAATAACTCACTGGCTGACCTTGAGCAAGTCACATTCTCTCAGCCTCAGAGGAATTGCTGCCTTGATCAACATGGTCTTCAAAGTCACTGTTGAGAAATCAGCCTCTGTTTCTGTACAAAGAGCCAGCATGATGTGGTTTGAGAGATGGAGAACAACAGAGTTTGAATCCTGCTCAGCCATGGGAAACCACTGGATGACCTTGGGCAAGTCACATTCTCTCAGCCTCAGAGGAAAGCAAAGGCAAACCTCCTCTGAACCAATCTTAAAAAACCCTTGAGAGGTTTGCCTTAGGGTCTCCATAAATCAGAAATGACTCGAAGGCACATAGCAATTTTATTTTAGCATGGTGATTAGGAAAGGGGAAATAAACACAACCTAGGACTATTCTGTCCAATTTTCCAAAATGCTCATCTCATATATTGGATATAAACAATCCATTTCTGAATCAATGTCTTCCAGTCCTTAGAAAGACATATGTTGGCTCTTTTTGGAACAAACATATTGATAGACAGTTTAGGTCCAGATTATCTGGCAGACCATGTCTTCCCATTTGAGCTTGCCCTGGTGCACAAATTTTCAGGAGAGGCTTTTGTCTTAGGACCTTATCACACGCGGGCCACAAAGCGATAAGAAAGTGAAATAAGAATAAATCCAGGAATAAACCGAAAGAAACCCCACAATACGTAAATGGCTATCAGACGCAACTAGCATCATCGCGCAATTAAGGAAAGCGCGATGAAGCGCTCCCGGGAGCCGTATTTGCTGTTCGCACACAAGTGAGAAAATCCCGGACATAACCAAGCAATGATGCCCTGCACATGCTCAGTACAGCCGCGGCTGTCACTTGCCGCGGCTGTCAAACACACCCCTTCCCAAGCCGGCTGTCCCCCAAACCCCTTCCCAAGCCGGAACAGGGTTCCGCTCCAAGGAGAATGTCCTCAGAGAGGCGCCTCTCTGAGGACGTCCTCCTTGGAGCTCAGACCCTGCGCGGGGCCCGCGCTCCAAGGAGGACCTCCTCAGGTCCTCCTTGGAGCGCAGGCGGGGGCGGGGAAATGCTCCCCAATATGTATTGTCTTTTCAAACTGATAAGGTCCTTACGGCAAAAGCGAAATGATTCCCGTCGCGCACTTGTACTTCCTGAAGAAACCGAAATACAAAAATCTCGGTTCTTGCCGCATTCTGTCGGGGTTCTGTCGGGGTTCTGAGCGACGTTGTGTGGACACACGGAAAAATAATACGTATTAGGTCAGGATTTCGTTTGGGTTCTGACTGCTTTGGGCCCCATGTGATAAGGTCCCTAGTCCCAACATCCTCGAAAGGATGTCCGGTGGGCACAAAAAAGAGGACCTTCTTGGTGGGTGTTCGTTCCTGTTGCTCAGGAACTGTCCTCCTAGGTCCTAGGAACTGTCTCTTAGACTGTCCTCTTCCCAGGGCGACCAGATGTCATAATCGCAAAGGAGGACAAAGCACCGTAAAATGTAGGACATTAAAGGAAACTGTAGGACATTACAAATTGAAAGCTAAAAATACTAATATAAATGTAAATTCACACTTCTGAGTCATGCTCCAAATGGAGGACATTTTGGAATACCTCCTGGGCAGAAGGCTGAAATGTAGGACAGGTCCTGGGAAAGGAGGACATCTGGTTGCCCTGATCCTTCCTTCCCATCCTTTTGGGCAGGGAAAGACTGTTGTATTCTAGCAGGCTTTTAAGAACTCAGTGTTTTTAAAGAAAGGGCTTTTAATAAGGTGCTATACTGTGCCTTATTGATTGTACTGTTTTTAAGCTGCTTTTTATTTTTAATTGCACATTCTAGATTATTTTTAATGTCACTGACAGTTCAATAATACAGTGGGCCCTTGGTATCCACTGGGGTTTGGTTCTAGGACCCCCCATGGATACCAATATTGGTGGATGCTCAAGTGCCATTAAATGCATGGCACAGTTCCTTATATAAAATGGCAAAATCAAGGTTTGCTTTTGGGAATTTATATCTTTTTGGAATAATTTCAACCCGTGGATGGTTGAATCAGTGGACAAAGAATCCGTGGATACGGAGGGCTGACTGTATTTTAATGGTCCAAAACACACTGCAGAAATAATTCAGTTGGAGACCTTTTTAACTGCCCTGGCTCAGTGCTAGGGAATTCTGGGAACTGTAGTTCTGTGAGACATTGAGCCTTCTCTGTTAGAGAGCTCTGGTGCCACAATAAATACAATTCCCAGGATTCCCTTAAACTGAGCCAGGGCAGTTAAAGTGGCCTCAAACTGGATTATTTCTGCAGTGTGTTTTGGATCCATATTAAGTTTTTGTAGGTTTTAGCCGTATTATACAGTCGGACCTCCATACCCATGGATTCTTAACCATCCACAGCTTGAAAACATTCCAAAAAGACATAAATTCCAGAAAGCAATAATAATAATAATAATAATAATAATAATAATAATAATAATTTATATCCCGCCCCTCTTCAGAGCAATTGAGGCGGCTTACAACAATTAACATTTCCATGCTTTTGTTACTTTATATAAGGAATACTTTATATACCATTTTACTACCCCGTTGTATTTAATGGGACTTGAGCATCCATGGATTTAGGGGGCCTAGAACCAAACCCCAGCGGATGCCAAGGGCACACTGTATCTGTTTTGATTTATAAGTTGCCTTGAGCCCTACTTTTGGGGGAATGTTGAGACAGAGGATTTGAGCTGTCAGTAACGTTACATTGATATAAGATCTTAGCCACATCTGTTCCACATCTTATATTACCCCACACCACACATACTACATCAGACTATCAAATGACTTTGATAAACCATAACTACACTTACAATTTCACTCCACTTGACTACAAACCTGTACATGAACTAGGAGCTCGGAATAATGATATTTATAATTATAGTTTCCAAAATTCTGCCACCAGTGACCATGCTGGTTCCAAATTCTGGGAGATTTAGGGGGGTTGCAGACTGCCAGAAATAGTGCAAATTGAGTCCACTTTTAGGGTTAGGGTTAGTGCTAGGGAATCATGGGAATTGTTTTTTTTCTGAGACATTGAGCCTTCTCTGTCAGAGAGCTCTGGTGCCACAATAAAATACAGTTCCCATGATTCCCTAGCACTAACCCTAACCCTAAAAGTGAACTCAATTTGCACTATTTCTGGCAGTCTGTAACCCCCAGTCCAAAAATAACTTTCATCAGATCTGCTTGAACTCAGTGGAAGGAATTTCTTGCTCTATTTGAACCCTGCTGGGCTTATGCTCATCTTTTACCCAAGAGAGAGAATTGCTAAAACGACGGATGGTTGAAGAAAAAAAACGAAGCCAGTTTTCCTGAAACAATTCATTATTATCTGACAGGCTTCAGTGCTTTGCTAAATTATACCCAGATTTTTTTTAAAAGCATTTCAGTTTTTTTTTAAAAAAAATATGTTTGTTTGTATTAAGTATTAAGTAAAAACTGTGTCTATATTGTGAAATTATTCTCTACAGTGGGCTGACAGATTTACAACACAACAAAATACTGTTAGCACATGTTTTAGATTTTTTAAAATCATCACTGCATGAAGTGTCATGGGGTTCAATCCTTGCTGGGAATAGCTGCATGATCTACTGGAATTACATTTCACAGATTTCCTAAACTTTCACCTAAATACTGTGTTCAAGGTTATTTCAAAGGCCATTATTTGAAACTCTCTGGTCATTGCTCTTTAAAAATATGCTTCCTGGAAGCTGTAATGTCATCCTGTAGCTTCAGGGAGAGGTTCTTCTGACTAAGGCTTGAAATAACCTGGTTTGACACCACTTTAACTGCCATGGCTCCATGTTATGGAATTCTGGGAATTGCTACAACCAACTACAATTCCCAGAATTCCATACCATGGAGCCATGGCAGTTAAAGTGATGTCAAACCAGGCTATTTCTGCAGTGCGGATGCAGCCTTAATCAGGTTCCTTCCAAACAGTGATTTTGGTGTTAGAGCTTGGAAATGTCAAGTGAAACTATTTTGCACTTTCCTTGTGTTGAGCAACTTATGTATATCAATTGGTAATAATGCCACTCAAATCCATTTTAATTTCAAGTGCAACACAATAAAATGTGGAAAAGTCAAAGGAGGGAATTAATTCTTCTGCAAGGCACTGTAGAGAGATGAATATGAGAAGACTCTTGAGAGCTGTGCATGTGTGTGCATTATTTTATTTGTAGTTAACTGGGAAGATAAAGGATTTTCCTCTTAATTTCTTTCTTTTGGAGCTTCTTGCGCATGTGTGTGTGCGTGTGCATTTGTGAGATTTTTCCTAGGCTTAATTCAGTTTAACTATTCTGGTGTTATGTATGTGCGTGCATTTGTGAGATTAGACAGGCATTTTCCCATTCTTCTTAGGTTTAAATTTTGAACTCTTTAGGTGAAATAAAATAGCTGTTGCTGTTTTTGACTTGGAGGAACAGGCATTTAGAGAGTTAAAGAAACTGTGAGAGAGAGAGTAGAAAGGAGGCACTTTACAAAAACATTTTCTTAAACAATCACTAGCTCTAGAAAACTGTTTTTTGTCTGGTAAGCCCTTCTGGTTAGGATTTTTCTGTGTTCTCATTTCACCCATGTTCATCTGACATGTGTGCGTTGGTTCAGAAATTTAGTCACTAAACAATTTAGCAATCCTGGATTAACACAGCTGTCAAAAAAGACAGATACAGGCTTATTTGTTTGGTAAAATAAAAGACAACATAGGCAGCATTGCACTTTTCTTTAGCTGTTTGTTTCCATGTCCTTTTGGATGTCAAATTTGGAAGCCAATTCATTTCATTGCATACTGTCCAAGGAAAAGGGCGTTTTCCTTCATACACAGATGCCAAGTTTTCAAAACAGCAATAATGGGCAGTTGAAATGAATGACATATTAATGATGGGATTGGCAATCATGATGTAGCCATAAATAAGTCTGTGTTCTACCTAAATACCAAATGCAAGGATTGATTTCAGTTATCACAGCCATGTGTTCCTCTGTAAGAAATTAGTTCTGCCTTTATGAAGGATCCACACCCCAAAATACAGGATTTGGGGCATTTTATTCAGTCTATATAAAAGTAAAAGTTTTCTAACCCTTAAATAGGGGATATCCCTTATAATAAGGGACACCTGGCAATCCTAGGCATACACAACAGTTTTCAAAAATAATATTTCTCAATTAAAACAGAACTGTAAAGTTTTTTTTTTTAAATCCTGAAACTTAAAAGTGTCCAACACAGAGGCTCCTGATATATGTATGCAATTTGATCTATTAGGCCTCCCAGTTTCATCAGATCTATGAAGAAGCAAAAAATTTATTGCTGTTTAGATTTCCCAGTAGGATACCTATGTAGCGGTTTAATAGCCCTGTTTTTGCTCTCCCTCATCGCCTTCTCCTCTTCTTTCAGAGATCCAATCTGCAATATATTTACTGTTAATTACACAGAAAAATAAAATAAAATAAAACAGCTGTTACATTAAAAGGCAAATTATGAGACAGCTTTGTGAGTATATGTCTACCTACCTTCAAGTTACCTGTCACATAGGAACCCCATGAACTTCACAGTTTTCTTAGACCACTCCGAATACTCGGAGGTGGTTTCGCCAGTTCCTTCCTCTGAAATATAGCCTACAGCAGTTGGTATACATTGATAGTCTCCCATCCAATTACTAAACAGAGCTGATCCTGCTTAGCATTCAAGATCATATGGGATGTGGTACTTTTAAAGAGTATTAAAGCTTGCGACACCTTTACTTTTTGCTTTTACCTTTCATCGGTGTTGCTCCCACACACATGCGCGCACACACACTGTGAACATTGAACGTAATTTCCCAAATTGCCACCAGAGAGCAATATAGGAAAAATGAATTTCCACGGTTCCTTTTAGATCCTGACAAACTCCAGTGAGTGATCTATCTGACCCACAAGAGCTTTTCATCCAGACTTTGAGTATCAGGTGCTTTTGTCATTGTGTGCCTTCAAGTAATGGCAGCCTTAAGGGGCTTTCATGGCAAGATTTGTTCAGAGAGGGGTTGCCCTTGATGTCCTCTGAGGCTGAGAGAATATGACTTGCCTGTGGCTTTCCATGCCCAAGAAAAGATTCAAACCCGGATCTCCAGAATCGTAGCGCAACTCTCAAACCACAACACCACGCTATCTCTCTCATCAGCCTCTATTGCTCACCTTTTTAAAGAGGATGAGCTCCAAGGCTTCCATCGTGTCCTTTTGGAAAGTTCACCCAGCAAGCCACAGTGGTATAGTGGGGACACTGAGAAATGTGCAAGACATTCAGGTCTTGCTTTGAGGCTGATTGTTTCGGCAACAGAGGCCCAGTGTAGTCGGGATGACAGCAGAAGTCCATCTTGGGTTGCTCCTTGTTTCTTGGGTAATGCTGGTTGATGCTGGGGCTATTGTGTCCTGGTGAGTTGAAAGGCAGATTTAGGGATAGGGATTAAGCCTATGCTAAAGTGCGGTTACACTCCGTCTGAAAATGCAGAGTTGTAGTTTGGGTGTACTCCTGGAGTTAAGGCTAAACCTGGAAGCTAGGATTTCAGCAATGGCCAGGAATATATTTGCTCATTTAGGCTTGTGCACCAGCTGCACTTGATCCTAGCAACTTCAAATCAGGCCATGTCTTACAGTTACATCCTCTTTGGATTACTAACTGCTTTTGAAGAGTGTTCAGAAACTTCATTTGGTCCAAAGGATCTGCATCCAGATTGCTGGCTGGGGCTGGCTGCGGGGAGCATATAGTTCCCTTGTTGAAACATCTCCACTAGCGCCAGTGTGTTAATGGGCACAATTCAAAGTGATGGTTATAACCTATAAAGCCCTACTACACAGCTCAGGTCCAGGTTATCGAAGGACTGTATTCTTAGGTTTCAGCCTTCCTGTGTTTCAAAATGTTCTGGGGAGGCCCTTCTCTAAGTCCCACCACATTCACAGGTACATCTGATGGGAAAGCGTGCAGTTGTTGAAAAGGCTTTTATTTATCCTGTTGCCGCATTTCAGGAATACCCTTCTTTCTAACGTTGAAGCTGCGTTTTGGCAGGCTTTGATGGCCACTTGCTCCACAGAAAGAGCTTGTCAAAATGTACTGTAGTGTTTATTTGTATTTTTAAAATTGTTTTAAATTGCTTTTAATTCTATTGTTAGTTTAATTACATTTTGTATGAGATGAATTTTTAAAGCTGTACCCCTTTTAACCTTTGTAAGCTACCTTTTGTCCTAGATTGGGGGGGAAAGGTGTGATGTTGCTGCTGCAACAGCTAATAATAATACAGTCATCCCTCCATTTCCACGGGTTCTGCATCCATGGATTCCAACAACCCCTGCTCAAAAATATATATTTTTTAAATTCCCAAAAGGAAATCTTGCGTTGCTCACCATTTTGTATAATGGACACCATTTTACTACAAAATTGTATATAATGGGACTTGAGCATCCATGGATGTTGTTATCCGTGGGGGATCCTGAAACCAAACCACAGTGAATATCGAGGGCCCACTGCACTGTTATGGCAAAAATATAATAGAATTAATCTTTAATAATAATAATAATAATAAAATTTATTTCTATCCCACCCCTCTGCAACGCAATCGGGGCGGCTTGCAACAGTAAAAACATCAAAAAAATACTTCCAATTCCAAACCCCCCACCCCTTAAAAAAATTAAACTAGAACGATTTAAAAACATTAGATAAAAGAAGGTATAAAACCAGATTATTATGATCATAGACCAGCACAAGGAGTTCCAGCAAGAAGCCACCACAACCAACTTGGAGGCCACAGGTAAAGAATATAAAACTCTCCAGATTGCACCTCCTCCTGTCAGCCCCGGCCATTATAACCACAGATGAAAGGTGATGGAAATTGCAGCTCAATGTCTAGACTGCTAAATGTTCCACTTTCTTACAGTAGGTGACATGGTCTTGGGGGTGTTCAGACCAGCTCACTACATGATTTTCCACAACCAGATTCATGCTCACCTTTGAGAAGTATCACCTGGTTTTGGCCACATATTGGACCAAGGAGGCAACCGAAGTATTTGTTGAGACAGGAATAGAAAACCTCTGCTGATGAAAGTGCCTCTCGGCCTTGTTGGATGCCAGTTAAGGAAGGTTAAAGGCATTGGTTCTGTAACTACTTGGATCTCCTCCTCCCCTGCACAAGGCCATAGGTAGCAATGGGTCAACACTGACTGGGGTCCAAGTCACAGCAGTTTTGGCACTGCCCCCTTGGTTATAGTTGCGGGTGGTAAAGAGTCAGGTTTAGGACATTCAGAGAGATGGCCTGGCCAAGGCATCCCCACACAGGGGCCTTTGGCTCTCCCATCCTTCAGTGAGTTTCTGATTTCTGGTATGATTTGTTCCTCCCCCCACAGTAAAGTGTGTGCTATTTTAAGCTCTCTGCAATGCAGTTACAGTATTGAAATGAAGAGTGTTAAGAACAAACCTGCTTGATGGGAACTGGCTTATTAAATATATACTGCCACAGATAGATAACAGAGAGTGGAGACAACTTAATTATAGTGATTATACAAAGAGGCATTCTGCTGGGGCCTGCCAGTAAGATGTGTGTGGCATCTCTCCCCATCCTCATCCCTCCCCTTGCCTTTTGTAGAGTGGTATGGTTGTGGAGGTGGAAGAAAAGGACTCGTGACGGCACATTTAAATGGCATCAAGACTGAGGGTGCTCCCTTTTAAAAATGATTATCAGATAGGGAAGTGACCCAAAGTCTTTCCACACCTTGGCTTGTGCTTTGATCCCATAAGGAGTGCCCCACTCCAGTCTTCAGAGGGCAATGGGGACCCAGATGGAGGCAACCAGTGAGGGGCAGGAAAATGTTTGCAATAGTGAGAAACTGCAGCATGCTGCAAAACCAAGCTAAGCAGTGATCAGATAGCTAAGCCTTTAGTTCCCACCAACTCCATTTGAACCTGTGGCTTTCATAAGCAAGGCTGTTAATTTCTCCTTTCTTAAAAGCATTCAGCATTTTCTGATATATTTTTTTGAAAGGGCAAGTGTGCCTTTGTATAATTTGCTGTTAAACTGACATGTTGATTTGAATAATAGGCAGCTTGAAAAGTGATGTTCTAGATGTTGTTAGATTCCAGATCCTTTCTGTCTTAGCAAGTTTGTCTAACAGTGAAGGACTGAGTTGTGTTGTTGTGTGCTTTCAAGTCATTTCCAACTTATGGTAACCATAAGGCGAATCTATCACAGGGTTTTCTTGGCAAGATTTCTCAAAGGGGGTTTGCCATTGCCATCCTCTGAGACTGAGAGAGTGTGACTTACCCACGGGTTCCCACTGAGTTTCCATAGCCAAGCTGGGATTCAAATACTGATCCAACCTGATCCTGCACTCAAACCACTACACTATGCTAGCTCTCAAAGGACTGAGTATAGAAGTAATAGTTCATCAATATTTGGAGGGCCATAGTTGCCCCAACCAAAGGACTCAGAAGTGCACATCCCTGACATTGGACCTTATCACATGGGGTCTAGAGCAGAGCTAATCCAAAGGGTACCTGCAGCTAATACATATTATTTCCCCGTGTTTACACACGACGCTGCCCTAGAACACGGAGCTAATCTGTATTGTTTCCCCGCGTGTACACACGACGCTGCCCCGAAACTCCACAGAACCCGAAGCTAATCCGTAGCGAGTAGGGAGATTTTGACATTCGGTTTGTTGGGGAAGTACAAGCGGAGCCTTCGTATTCATTGCGCAATGGTGGGCGGGGCGGGGAAGCAGGGAGAGCTCTCCCAAGCAGAAAATCCCGGCGAGGGGAAGGGATTGGCGAAAGGCAAACCGGATTGAGAAAGAGGAGGAGAAGGAGAGGAGGAGGGAAGAGGGAGGCGATCTCTCTCTCTCCATCTCTCTCGCATTTTTCCCCACCAACACCCCTTCCCTCCTCCAGTCCTCCAGCCCTCCTCCTCCTCCTCGGTCCCCTTGGCTGCCTTTCCTCCCGACTCCTTCATCCCATCCTTGCCATCCACAGAAGCGCCTTCTGCGACGCTGGCTTTTTGGGTGGCGGGAAGGGAGAGAGAGAGAGAGAGAGAAGAAAATGTGTGTGTGTGTTTTCCTTCTTCCCACGTGAACCGCATCCCGCGGCGCCTGATCGCTAAATCCCCTTTGGAGCCTTCGTATTCATTGCGCTATGGCCGCCAGGGCGAAATTCAGTTCGTTTCGGTATAGAACTGAATTTATTCTCACTTCGGTTACTTTTCTGTTACTTTTCGCTTCGTGGCCAGCGTTTGATAAGGTCCATTGCTGTGCCAACCAACATTCAGAGCTGCATGGTTGCCACCATCACAGCTGCTATTGCTGCCACTGCTTTCACAAAAGCCATTCATTTCATCCTCATTCCCATGGACAGATTTGCCCTGAGGGTGGGCAGCTGTGATACTTCCAAAGATGAGTTAATACGGGCCAGACCTCCAACCACTCTCTCCGATTACCCAAAATGTTGACATTTAGCATTGCATCTGAGTGAGGTGACAGGGTGGCCAGCAATAAGCAGAGCCAAACACCATTTCAGCTTCCATTCAGGAGCAATGCTACCATGTGATGCTATCAAGTGATGTGTTCCATGTTTATGCATTTTAACTTAATGTGTTTAATGGTTTTATGTGTTTTAATCTATGTTGCACCCCACCTTGAGGAGAGGCAGGTAATAAAATCATCATCATAATCATCATCAGCATAATCATCATCATCATTACCATTACCACCACCACCACCAGAAAACAAGTCTGGTCTGTCCCTCAATATGTGGCTGGCAGCATCAGACCCTCAGCTCTGTGTGTATGTGGAATGGGATCAATGCCATGGTGAGGCGCCAGCATCAGAAGTTCCTACAGTGATCTCTATGAGTAGCCCTGGTAACTGGATGCTGGCATGTGCAATTTTGGGCCACAAATAATCTAGAGGAGTACCCCTTGTTGGATGGGGAAATGCTGTAAAATGGTTATCATTTGATTATTGTTACTTTATACACTGCTTTGAGGGATGTGGTAGCTTAGTGGTTAAGACACCAGTTCTGACGATCGTAAGGTCAGATGGTTGGCAGTTCGAGGCCCAGGTGCCGCATAATGAGGTGAGCTCCCATCAATAGTCCCAGATTCTGCCAACCTAGCAGTTTGAAAACATGCAAATGCAAGTAGATAAATAGGTAGCATTTCAATGGGAAGGTAACACGTTCTGTGCAGTCATGCTGGCCACATGACAATGGGATTTGTCTTTGGAAAATGCTAGCTCTTTGGCTTAGTAATGGAGATGAACACTGCCCCTTATAGTCAGTTATGACTGGACATTCATGTCAAGGAGAAACCTTTATCTTTATGCTTTTAAGCACCATTCAGAGCAAGAAGATCTCTCAGCAAGCATCTTTCTCATGGAAGATTGTGTGTGCGTTTGTGTGTGTGCACACGTGCACATTTAAAGTTGAAAACTGGCAACTCTTTGACCAGAATCTAGTGGTGTACACTTCCACCAGAACCAGCAACCTCCACCTTCCTCCTGAAGGCTTCTTTCCTTTGAGCCCAAAAACCTCTTGTAGAGGGCTGGAGAATCCTCCTCCCTTGGCCTCACATAGGGTTGCAATAAAAGGAGAAATGGAAGAAAATCCCAGTTTTACTTGCATTGGATACTGAAGTCTCACCATTGAATCCAAGCAAAGGATTATCCAGTAATTTTCTTGTTTTATTGATTTGTCTGGTACAGTGGACCCCGGGTATCTGCTGGGGTTTAGTTCCAGGATCCCCATAGATACCAAAGTCCATGGATGCTCAAATCCCATTAAATACAATGGCATAGTAAAATTGTGCCCCTTCTATAAAATGGCAAAATCAAGCTTTGCTTTCTGGAATTTATATATTATAAAATATTTTCAAGCCATGGATGATTGAATCCGTGGATATGGAGGGCCAACTGTATAGTTCAGGGGTAGGCAACCTTTCCCCTTTAAGGGCCAAGGGACTTCAGCTCCCAGAATCCCAGGAGCTATTGGCCAACATGGGACTATTGGCCAACATGGCTGAGGCTTCTGGGAGCTGAAGTCCCTCGGCCCTTAAAGGGGAAAGGTTGCCTACCCCTGGTATAGTTACATCCTACCCTTTGTCCCATGAGCTCCGGTCATATATGGGACTCCCCCCCCCATACACACGCACTTTATCTTTCTTTATGAGATGGGCCAGGCTGGGCAAGAGAGAGTATAACTGGACTAAAGGTATTGTTTGTGTGTGTGAAACAGAGAGAGAGAGAGAGACAAAATGAGGGCAACCCCCCCCATAAGAATTCTGTTTCCTCTTGAAATTTTTCTTCCCAAATTTCAGTGAGACACTGAAAACCATTCCTACCTCTTATATTTGCAGCATTTGCATACCCTTGGAAACTCTGCCTGTCCCTTGTCTTTGGATGTATTTATTTCTAAATGCTCAGCTGGAGTTTTAAGTTGTTAGCTGCCCTCGAGTCAGTTCTGACTCATGGTGGCCCTGTGGATGAGACATCTCCAAGGACGTTATCACACAGGGAGTTGCGGGGAGAAAGTGGAAATAAACGGACACGAGCGGAAGTCTTTAATTTACGGAATTTGTCCCATTCCGCCTCGTCTGATAACTAAATTCGAATGTAAAAGGGGGTTAATTCGAACGAAAACCTGATCTTTTCATTTTTGGGATTTTTGAGGATTTGAAAAGATCAGGTTTTTGTTCGAATTAACTCCCTTTTAAATTCGAATTTAGTTATCAGACGAGGCAGAACGGGACAAATCCCGTAAATTAAAGTCTTCCGCTCGTCCTGTTTATTTCCACTTTCTCCCCACGACTCCCTGTGAGATAACGTCCCAAGACTCCCTATCTTCCACTGCCTTGCCCAGATCCTGCAAGCCTTTCCCCATAACCTCCTGATTGAGTCTATCCATCTGGTTTGTGGTCTTCCTCTCTTTCTTCTACCCACTACTTTTCCTAGCATTATTGTTTTTTCTTGTGATCCATGCCTTCTAATTATGTGGCCAAAGTACGATAGTCTCAACTTGATCATCTTTACTTCCAAAGAGAGCCCTGGTCTGATCTGTTCAAGAACCCATCTGCTTGTCTTCTTGGCTGTCCATAGTATCCTAAGTACTCTTCTCTAGCACCACATTTTGAATGAGTTGATTTTCTTTCTGTCTGCTTCCTTCACTGTCCAGTTCTCACATCCGTACATGGCAATTGGAAATACAATGGCCTGAACGATTCTGACTTTAGTGCTCAGTTGTATGTCTTTGCTCTTCAGTATCTTTTCCAGTTCTTTCATAGCTGCCCTTCCCATCCCTAGTCTTCTTCTTATTACTGTGGTCAAGTTACTGCAGTTACTACTTAGTTACTACTAAGTTGTCACAGTGCTGGAAATTTAGGAACTGGGAGGGAGGATTCTTTTTTGGGGGTCAACACTCTCATTTTGCTCCCTCCCCTGTAGCTCCAACCGTGGCCCAAAGTCATCCAAGAGTGACATGGATCAGTGGTGAAGAAAACCCAGAAGCATTATGCCAGGCTACTTAGCTGGAATGAGTGCAAGATTTCCCTGTCCTAGCTAAGTATGTCCAGAAATGAAGTAGCAGGAGTGGGAATCTTGTGCTTTTGTCTTACCAATACAGTGGGCCCTCAGTATCCACTGCGGTTTGGTTCCAGGACCTCCCATGGACACCAAAATCCATGGATGCTCAAGGGCCATTATGTACAATGGGGTATTAAAATGGCTTCCCTATCTGAGTCTATCCATCTGGAATGCAGTCTTCCTCTTTGCCTACTGCCTTTTATCTTACCAAGCATTATTGTCTCTGAAGTATGGTGTTTCCTGAGGTAGCAAACTCACTGAATAATGTAGTTTTTTGTGGGTTTTTCAGGGTGTGAGGCCTTGTTCTAGAAGAATTCATTCCTGACGTTTTGCCTGCATCTGTGCCTGGCATCTTCAGAGAATGGTGGCATGGAGGTGTGTGGGGTATATATACTGTGTGACCCTTGGTTGAGAGGATTAGCATGTAAAATCTGTGTATTGTTCTGTTGAGGCAAGGCCTCAGGGTGGGAGGATATGTGAGGAGGATTATTGTCTATTTAATTAATGGTCCATTGCCTGCTGGGAATTAGCATGTAAATTAGCATGTAAATATGTGTATGGTTCTGTTGAGGCAAGGCCTCAGGGTGGGAGGATATGCGAGGAGGATCACTGAATTATATCTCACATTTTACATGCTTTATATAGAGGTTCATTCCCTGGCGTCGCCCATGTAAAAGGATCATGTAGAACAGGGGTAGGCAACCTAAGGGCCGGGGGGGCGGATGTGGCCCCCCGAGGCCTTTGGACCGGCTCCAGGGCAGTCCTGCTGCCGCCGCCTGCCATAATGATATTGATTATTGTTGTTATTACTTGTTCTTGGGCTTTTCTTGGCAAAATCTCCACAGGGGTTTTGCCATAGCTTTTCTGGGGCTGAGAGAGTGTGCATGCATATTTTTTAATTTTTATATTTATTTATTTATTTTTGGTGCTTCGGCCCCCCAATTGTCTGAGGGACAGCAACCTGGCCCCCGGCTCAAAAAGGTTGCCTACCCCTGAGGTAGAAGGACCCAGAGAGCTGCTGACATTTAAATAAAATATTTTAATGTTTAAAAAAGAGTTCCAGGTATTGTTGTTGTTTTGGTAAGAGTCCCAAACACTCCTTTACTGCCCTCTAGTGGCACAATGAAAACCTTTAGGTGCTGCTTTGTGAAGTGAACTGAACGTGGGAGTGTGCACAGGGAATAAAGGTAAGAGCTCTCCTCACAACAAGCTGAAGAGAGATGCATGTTTTGCTGCAGAAGGACAAGAAGAGTGAGCGGTCCACAAAGTGAGGATATGGGAAGCAGGGAAAGGAAGGCTTCAGGTGCCTCAAAGACTTGGAAGCAAAGATAAGCTACACCAGACAGAGTGTAACTTGCACCATTTGTTGAACACCTGCTTTATTTATTTATTTATTTATTTATTTTATTCATCTTCTTCGCTTCTTTCTTCTTTTGGCACAATAAGGTAAGTAAGATGGGTGGCATTACAATGTATCTAGTAGCAATACATCTAGTAGTAATAAATTAGCAAAGTGGACTGAGATCAATTTTGGTGGGATTTTAAAAAGTGAAGTAACTGAGGGAGGAGTGAGAGTGTGGGTATGGCAGTCTCAAATGACAAAAGACACTAAATTGATCCATTCTCTGTCTGAAATATCTTGTGGATTGAATTCAACTGGGGTAAAATATGCAGACTTCCAGGTTACATATAGCATATTGCCAATTTTCAGGAAGCAAGTTTTCACTTGCCGGTTTTCAGCTAGCAACATGTCAATAGCATTACTTTCATGTTGGTATACTTGTCCTGCCTCTTCTGGCCCTGACATGTTGGGTCATTTGCACCACATTTGCAGTCTCTGCAAAGATTTTTGTTTTTCTCATAAAATAATATATGTGCAAGAAGGTTGACCTACTGGTTGGAAGCGGGAGGAGGCAAAATATTCTTTCTCTCAGCTGGCAAGGCAAATACCTCCTCCTCCCCAGCAGTTGTTTTGAAAGGTAGAGGGTCTGCAATGAACTGGACCTTCATGATAGGGCTAGCGACAGCAAGGTTTGCAACTGCTGGGCCCTTGCTGAGGATCACTTTGCTCCAGATTACTGCCTCCACTTTTTCCACTGCTGCTGCCTCTTTGGTCAGAGACCCAGTGTGGCTTAGTGTTTTGAGTGTCGGACTATGACTCTGGAGACCAGAGTTTGATTCCCAGCTCAACTATGACACCCACTGGATGATTCTAGGCAAGTCACACTCTCTCAGCCTCAGGGGAAGGCAATGGCAAACCTCCTCTGAACAAATCTTGCCAAGAAAAGCGGTTGCCATAAGTGGGAAATGACTTGAAGGCGCACAACAACAAAGCTCTTTGGCCACCCTGTGCAAACAGCAGCTAGAGCAAAGAGAACTTGTATATAAAACTACGGGGGGTTGCAGACTGCCAGAAATAGTGTGAATTCAGTCCACTTTTAGGGTTAGGGTTAGAGTTAGGGAACCATGGGAACTGTATTTTATTGTGGCATCAGAGTTGTCTGACAGAGAAGGCTCAATGTCTCAGAAAAATAACAGTTCCCATGATTCCCTAGCACTAACCCTAACCCTAAAAGTGGACTGAATTCACACTATTTCTGGCAGTCTGCAACCCCCCTAATTCTTGCAACTAGTCAGGGCCAGGGGAGCCAGTGTGATGTAGTGGTTTGAGTGCTGGACTAGGACTTGGGAGACCAGGTTCAAATCCTGACTTGGCCATGGAAACCTACCAGGTGACCTTGGGGAAATCACACTCTCTCAGCCTCAGTGGAAGGCAATGGGAAACCTCCTCTGAACAAATCTTGCCAAGAAAACCCCATGATAAGTTTGCCTTAGGGTTGCCATAAGTCAGAAACAAAAGGAAAACACACAACAACAATAGTCAGGGTCACAAAGGTGCCTTTGTTTCTTTGTTTTATAATTTTTATATATGCAAAAAGGAGGAGGGAAGACAGAGGAGCAAAAAGAAAAAGAAAAAGCAGATATGGAGAAATACACATGTGGGCAAGACATATACAATCATTTAGGCTAATCATACATCCAAAATTATATTTCCTTGGAGTTGACCTTTGTAGGAAACATGTGCCTGTGTGGCCTTTCCAAGAGATATGAGAGCTATTTGTGACAAGAAAGGGACTTATTGATGTAGTGAAATCAAATCAAATTAACCTAAAATAACTAGTCTTGAAAATGTGTGTAGAGGGAGATCTTGTAGCACCTTTGAGACTAACAGAAAGAAATTGGCAGCATGAGCTTTCATAGACTTCAGTCTACTTCCTCAGATGCATTTGGTAGAGTGGTCTCCATTTCTCTCTCATCTCCTCTTCTGGAGAAACAAGCTGCCAAAAGTGTTGGGCAAATTCTGGAATACCAAATCTCCTTTGGGAACATGGTATAGCAGGTAGATCCTGAACCAGCCAAGGAAGGGACTTACTTACAAGTAAATATTATCATTGGCCAAGTGGGGAAGGGGGCTCCCAAGAGAAGCACAGACACTCCAGAGCTTGTCATTTGCAAGACCCCCACAGCTGCCTTCTGTTTAACACATTTCTATTGAAAACATTTGGGGGGTAGCTGTGTTGGCCATTTAGCAAATTCAAACAAAACTCCATCAGTGATACCTTTATTGGCCAACCAAAGTGCACAATATACTTGCTGCAAGTTTTCAAAGCTCTACAGGCTTCTTCACCAGGCAAGATGCTACAAACCAAACAGGAGAAGAACAATTAGAGGTGTTAGTCAGATTCCTACATGTTGTTTCAGTCTTTAGTTAAGACAGTAATATATGGTGGTGAGGATATCTTTTGTAGGCAGGGTCCTCCTCCTCCTGGCCCTGTGGCTACAGGGAGATTTCCAAAGTCCAGGAAATTTGAAATCCATTTGCATCTCAACAGGGATCCTCTTTTGCAATCCAATCTGTCTCCATAAGAACTGAGGCTAGGAGGCCAGGGTAAAAGCTGCTTTCAATATGGCATTACATTTACAATGATGATGATGATGATTCAGAGGGTTTACTCTGCAAATTGGATGTAAACAAACCTACTCAAACTAGGAAGCTTATCGCATTCTTAAATAATACAGCGTACCTGATCTGGTTTAAAATTTAAATCGGGCAGCATCCTGATATTATCAGAAGGATTTAGCCACCAAACCCACCACCTGGGTCCAGCCCTGCTCCCAGGGCCACTCCAGTGGCCATTTTCTTAAGCCGGAAAACCCCTGGCTTCGAAAAGAGGCATGTTGGGCTGGAAGTTGGGATGGACCCGGGCGGCGATTTCGGCGGCTAAATCCTTCTGATAATATCAGGATACCGCCCAATTTAAATTTTAAACCAGATCAGGTAAGCCGTATTATTTAAGAATGCGATAATCCATTAGATCTGAATTTGGTTTCCAAGTTCTCTGTCCAGGGTCCTGACTTTCTGCCATACACTAACATGGGGAAGGACCTCTTTAAATTCAGTTCTTCCCCTCACCCTTCACCTGTGTGGCCTTTCCAAGAAAGATGAGAGATATTAGTGACAAAAAGACAGTTTTTGATATAATGAAATCAAATTAACCTAAAATAACCAGTTCTGAAAGTAACACTCACTTGGCTCTCCTCTTCTGAAGAACTTGAAGTCTTTTCCGTGATGTCTTCATGCTTATTCTTTTCAGGTTAGGCAGGCATTTGATGTTTGCTTACACAAGGCCCATGCAACCAAAATAACATGCGAGACTAGATCTTGCTGATTGTGTGTCTTTTTAGAAAATGATACATGTTTTAAACGGGTTTTAATGTTTTGATTGTTTAATCTCATTTTAACTTTTGTATCTTGTGGATTTTTACTGATATGATTTTTAATTTGTTGTAAACCATGATGAGTTCTGAATTGGGGAAAAGGCAGGATAGTAATGATAGGAGTGAGGAGGAGAAGAAGATGAAGAAGACTTACAAACACACACTTAACATTTCATCCTTTTTAAATAGTTGATGGTTGGAGCCACAGGATTCCTGCAAATGATTCATGTTTTGTCTGCTCATTGATCTGCCAGGTGGACTGCACTTTACAACTATGAGGAAGGACTGTAGCTCAGTGATATTAGCACATGCTTTTCATGTGGAAAAATCCAGGTTCAGTCCCAACCATCTCCTGCTCAGTGACAGAATTCAAAGATATAGCCATGTTAGTCTGCAGAAACAGTCTGTAGAGAGATCTTGTAGCACCTTTGAGACTAACTGAAAGAAAGAAGTTGGCAGCAGGAGCTTTCGTAGATTTAAGTCTACTTTCTCTTCGGTCAAATGCATCTGAGGGAGTAGATTTAAGTCTACAGAAGCTCATGCTCCCAACTTCTTTCTTTCAGTTAGTCTCAAAGGTGCTACAAGATCTCTCTACATGCTGCTTAATGACAGTGAGATCCTGGAAAATCAGAGAAGACTACACTGGGATGGGTGAACAAATAATCTGACTGTGTATAATATGGCTTACTATTTACCTTGTAAAACATGGTTGGTGATCAAAACACGTTTCTGCTCCATTCGTAGTCTATTAGCTATTATTAAAATGCTAAATAGTTTTCAAGGCTTCTTGGAAATTGACTCAAGGGAAGAAGGCATCTATTTAAGCAAATGCTTCAGTGCTATCTGTCAGAGAGATCCTGTGCGTTGCAGATCTTGCACAGAGCGGGGAGGGGTTGAGCAACATGATCTCCAAGATCCCTTTTTAAAACTCTCTGATTTAATGTGCTTCAACTGAAATATCTCATTATTCTTCTGGCCCTCTTTATAGCAGCCATGGAAATCCTAGTAGTGTGGCAGAGAGGTTGGACTTCACATTTAACTGTGGAAATCGGACATTTTTTCTGAAGATATGTGTATGTACACACAGAATATGACCAATCTTTCTTGGCAGATAATCAGCTATAATCTTGAATATTAATTTGAACTTCTTATTTTCTATGCATTTATTATTTTTAATAATAATAACATGTTGTTACCTACAAATAGGAGGCTCTCATTTGTTGGTTAAATAAGATTTCACAATTTATAATGGCCCTTTCCTGCAGAGTAAACTGGATTTTCCCAAAGGCTCATTCCAGTGAAATAGGTGTTACTGGATAGGGTTAATAATGAGTTAAAGTCTGACAATATCTGGAGGGTCACAAAAAAGGGGAGCAAAACAAGGGATAGTGTCTTGAGAATTTACAACAACTATTTAGTGGTTTGTTTAATCTGTACTAATTATG
This sequence comes from Phrynosoma blainvillii, assembly GCA_026167975.1. Lineage (NCBI taxonomy): Eukaryota > Metazoa > Chordata > Lepidosauria > Squamata > Phrynosomatidae > Phrynosoma > Phrynosoma blainvillii. The sequence continues at coordinate 191,137,281 of JANUYF010000001.1, read as the reverse complement.
AAAGCATTTATCTAACTTAAAATCCAACCATTCATTTCTTATTTCCGCAAGGGCTACAGAACATTGCCATCAATAATGAATGGAAGCTTTGAGAAAGCGTGTCACAGATGCATCTCAAAAATTGCCAGCAATGGTAGGTTGTTTGAAGAAAGAGGCAGCAGCGTTTGGGGAATCTGCTATGCTACAACCATGTTTTCATTTTAGACCATATAACCCTTTTTGGTGTTTGGGTAAATATGTGAGAGCAGTACCTCTACCCACAAATAATTTAGAACTGGATGTGTGGTGTGGGATGCATGGTGGATTCACTGTTTCCTTCCAAAGTGAAAGCAAAGTGAATTTTACTTTGAATCTGAAAGCTGAAATGCTGCAATGGTGTGACAGTAGTGGCTTCCACACTAAGGACTTTATCACACGGAGGAATCTTGTGCAGAAACGGGGTTTTAAATAGGGGGGGAAAACCCACAAAAGCGTGTAGATTTTCAGACGACGTCGCTGTTAAAATGTGGTTAACTCGAACGGAAAGTAGTCAAAAGCCGCTCCTTTTTACTTTTGGAAAATCCCGAAAGTAAAAAGGAGCGGCTTTTGACTACTTTCCATTTGGGTTAGCCACACTTTAACACTTTAACAGCAGTGTGTGTGAAAATCAACCCGCTTTTGCGAGTTTTCCCCACCTTTAAAATCCCATTTCTGCACAGATTTCCCCCATGTGATAAGGTCCTAAGATCCTATAGCACCCTGCAGGGGGAACATTAAGTTTCCACAAGCACTTAGACTGCATCCACACTGCAGAAATAATCCAGTTTGATACCAGTTTAACTGCCATGGCTCCATGCTATGGAATCCTGGGATTTGTACAATTTTGTGAGACATTGGACGTTACCACACTTGCAGCAAGAGAGCGGCGAGAAAGCTGGTCGGAATCATTTCGGAACCATTTTGGGCTCATTCCGGAATGTGCCCGGCAAGCGGAACACATTACCACACTAGAATGGAATCAGTGAGGAATGTGAGATTCCGGAATGGTTCCGCTCTGGGGGCTCGGAACTCCTGTTCCCACACAACTTGAAAGATCCCTACCTCGATCCGGCAAGGATGTTCATGCACATGCGCAGACAGGGCAAGGCAAGGGGTCCAGGAGGGGATCCCTCTCTGGCGCTGGCAAAGCAAGGCAAGGCAAGGGGTCCAGGAGGGGATCCCTCCCTGGCGCTGGCAAAGAAGGGCAAGGCAAGGGGTCCAGGAGGGGATCCCTCTCTTCTGGCGCTGGCAAAGCAAAGCAAGGCAAGGGGTCCAGGAGGGGATCCCTCCCTGGCGCTGGCAAAGAAGGGCAAGGCAAGGGGTCCAGGAGGGGATCCCTCTCTTCTGGCGCTGGCAAAGCAAAGCAAGGCAAGGGGTCCAGGAGGGGATCCCTCCCTGGCGCTGGCAAAGAAGGGCAAGGCAAGGGGTCCAGGAGGGGATCCCTCTCTTCTGGCGCTGGCAAAGCAAGGCAAGGCAAGGCAGTGGACTTACCACAAGTTCCCGGCTGCGCTCCAGCTCCAGGTGTGCTGGTGGGGAAGGTGTTGGTCCCCCGGCAGCCCCAGCGCCTCGCCTCTCCCACATACCGCAAGGAACCATCGGCCGTAATTTTAAGGAATACACCCGAGCGGTCGGCACTATACCGGAATGACAAGGATCTCGTGTTTATACCTATGCCGAGATCAGCGTCATTCCGGTATAGTGCCGACCGCTCGGGTGTATTCCTTAAAATTCTCGGAAGTCAAAAGGACTGAAACGAAGCTGAAATGACGCCGAAACGAGGTAGGGAAGGGCGGGGTTTGCTGTGACGTCGTGTGAACACACGGAAAAAAAGTCTGAAACGAGGCTGAAACGAGGCTGAAGTGAGGCTGAAATGACGCTGCTGTAGGGCCAGTGTGGTAACGTCCTTTGAGTCTTTTCTGTCAGAGCACTCTGGTCCCACAACAAACTACAAATTTCAGGATTCCATAGCATGGTGCCAAACTGCATTATTTCTGCAGTACAGATGCAACTTCAGTAACAGATATAACACTGTGGTTCAATACGGCCTTTAATGCAGCAATGCTCTGTAGCCAAACCCCTTCTATATAAGGTTTATCTGGTGGAAGTAAATTGTGTAACCTGAAGAGGCTTATAACTTAAATTAGTAGAGTCCTTTTTGCAGGCTCTGGTTTTAATCCCTCTAGTATGGTCAGCATATTATTGCTTAATAGCTGCTAAGTGGTTCTTAAGTGCCTCATTGTTAATCCATTCTTGTTCTCCTGTGGTGGGATGTAAATAATAAGTTTTCCTCATTTTTCTTTATTTTACACTCAACTGGGTCTGTTTTCTCAGAAAAGGAAAATAATAAGAAGCAACTACAGGCTGAGTACCCCTTATCCAAAAAGGTTGGGACCAGAAGTGTTTAGTATTTCAGATTTCCCCCCCCCCCCAGATTTTTGAATAACCTGTATTTGCACATACATAATACACAATACACAACACACAACACAAGTAGCATAGAATGTACTGTATTTGTGAGGCTGGAGATAGACTCACGATCTGTGAAATGTAGTGCTTGATGGGAATCCACGCCTTCCACCATTTCACAGATACTTGGATCTCTCTTCAGCCTTGCATCTTATGTGATGTATAAGACATGAGACTGGAGAGAGATTGAGGATTTGAGAGACAAATTAGTCTTTCAGATGAGTCTCTCTGGCACAGCAGCCAAAGCAGCCACCTCAAAGGTTGAAGTGGGTGGCTCCTGGCAAAAAGTTTTGACTTTTGGAGGTTTTCATATTTTTGGATTAGGGATGCACAGCCTGTGGTAATTGACACAGAGACATCCAACATTTGATAGAGTTTTTCACCTTTTAAATGATTCCAAACCTTTAACACAACTCTGATTTCCCTAACAGCTTGCTTTATTTTTGGACTTCTTGCTTTCCTAGCATTACCACTGTCTATGGCTTTTACAGGTAAGTTTTTTAACCAAAGAAATGAAATAACTCCCCAAAGATGCATTCTGAAATAAGTATCTTTCTCTGTGTTTTTACTGCCCTGCTAGAGCACTTGTTATAGTTGTAGATAGATTAATAAGGTATCAAATTAAAGTGAAAAAAGGTGTATGTTTGCTGAAATATAAGAATATACTTGCAGAGTTGCTGGATCCAAGGTTCAGTTCTGGCAGTGGCCCAACAGATCAGTGCTTGTGGGGTGCCCTAAAGCAGGACATAAATTGAAAAGCACTGTCATGTTCATCTTCCCCAGTGAGTGGCATTCAGAAAAATGTGGCCTCTGATACTAGTGGAAATAACACATAGCTATTATTACTAGAAATTACTGAGAGCCTGCTCATCTAGGATTTCCTCTCATCCGCTTCTCAGAGCCATCTGAGTTGGTGGTGTCCATCCTCACATTTTGTGGTTATGTATTCCATAGCTTATAGACTGACCAAAGAAACAATTCCTTCAGAGGGAACTTCAGTTTTTTTAAACATGTGGTATGGTTACAGGCCATGAGGACTCCATTTCATTAAACCGAGTTGGCAGCTCACTTACTGAGATGGTGTCTCATGTGTATGAATGTTCAAATGTCTTTAAATGCTTGTTTTTAAGTTATTAGCATGCTTTGTTGTTGCTGTTGTCGTTAACTGCCTTTGTGTCAATCTCAACCCATGGCGACCCTATGGATGAGACATCTCCAGGGCCCTCCGTCCTCTACTTCTCTGCCCAGCTACTGCAAACTCATATTCATGATCTCTTTAATAAAGTCCATCCATCTAGCATGTGGCCTTCCTCTCTTTATACTTCCCTCCACCTTTTCTAACATTATTGCCTTTTCCAACAATTCATGCCTTCTCATAATGTGTCCAAAGTATGATAGTCTAAGGGGTCTTGTCATCTTGGCTTCTAGGGATAGCTCTGGTTTGATCTGTTCTAGGACCCACTTGTTTGTCCTTTTGGCTGTCCATGGGATCCTCAGCACTCTTCTCCAGCACCACATTATCTCAAATGCATTGATTTTCCTCCTATCTTCTTTCTTGACTGTCCAGCTCTCACATCCATACATGGTAATAGGGAATATGATGGCTTGTATTATTCTAACTTTTGTGTTGAGTTGTAAAATGTCTTTGCATTTTAGGATCTTTTCTAGTTCTTTCATAGCCATCCTTTCCATTCTTAACCTTCTCCTGATTTCCTGACTGCAGTCCCATTCCAATCAATGTTTGATCCCAGATATGAGAACTCTTTTACTATTTCTGTTTCCTCATTGTCTAGTTTGAATGTGTGCAAATTCTCTGTGGTCATTATTTTTGTTTTCTTTATGTTCAACATTAAGCCTGCCTTTGCACTTTCTTCTTTGATCTTCCTTAGTAGTTGTTCCAGGTCTGTGAGGTTCTCTGCTAGTATTATGGTGTCATCTGCATATCTCAGATTGTTGATATTTCTTTCTCCTATTTTCACTCCTCCCTTTTCCATGTCCAAGCCTGTTTTCCTTACAATATGTTCTGCATACAAGTTAAATAGGTAAGGTGGTATGATGCAGCCTTGTCTGACTCCTTTACCAGTTGGGAACCATTCTGTTTCTCCATGCTCTGTCCTGACAGTAGCCTCTTGTCCTGAGTACAGTTTCCTCATTAGGAATCTAATGAGGGTGTGAGCATGCTAGGCTGAGCATAATAAGGTGATCCCCATATATGTATTAGGGGGTCCTCCTCTTGACTGTCATTAAAGCCTGTCAGACAGATACTGGCAACCCAAAATTCAAAGGACTAGTATGTTGCTATAAAATGTTGGGATCAACTGTATAGGGTTGATGGGATCAAAGCAGCAGGACATTTTAATTAGCAGGGACAATGAAATAATCCACCGTGACCTTGTTTTCTTACAGCCTAACTGCAGTTCTCACAAGAGCTGAGAGGAAAATGGATTTTCAAAGCAGCAATACCGGTATATATATTGGTATAAGTGATCCAAAGTGTTTGGGGACTACCTGGTCTTGGCAATTAAGATCCATGACAAAAAGACCTACTTTAGATCACACACACACACTCACCAGCCCTGTGCCAACTGGAGATGAAAACTGCCAGAAATACAGGTATAGTTTTTTGTGGGTTTTTAGGGCTACGAGGCCATGTTCTAGAAGTGTTTATTCCTGACATTTCACCAGCAGCTCTCTGAAGATGTCAGCCACAGCTGCTGGTGAAATGTCAGGAATAAACACTTCTAAAACACAGCCAGAAAACCCCACAAAAAACTATGGATGCTGGCTGCGAAAGCCTTCAAATAAAGGTATACTTCAGTTAACCACAGAAAGGGAAAGCAGTTCAACATGTTGTAGACATTTTACTCACAGCCAAACAATATGCACATGTGAAATGAAGCAACCAGGTCGGGTAAACTTTGTTTAAGTAAACAAGAACAAGTTTGGACCTTCTAGAGACCACTTGAAGGCTTTTTTCCAAAATGAATCCAGGGATCTCTTTTTCTTTCACTGGTCTCTAGTTTTCATATGATTTCCATTTTGGTTGTCAGACTCTCATTTATGCAATTTTAATATGGTGAGGCAGGCTAATTTGTTTTGCTGTTCATTTATGCTCGGTAAGGGATTCTGGAAGCAGCTACTGTTTAACTTGCCTGTTGTACATCAGCAACTACAGTCGCAGTAGGGCTTGCTAGAGGAGAACCCCAGTCTTTCCCAGATCAAGGATGAATACTGGGCATTGTTTCAGCAGCACGTTGCTGCAACCAAACACCAAAAGTCTGTGTTTCTCCAGCCTTCCTTCTTCACTTCCCAACCAATGATGCTAAAAAAAAATAAAATAAAAAAAAATCCCTTCCGGATAGAGAACAAGGAAAAAGTGGGGCTGGGTGGGCATAAAAAGACTTTGTATAAAGGAGCTTCTTTGTAAACAAGAGCTGGCTTTGTTAACAGAGGTGTGTTTGTAGTGTGTTGAAATGTATCTGCACAGCAAATTGCATTTCTGGATTGTCTGTAGAGGCTGTCCCTAATATAGCTTTCTGGATGAGACCCTGTATTTCAGAGCCACTGCATCTTTTCTTTTGCTAACCACTTGAGAGATTAGCTAACCCTTGTTTTATTATTCTGCAGGCATGAAATTTTTAAACAATTGTCCAGTCCAGCCACTAATTCCCTTATATCTTCTTGTGGGCGGTGTAGTTGGCACGTTGAAGGTACTATTGTGCATGTGATAATATTTCCTATGAGAAAATTTGTGATATAAAGTATGCTTGGGGCGAGATTCATTCACAGAGATATAAGAAGAAGAAGAAGAAGAAGAAAAAACAACAACAGATCATTGTATCTCTGATTTAATGGCAAGGAAATTAAATTTTAATTCAGGATGAGATGACTGAACTGAATGTAACATCTGTGCACCTAGTATGGCCTATCAATTCTCATTTGACAAAGGTCTCGTAATGTCTTTTGTGGGCAAAAAGTTATAAGGCAGGCTGCCTGTGTTAACTTGAGGTTTTCCTGTAGCGTTTACACATTTGAAGCTAGTGTTCTTGATAGTCGTGGATCCATAATCGCTGCAACCTGTTTAAAAGGTGACTCCGCACTCCTGGATGTTTCCAAAAGAGACAGTTCAGCTTCCTTTTCTTCTTTTTTTGTCAGAAAAAGGGCATGTTGAGTGAGTTGGGGTTACAGGGAGCGATAAAAACAGCATTGTGGGCCCCGTGTAGGGCTGCTCTTTGTCTATCCTCTTTTTTAACAACACAGAAGCTGTTAATAGAAAGAGAAAGGTAGCTGAAATGCAGACAAAATACCATTTTAAGACATAAGATCATGCCCCACTGGGCTTTCAGGTACCCCCTATCCCTATAACTTGTTCCAAATGGGTCAGTTGTTTTAATCTGTTATTGCTCTTATCTGCACTGCAGAAATAATGCACTTTGACATTGCTTTAACTGCCATGGCTGAATGCTATGGAATCCTGGGATTTGTAGTTTGTTGTGGCACCAGAGTTCTCTGACAGAGAAGGTTAAATGTCTCACAAAACTACAACTCCCATGGCATTGAGCCAGGGCAGTTAAAGCGATGTCAAACTGCATTATTTCTGCAGTGCGGATGCAGTCATTGAGAATCAAGCTATAATAAGTGTGCTTATGTTAAAAAAAAGGATTTATGCGGAAGTGCAGGCAAATGAAAATGCAGTCCACAGTGTATGCATTTGATATTAAGGAGCCAGACGTGCGGTTTGTTGACCCTTGTTTTGTTTTATTGTGTTTCTTTCTGTACAACGTGTAGGTCACCCTTCTGCTATTTGACTCCACCAGGATGAGGCAACTGCTTTCCAAATCAGTCATGATTGATGACGACGACGACGATGAATATCCATGGAGGCAAAATGCTCACAAATATTATATTCATCTCACCCTCAGCCTCTTCCTCTTCCTCTGGTTCATACTGGGGAACTACTGGGTATTTTCAGTTTACCTGCCTAATTTCATTCCACCTTTCCATCATCCCCAGGATTACTGCGATAAAATTCTGTACATTTTTGCGGTCGGGGTGCTTGTTGTTAGCCACACTGTGCTGGTTTTGCTGATCTTCTGTAGTTGCTGCATATATTGCTGTTCCAGGCAACAATATGCTGCAGAAGAGGATTAAAAGTCGCAGAGGTTGAGCCACAAAAGAGTTAGAAAAATGGGGTAGAAGAGAGAGGAGCAAGAGTGGGATTTGCTGGTTGTGTGTTCTGCGCATGCCCACAATGCATATGACTTTCGATGTTGTGTTCCTCCAAGTTGTTTTTCAATTACGGTAACCCTAAAGTGAACTTATCATGGGGGCTTCTCGGCAGGTTTCTTCAGAAAGCGTTTGCCATTGCCATCCTCTGAGGCTGAGAGAGCGTGACTTGCCTAAGGTCACCCAGTGGGTTTTTATGCTCCAGCTGGGAATTGAACCCTGGTCTCCAGAGTAATAGTCCAACACTCAAACCACTACACCACGCTGGCTGTCTACCATTGAGAAAGTTGTAATGGTATCTGTTTCACGTGTTACTGCTTATGATGCTGAAATAAATAAGACTCATAAGTGGCATGGGATGGAGGGAAGGGTATTTATTTGAATGGTAAAAGAAGAATTGCCTAAGCTTTGGGTACATATTATAGCATCCATCTGCTTAACTGTGTGTACCCAAAATAAGATGTTTGCACTACCAGGTACACACCTTCAGTTTTAGCGAACACACCTGTGGAAATAGTAAATTGTGAGGCAAATGCTGCAAAATTAAAAAGCTTCAGGAAAGGGGGGAGAAATTAATTTATGATGCTAATGATTGCCTTCCAGCATTTGATATGCTGAACCATAAACTAATCTGCATCATTGACAGTCCCAGTCCTCTTGAATGGATGTAACCCCTTTTAAAACCATCTAAACTGGTGACCATCACTATATCTTGTTTTCATGTATTCCTTAGTCTCTCCTGGCTGTTTTATTTTAAAATCTTCATGATAATACTTTGGATCAAATTGCCTTTTTCAGCCTTATTTTAAAAACCGAAAACTTCCTGCTCTTATCCTCTAACCATCTCTTGTATGGATGGGCTAGATTATCCTCATATGTTCAGAAGCACTCTCATTCCCAGTATGCATCTCAAATGAGGGGGAAAACAGTCCTAACAGATGCTTGACGCAGGTATGAAAATCAACTTTAAAGATCTTTATCCTTGGTTCTGGCTCACTCAAAAAAGACTACATCTTGTGTTGTCCATTATATACAGTGTCTCAGCAAACAAAATTATTATTATCTGGGTGGAGATAGTGTCAAAGTGACAACTTACTTAAATGAAATACAGTGGGCCCTTGTTATCCGCTGGGGTTTGGTTCCAGGACCCCCCATAGATAACAAAATCTGTAGATGCTCAAGTCCCATTAAATACAATGGCATAGCAAAATGGTGTGCCTTATATAAAATGGCAAAATCAAGGTTTGCTATTTGGAATTTATACTTTTTTAAAAATATTTTCAAGCCATGGATGCTTGAATCCATGGATTAAAAAATCTGTGGATAAGGAGAGCCGACTGTAGTGTACGCAAGGTATTTAAAAGACTAATTAAAAAGAATAATTGTGCTCCCAATCCTCAGCCTTGCAGCTGACATGAAAGAATCTAGAAATTTTTTATGTCATTTGTTGATCTGGATATAATGTCTGAATTTGGAAAAAGAGTGTGTGTGCATCTACGCACATGTGTGTTCATGTGATGGCAACAAGTTAGCAGACAAATGTTTTAATGTATCTTAATATATGGTGTAAATTTGTCTATTTGTACATTTATTTTTATTGCTAATGGATGATGAAAAATATTGCTCTTCTTGTTCTAATTCTTCATCTTTGCCAAAATGTTTCTGTCCATCATTAAACAAGGACGACAAAGCTCTCTTTGGGAGATCATTCTCATATTAGTCATTTATTTTACTAGCATTCAAAGATATAGCTGTGTTAGTCTGTAGAAGCAGTAAGTAGAGAGATCTTGTAGCACCATCTTGTAGCACTAAATGAAAGAAAGAAGTTGGCAGCAAAGCTCATGCTGCAACGAAAGCTCATGCTGCCAATTTTTTTCTTTCAGTTAGTCTCAAAGGTGCTACAAGATCGCTATACATTTTACTAGCAGTAAAATGGAAAAATGGATCTGGCTTCCTTCTTCATGCTTTTCCTGATATGCCATACTTGCAAATGTAATATAAAATGCCACAGGAGCTCCTGAAACATGCTTTAGAACAAATGCAAAGGGATTGGAATGGAGTAAAAGAACCTTGTACACTACATTACAAATATTTTTTTACTTTGACTTTGACACTATCTCCACCCAGATAATAATAATTTTGTTCGCTGAGACACTGTATATAATGGAGAACGTCTTACTTGTACACTACATTACAAATATTTTAACTTTTATATAAATAAATTTGTCTGTGTAATTGTAGAGATGTAAATAGCTGTGGGAAGATAAATTCAGATAGTGAAGCTATGCTAAAAATATGTTCATTTGCAACTAAGGGCCTGAACAGACTGCCAGAAATAATCCAGTTTGAGACCACTTTAACTGCCTTGGCTCACATGCTAGGGAATCATGGGATTTATAGTTTTGTTTTTTTCTGAGACACTGAGCCTTCTTTGTCAGAGAGCTCTGGTGCCACAATAAACTACAGCTCCCATGATTCCCTAGCACTGAGCCCCGAGGGCAGTTAAAATGGTCTCAAGCTGGATTATTTCTGGCAGTCTGTACAGGCCCTAAAGCACTTGTTTGACTTCACAATTATATTGTTTGGATGCATCTCTTTGACAGTCTAGTCATAGCAGTCATGCATTTTGCATCTCCCAGCATCACATAGGAAAGCATGCATGGGAGGTGAGAGCAGTAGCTGTGGTTTAAGAGGCATCATGAAAAAGGAAGAATGAGACTCCCCAGAGAAGCCTATGTAGGGCTTTGAAAGAAGCAGCTGCCAAAGATGTGTGGCTAGACAGATTATTCAACATTTTAAAGATTGCATTTGCACTGCAGAAATAACCCAGTACCTCTGTTGTTGTTGTTTTTTTTAACCCAAAACATACTTCTGCTTATATATGCAGCCCTTAGTCTACTGACCAAGTACTGTGGACTCCTGGGAAATGGTGGTGCCACTATTACGGGGTCTAAAGCAGACAGAATCCACACTAAATCCCGTCCTATTGCGCTTTATTTTTCCGTGTGTTCACATGACGTCGCACAGAACCCCGTCAGAACCCCGTCCCAATGCGGCATCATCCCCATTCTTTTGAATACCGGTTTCTTGGGGAATTGCAATTGCGTGACCGGAATGATAGCGCAATCATTGCGCTTTCACCGTATGTCTGATCACCAGATACGTATCCTGGAGCCCAGGCCCCGCGCAGGCTTGGGAAGGGGTGTGTGTGACAGCCGGCTGTCACACACACACACACACACACCCCTTCCCAAGCCGGCACAGGGTACAGAAGTCCACTCTCTGAGGACTTCTCCTCGGAGTGCGGACCCTGTGCCGGCTTGGGAAGGGGTTTGGGGGGCTGCTGGCTTGGGAAGGGGTGTGTTTGACAGCTGCGGCAAGTGACAGCCGCGGCTATCCTGTTTCTGCACATGTGCAAGAACATCCTTGCTGGGTTCTGTACGGGATCTTCTCACTTGTGTGTGAACAGCAAATACGGTTCCCGGGGGGGCGCTTCATCGCGCTTTCGTTAATTGCGCGATGATGCTAGTTGCGTCTGATAGCCATTTCCGTATTGTGGGGTTTCTACCGGTATAGTTCTGGATTGATTCTTATATCGCTTTCTTGCCACTTTGAGCCCCGCGTGTGATAAGGTCCTGTGACATCCATAGGGACTCCCAGCATTAATTTCCTATTGAATGAGCTATGGATGTGGAACAGTGCACTTAATTAGGGCAATGCACTTAATTCATTTTCCAACATATATTTTTTCTAGGGCCCCAGCTTAAGTCGTGAAACCCAGCTTTGGTCCATCTCATACACTCTCACACATTAATTATAAAATTAATTATAATTGGATCAGAGGGAAGGTTCATAATTACTAACTGAGGGATCCCCTGGACCACACAAAAGTCGTGGGTTTGAGCCAGGGCAGTTAAAGTGGTGTTCAAACTGGATTAATTTTGCCATGTGGACAAAGTTTTAAGAAGTGTAGACTGGAAAAAGAACAGTCTCTACCCAAAAGAGGAAGGCACAAGTTTGATGCAGGTCCAAAACACCCTGTAGAAATAATCCAGTTACTGTAGAGTTTGATAAAATTGATAAAATATAGGCATATGACTCCAACGTAGGTCCAAAACACGCTGCAGAAATAATCCAGTCTGAGACTTCTTTAACTGCCCTCAGGGCTCAGTGCTAGGGAATCATGGGAATTGTAGTTTACCAGCGCTCTCTCTGACAGAGAAGGCTCGACGTTTCACAAACACTACAGTTCCCAGGATTCCGTAGCACTGAGCCAGGCAGTTAAAGCGGTCTCAAGCTGGATTATTTCTGTAGTCGCAGGGGTAGGCAACCTTTCCCCTTTAAGAGCCGAGAGACTTCAGCTCCCAGAAGCCTCAGCCATGTTAGCCAATAGTCCCATGTTGGCCAATAGCTCCTGGGATTCTGGGAGTTGAAGTCCCTCGGCCCTTAAAGGGGAAAGGTTGCCTACCCCTGCTGTAGTGTGTTTTTGGAACTATGCCTGAAAGAAAGGCTGGTCGCTTCTCCTCTGTCTTTAAGGGGAGGAGAGGAGGCGGGAAAAGGCAGAGTCTGGCCGGGGCATGATTGGACAGAGGGACCGTCACTCATGCCCCTCCTTTTCTACCGAGGCGGCCCTGAAGAAACACTCAGCCGAGGGTCTAGATTCCTGCTGCTCTTGTTGTCCCCCCCTTATTTCCAAGTGGTTCTGCCTCCCTCTTCCTCTTCGCCATGTCCTTGTATAGGAACGCGGTGTGGTTCATGAAGGGGTTGAACCAATATTGCCGGTACGTAGGGGTGTTTTTGTTTGTGTGGTGGGAGGTGTATCTTCGAGATATCGCCCCCTCAGGAGCCGCCATTTTCTCCTCCTCCACTGAGGGGGGATTTAGAGGTACGGTACATTAAGGTAGAAAAAGCGCCAGGTTTCGCCTCCTCTCACGGAGAAACATTTACACAACCACCACCTGAGGAAGGCGGTGCCATCTCAGGGGAGTAACCAAAACGAAGCTATGCGCCACCCTATTAAGAAGAGAGAGAAAAAAGGAGTCAGTTTTCAACAACATTTCAGGGCTCTCCAGCGAAGGAGGTAGCCATTTGCGGGGCTCCGCCGTTCGTACTTCACCGAACCGCCGCCCGCTTCGGTGGAGAACCCGGAAGTGGTATGTGCCTCAAAGGGATTGTTTTGGGGCTTTGCGAGCCACTTTGTGCTCAGGGACTCCGGGTGCCGCCAGGGGGCGCTGTTGGGCAGTTGCATAAGTAACTCAATGTTGCATAAGTAACGTCGCACCAGTAACGGTAGGTAGTTACTATGTAACGTTACATAGTAACGAATACACCTTGCGTTAATTATTTCTATCTATAAGTTAATTTCATATGGTTTATGTACAATTATACATACTTTATTCTATTATTATTATGTTGTTGTTTTGTTGTGTGCCTTCAAGTCATTTTTGATTCAATTGAATTTTCTTAGACAAATTTTATTTTTCTTCACTTAAAATTTCTTTATTCAGTAATCTGTTAAGTGCATAAACATAGACATACACAAACAGCTATATGAAAAAAATGCTAAAAACAAACAAAACAACACTTATTTAGATGAAATGATACAAAACAGAAAAACTCCCACTTATTCTCCAGTTGCTAATTTATGTAACTTTCCAAAATATCCCTCTCTTTATTGTCAATTTCCTTACTACCTATAATCTACCTGTATTCTGTAATAATCATAATCATAATCATAATAATAATCTGCATTCTTTTTGTTAACTAATCTCCCTTTATTTAAAAAAAATGAAAAATGAAAAAATGCAAACAAAAAGAAATAGTGCAATTACTACTTAATCATTAAATCCTACTATACTGCTATCCCCCCTTATTAATACTACTTAATTATTAAATCAGTGACTACTTACTTACTAAATTAATTAATTAGTGGGACAGCAAACATGGTGCTTCTTAGTCCTGCTCAAAATTGAGGACATTTTGGAATAATTCCTAGACAGAAGGTTGAAATGGAGGACATGTTTGGGAAAAGGAGGATGGTGTATTTTAATAATAATAATAATAATAATAATAATAATAATAATAATAGCCCAATCACAAAGAATCCGGGCGGGTTACAACAATAAAAATACATAGAATACAATAGAAATAAAAAATTAATCCCTTCCCAACCCTAAATGCTAAAATTACAATTAAACAAGCATTATTTAAAAACAAAAATACAAAAGTTTAAAAGGGGAGATATTGGTTATTTCATAAACCCAATGTAGTTAACACTATGTGACAAAGGTCCGAAACACATTGCAGAAATAACAGTCCAGTTTGAGAGAGACCGCTTGAACTGCCCTCAGTGCTCAGTGCTAGGGAATCCTGGGAAGTGTAGTTTATTGTGGCACCAGAGCTCTCTGTCAGAGAAGGCTCAATCTCTCACAAAACTACAGTTCCCAGAATCGCTTGGCTTTGAGCCCTGAGGGCAGTTCAAGCGGTCTCAAACTGGATTATTTCTGCAGTGCGTTTTGGACCCAATTTTGGAGCTAGCTATCTAGTTGTTTCCTGCAATTTGGTCCTTTGTGTTCAGTTGAAAAGGTTCACTCAATCTGGGCAGCCAGCGTAAGCCGGAAAGTGCCCCGGGTTCGATAAATGTTCATAATCTTGTTCCCAGGTCCAGGTAAAGTGATGTGTAGTACATTGATGTGGGAACTGCAAATCCCATTGTTGTTATTATATTATACCTTTGACTCTGACTTACGGTAATCCTATCACAAGCGTTGGACTACGACTCTGGTATCACATCCCCACTCAGTCATGGAAACCCACTGGGGGATCGTGGGTAAGTCACACTCTCTCAGCCTCAGAGAATGGCAAAGGCAACGGAAACACACACACACACACGCACCCCGAACAAATCTTGCTAGGAAGACCCTGTGATAGATTTGCCATAAAGGCACACAACAACAGCAACAACTTCACTGGTTTTCTTAATACCGATGGGACTAGATTTACGCAAAGGAGACCTGCAACGTAATTTTAAATTTGTGAGATGAATTGTTTTATTTTGCTTTCTTGTTGTGTCATGTTTTGTACATGGTTGTTTACTTACAATGATAGAAATAAAAGTTTTTAAAAAGAAAAAAATAAGAATACTTTTGGGACAAGGTGGTGTGTGCATTAGGAGATTTTATGCCGCTCACATGAGCGTGTTTGCAAGAGAAAATTAAAATTGCCTTTTATTGCTGTAACCCGCCTGGATTCCTTGTGATTGGGTGGGCTATAAATAAATAAATAAATAAATAAATAAATATAATTATAATAATTATTATTAATTTTTGCAAACAGATTGCCTAGGCAACACAGGTATAATCCAGCTAAATGTGTATAGAGGATCTAGTGGTCTAGGGGCTTTGGGCCTTTGCAGACTGCTAGAAATAGTGCAAATTGAGTCCACTTTAACTGTCCTGGCTCAGTGCTAGGGAATCATGGGAACTGTAGTTTTTTTTCTGAGACATTGAGCCTTCTCTGTCAGAGAGCTCTGGTGCCACAATAAACTACAGTTCCCATGATTCCCTAGCACTGAGTCAGGGCAGTTAAAGTGGACTCAATTTGCACTATTTCTGGCAGTCTGCAAAGGCCCTTTATGACATAATGGAAGTAAATGGACATGCAGTTTCTTTGCCTGAGGAAAAGGGAGAGTTAAGAGATAAATGAATAAATACTGTAGTAGACCAACAGGGTATGGTGTCATACAGGATTATTATCCATCCAAGATAACAGTAGAAACAAAAAGATGTACGTTACATTTTAAAAAAACAACACAACACTAAATTTATCACCAAAAAAAAGGTCACCAAAAACTGTGATAAATTAATGTGAGGAATAGTAGGAAAACTGAGCTGATTTTGATGCTCTGCTTTAAACAATAAAAACCCCAAGGTTACTTAAAATGAGTTTTTCTCTCCTCATTCAGATGATGCTGTTTAAACTGAGAACGTAGTAACATGCCTTGTGTTTTCCAAAGATCCCTGAACCTAATTTTTTAAAATTAAATTGGCTTCTCTAGGAGTGGCTATGAGTCGGCAAGCAAGCGCTTTGTTCCAGGAGACTTGGAAGTAGATGTAACTGGGAGGTCTTTCATGGTCACTGGAGCAAACAGTGGGATTGGCAAAGCAGCCGCAAAAGAGATAGCTAGAAGAGGTAAGTTGGGCTTTATCCGAGGCTGGTATTTCTGAAGGGCAGGTCGCACACATTTTTGTGGTTGTTGATTGACTGCAAGTGGACTTTGACCCATGGCGACCCTATCTATGTATGAGAGACCTCCAAGTCACCCTCTGCACAGACTCACAGCCATGGCCTCTTGGATTGAGTCGATCCCTCTGGAAAGCAGCCTCCCTCTTTTCCACTTCACCAAGCATGATAGTCTTTCCCAGGGGTAGGCAACCTGTCCCCTTTAAGGGCCGAGGGACTTCAGCTCCCAGAATCCCAGGAGCTATTGGTCAACATGGGACTATTGGCCAACATGGCTGAGGCTTCTGGGAGCTGAAGTCCCTCGGCCCTTAAAGGGGAAAGGTTGCCTACCCCTGGTCTTTCCTAGTGAGTCCATGATATATGGCCAAAATATGACAATATCAGTTTAGTCATCTTTGCTTCCATAGTCATAGTGTATGGGCCTGATCTGCTCTAGGACCCATCCTTTGGTCTTTTTAGCAGTCCATGGTATTCTCAAAGCTTCTCTCTAGCACCACATCTCAAATCAGTTCCTCCCTGTCTGCTTTCTTCACTGTCCAGCTTTCACAACCATACCTAAAATTGGGAAATACAGTGGCGTGGACAATCCTAACTTCGGTATTTAATGATATATTGATATATTATTAATATATTATATATTAATGATATATTATAACTTCAGTATTTTGTCTAGTTCCTTCATAGCAGCCCTTCCAAGTCCCAGCCTTCTTCTGATTTCTTGACTGCAATCACTGCTCTGATTGATGATTTTGTTCAAGTATGGAAAACCTTGAACTATTTCGATCTCTTCCCCATCTACTTTAAAATTATGTAATAATAATAATAATAATAATAATAATAATAACAACAATAATTTTTATTTATATTTCCCGCCTCTCCCTATGGATCGAGGCAGGATTACACAATTAAATGAATACAATATGCAAAATACAAACAATAAAATAGTGAAATCAAACAACAGTAATAAATTATAAGAGCATAGAATATAATATAATAAAATACATAAAAATAGAATAAAATAAAATAAAATAGCCAATCATTGTCAGAATCTAGAAATCTAGAAGATCAGATGGATAGGCCCGCTGGAAGAGCTCTGTCTTAAGTGCCTTCTTAAAGGCATCTAGCGTAGTAATAAGACGAATCTCTTCCGGTAGACCATTCCATAACATGGGGGCTGCGGCCATGTACGATCTTTGGGAAGTCGTGTTGAGTTTGGTTCTATGATGTTCTTAATAAGTTCTTCCCAGATGTTCTGAGAGTGTGGGGTGGATTGTGTGGGGAGAGGCGTTCCTTCAAGTAACTCGGGCCCAAGCCATGTAGGGCTTTAAAGGTAATAACCAATGCTTTGTACTGCACCCAGAAGCTAATCGTCAGACAATGAAGAGATTTTAATATAGGTGTTATATGGTCCGACCTAGATGTTCTGGTGACCAATCTGGCTGCCGCATTTTGAACCAATTGAAGCTTCCGAACTTGGTACAGAGGTAGCCCCATGTAGAGCGCATTACAGAAATCCAAACGAGAAATTACCAGGACAAGTACTACTGCTTCAAGGTCCTTTTGGTGCAGGTAGGGACGCAGTTGGCGTATCAACCGAAGTTGGTACCAAGCACTCTTGGCCATCGCATCCACTTGAGATGACAACTGTAAAGATGAATCCAGGAGTACTCCCAAACTGCGTACTTTGTCCTTTAGGGAAAGTGTGACCCCGTCCAGGACTGGATGGCAAGGCTCCTTTCCCAGACTTGGGGTACCTATCACGAGTACCTCTGTTTTCTCTGGATTCAGCTTGAGTTTGTTTTTCCTCATCCAGCCCATTACCAGTTCAAGACAGGCATCAAGAGGAGCGATGCCATCCTTAGTCACTGCACCAGTCGGAGATATAGAGAAGTAGAGTTGGGTTTCATCAGCATACTGATAACACTGTGCCCCATGTCTCCAGATAATCTCACCCAGCAGCTTCATGTAGATGTTAAACAGCATGGGGGATAGAATGGCACCCTGAGGGACACCAGATGTCAGCTCTCTTTTAGAAGAGCTACCATCCCCAGTCTCACCATCTGGAATATGCCCAAGAGGTAGGACCGGAGCCACTGGAGCTCAGTGCCCCCAATACCTAACTCCCTCAGGCGTCTCAGAAGGATACCATGGTTTATGGTAACGAATGCCGCTGAGATGTCCAAGAGCACCAACAGGGTCACACTTCCCCCGTCGATGCCCAGACGGAGATCATCGGCTAAGGTGATCATGGCAGTCTCAACTCCATATCCCGCCCTGAAGCCGGTTTGAAATGGATCCAGATAATCAGCTTCTTCCAAGACACCTTGGAGCTGAAGGCAGCTGCCCTCTCGATCACCTTACCTAAGAATGGTAGAAGGGAGACCAGTCTATAATTATTTTTATAGTTTCAAACTAGATGGAAATTTCCCTTCTCTGAGGGATGCATTAACGATGAGTTGTAATAATATTTTTATTGCATCACCTCCCTGGACTGTCAGCCAAGATGAGCAAGGATCGAGAGGGCATGTTGTCCTCCTTACACTTCCAAGAAGCTTGTCCACTTCATCAGTATTAACAAACTCGAAATGATCCAGTGTAACACAGTCCACAGAGTTTCTGGACATCTCTCTTATTGGTTCTGTTATAATGCCCGCATCCAGATCGGCCCTTATCTGAAACATTTTATCTACAAAAAAGTCATTAAAAGCGTCACAACAGGCTTTAGTTGGTTCCAATAACGGGTTCAGGGTGGGAGGTAATTGAGTTAATTCTTTAACCAACCTGAACAGTTCTGCTGGATGAGACTTTGCAGATGCAATACGTGCAGCATAGAAAGATTTGTTTGCTGCATCTATTGCCACACGATAGGAATCTAACATGATCCTGTAGAACATATAGATTGTTGGTGGGTTGTAATGTCCGTTTTCTTGATGTTCAGTTATAAATCTGCCTTTGCACTTTCTGCTTTGACCTTCTTCAACAATCTTTCCATAGCTCTGAAATTTTCTGCTAGTATTATGGTGTCATCTGCTAGTATTTTGGTGTCAACAATCTATATCTTAGATTGTTTATCTATTGAACTTGAATGTCGAGAACATCATGCGAAAAGCAGGATTGGTGTGAAAACTGGAAGAAGGAACGTCAACAATCTATATCTTAGAGCAGGGGTAGGCAACCTTTTTGAGCCGGGGGCCAGGTTGCTGTCCCTCAGACAATTGGGGGGCTGAAGCACCATCCATATATATATATATATATATATATATATATATATATATATAAATATTTTTTTTTTAAAAAAAATATGCATGCACACTGTCTCAGCCCCAGAAAAGCCATGGCAAAACCCCTGTGGAGATTTTGCCAAGGAAACCCCAAGAACAGGTAATAACAACAATAATATCATCATGGTGGGCAGCGGTGGCAGGACCGGCCTGGGGCTGGTCCAAAGGCCTCGAGGGGTCACATCTGGCCCCCGGGCCTTAGGTTGCCTACCCCTGTCTTAGATGGTTGATGTGCCTTCCTCCAGTTTTCACACCAATCCTGCTTTTCATATGATGTTCTCAACATTCAAGTTAAATAGATAGGGTGACAGAATACAGCCCTGCCTGACCCCCTTTCCATTGGAAACCATTTCATTTCTCCGTATTCTGTCTTAACATTAGCCTCTTGTCTACAGGTTATGCATCAGAACTATAAAATGTTGTGGCACACTCATTTCTAAGAGCGATTCATAGTTTCTCGTGATCTTAAACAATCAAATGTTTTGTATAGTCTTTATAGACACACAGATTAGCAGCTCTTATTTTCTTTCCACAATTGTAGACAGAAACTTAGGGAGGAAAGATGGGAGTAATACTCAAAAAGATGTCACAGTGTTTTTTTTCATGCGTGGTGTGAGATCTGCTTTTTTCCAACTTCACAATTTGTACAACAGATCTATATTTTCATGGATCAGCTGGCAGTTTTGCTGCCTATTTCACAGTTCAGGCAGGCTCTCATGCTTGCTTGGTTTCACTCTGCCTCTGCATCTGCCTTTAAAATGTATAAAGTACCCTGTTAGAAATGACTGCCAAACAGCTCAAGGAACTGAGAAGAGATTTGTTTGTATGTTATTGTTCTTTAACTAGGCTACTATCTACTGCAGTTTTTGCTGCAACCATGGTAAATTCACCTTAGGGTTGCCATATGTCGGAAATGACTTGAAGGCACACAACAACAACAACAAATACAGGACTGTATTAACTTTCATATGTTTTCTTGCTTGCTAAAGGAGGGATGCCAGAGGGAAAGGGACATTTAAATGAGTAGGATAAGGGCGTCTCCAAAACCAACTCCATTTGATATTTTATTTTTGAGTAAATAAACTCCTCATGTAGAGAAAACCATAGGCATTGGCTGAGGAATTAATTCTTTGGGTGCAGCTGCATCCAGGTACGGAGAGGCAGCCATGCTTGTTAGCATAAGAATTAAATGAGAGATTAGTTATTACAATTATATTGAGCACCACGTAGCACAAATAAGTTTCAGGATTAACTGAATTGACTGAAGAAATTAAGCGGTGCTGGTGAACAGAATATTCTTCTTCCCTTCTGAGGAGCTAGTGCTGAAAGAATATGATAGAGGAATGATATCAGTCTTTCACAACTCTTGAATGGATTGTTTATTTTCAGTATTTATAGGCTGCCTTTCAGAGTCACACCTTCAAAGAGTGCTCACAATGCATCAAAATGCCATTCATAACAATATATTACAAACCATAAAATCATAACTTCACAAAGTAAAACATTAACATATCTAAGGATATAGTAGCAGCATCTAAACATAAAAATCAGCAGCTGTTAAATATGATATATCAAAATATCAATTAAAAGTGGTTTGAAACACATCCCTCCATAAGTGTAATAGTTTGAAAAGCAGTCATTAAATAATATATATTTAAATATTAATTGAAAGTGGTTTGGAACACATATTAAAAAGTGTATTGAAATATATTACATTTAAATTAAGAGCAGTTTGGAACTCACCATGAAAAGGTCTTCAAAAACAGTTAAAAATAATCAACATAAGAGATGTTCTTACCTGTATAGGCAATACGTTCAGTAAATATGACACCACCACTAAAAGTCCCTCTCTCCAATGTCTGCCAGTCTAATACTTCTTAATGGTAGGGTCTTGGAGATCAGTCTTAAAGCTTGAGCAGGTTCATACAAGTGCACACACTCTCATGTATCTTGATTTCAAACCATTTAGGGTGTTTAAAATAACTGCTAGTATTTAGCCTTTATGTGAATCAGGACTTTTCAGTAATGTAAAGGCCCATCCATGTAATGCTTTACCCTCAGTGAAGGTAAATATATACAAGAGATCACAAGAATCAGGACAGATGCGGTCAGATGTTCACAGACAAGTCCTGGTTCACACAAAATACTACTTACTTGCACTATTCCTCCACATGTTATTTGGGTTATGGACTCCCCCTGTAAATATGAGAACTAATGCATGGACCTTGGTCTCTGTGAACCTGTACTGATTTTATCATGTGAAATTGCGGCATTTTCAGTTGCTAAAGAGTTTTACTAGTTGAAACTTTGAAATATGAGGTTTCTTTCTCATACACTTCTTAATTAAATGTGTTGTGTTTGCATTTTCGTACCCATTCAATTCTATAAGATATGAGAATAACATGGAAAACTGACTGAAATATTGCTTCCACGTAAATATTTGTATTCCACTGATTCGTGCTGAACTTCTTCAGGGGGAATAGTTCATCTAGTTTGCCGAAACAAAGACAGAGGTGAAGAAGCTAAAAAAGAAATAACAACAGAAACTGGAAATCAGGTAAGATTTGCTTTTTGGATTTTCTTCTTCCTTGTTATCCTTTGTTGTCAAGAAAAGTACAGAGGTTTTTCCCCCTCAGTAGTTGGTAATATTGTACCAGTTGCTAATTTTGTCTGTTATTTCACTTGACTGAGCCAGTTACAAAAAAGAGATTTCCCTTAAACACTAGGAAGAACTTTTTTTATTATAAGAGCTGTTTGAGAGTGGAATAGACTTCATCAGAGGGTGGTACACTCCCCATTTTGCAAGTCTTTAAGCAGAGGTTGGATGGGCATCTTTTAGGGGTAATTTAACTGTGTATTCTTGCATGGCAAGGTTTTAGACTAGAAGGCCCATATGGTCCCTGCTGACTCTATGGTTCTGTGATTGCATTTGTTGTTGCTTAAGTCCTTTGCAGGATATAAAATAAAACAAAATACTGTTAACCACTTGTGTGGATGTTTTGGATGCACTCCAACTTCAGGACTTTAACATAGAAAGCGGTTATTTTCCAGTGAACATAGAACACAACAAAGTGTGTACAGTTAGTGCCAGAGATGGTTCATCTAAATGGATGTTTTGTATTACATGTGTAGCTTTAGTTAAATTTCGTCTAAAATAAAAAAACATAAGAAGACACAGAATTATCTCAAGCGATTGGCATCTTTAAAGAAGCTTAAAATCTGCAACATGCAAAGGAGCTCACGCTTTCTTGATACAAATACCCTGTATTTAAATTAGGATTTAAAACTTAAAAAACAAACAAACATTAGAAGTGTTCTGTCTGAATACCTGCTTTTTTCAAAATCAAGAACTGATTTTTCTCTTCTTCAGTGTTCTTCCCCAGAGACAGCAGCCAGAATCCTCTCTGAAAGTTATGTATGCCTAACCTTCAGTTATGCACTCGTGACTGTTAGATAGTCACAGCCCTTATGTAGCCCCTAGTTTAGGGGCTATGGTGGTTGTTGTTTTTGTGTGCATTCAACTTGTCCAACTTATGGCAACCCTAAGGCAACCCTATAATGGAGTTTTCTTGGAAAGATTTGTTCAGAAAGGGTTTATCCTTGCCTTTCTCTAAGGCTGAGAGAGTAGGACTTGCCCAGGGTTACCCAGTCACTCTCCATGGCCGAGAGGGATTCAAACCTCAGTCCCCAGTGCCATAGTCCAACGCTCAAGCCACTATAACACACTGACATTCAGCTGGAGGCTACATGTTGTTTGTTGTTGTGTTCCTTCAAGTCATTTCTGACTTACGAACCGTGAAATTCCCCCAGTCCCCATTTACTGGGAAGAAGTCACTGTGATCGCTGGGATTCGATAGGAGTCCCCTGTTGCTTATCCCTCCCCCCCCCCCCCACTCCACACAAGCAATCTCCAGCATGAAGGGGAATTGGGATGGGTCCTGTTTCTGCCAGTTGCACTGGAGATCACTTATGGGAAGGGGTGGAAATATCAGTCTGCTGCTTCCTAACCCACAGGCAAACAATCCCCCATCGATCGCACCGGATATTTCCTAGTAAGTGGGGATTGGTGGCGATTGGGCCAAGTTTCACTGCCTAGCACTGCAACTACAGTGTGTAGGCATCTATAAATCCCATACAGGATTCTGGCCATCATTTTCTCATAGCAGGGTGGACAACATATAGTTGATAGGCTGCATGTGAACCTTTTGCCCAGCTTTATGGTTGCCACCTCCTGTTCATCACTGTGCTTCTGAATTTTACCAGGGACAGCAGGAGGAAGAGGAGGAGGAGGAGAAGGTCACATTTCCCCATGTCCATTTCACAGTGAAAAGGCCATTCCTATCCCAACCTTGCCACAGTGCTAAAATTCAGCAAATTCAGGTCCTAGGCTGTGCCTCCCCAGTGGGTTCAGGTCGACCAATGTAGCTCCAGTCGGAAGCTGACAAGCCCTGCTTTATAGCTTGCTGAAGAATTTGTGCTCCTCATCCTCCTTCTCCTCCTTGCTGCTGCCAAAGAGTCCCACTCATCTTTCCCCACTGTCTTGGTATTAGTAACACAAGTCAGGATCATAGGGCTGGGAGAGGTTTTCACCCAACATCCCAAAATTGTCAATAGAGTGGCAGGGAAACAGCAACCTCAGTGGAGAATATGCAGGTTGGGAAGAGGTAAAAGCCTATGCTGTCTCACAATGAACCAACATGGTATCATCATTTCCCTTTTGTTGATAGTGGTGAAGAAGCAGACATCGTGCTTGGGATTACTGTGGCTTTCTCCCTGTGATCCTGTCCCTGAATGCCAGTTCCCATTTTACAGTAATGGAAGGAAAAGAAAGCACAAGACATCCATATTGTTCTTTTGTTTCTTTCTGTGTGTGTGTTGCGTCATATGGCTACATCCTTACTGCAGAAATAAGGCAGTTTGACACCGCTTTAGCTGCCATGTTTCAATGCTGTGGAATTCTGCGCATTGTAGTTTTGTGAGACATTTAGGGCCTTTGCAGACTGCCAGAAATAATGCACATTAAATTGAGGCACTGCCCTGGCTCTGTGCTAGGGAATCATGGGAACTGTAATTTATTGTGGCACCAGAGCTCTCTGACAGAGAAGGCTCAATGTCCCAGAAAAAAATACAATTCCCATGACTCCCTAGCACTGAGCCAGGGCAGTGCCTCAATTTAATGTGCACTATTTCTGGCAGTCTGCAAAGGCCCTTAGTCTTCTCTCTCTGAGAGTTCTGGTGCCACAAGAAACTGCAATTCCCAGAACTCCATCACATTGAGCCATGGCAGTTAAAGTGGTGTCGAACTGAATTATTACTGCAGTGCGGATGCAGCCAGAGTCACATCTGTAGTAACTTTCAGGATCTTAACTTTGTATGTGATTTTTGATGGTTTTACTATTCCCCTCAACCACAAATATGATAGGGGTCTGTACCCCTTAAATTAAATGTTATTTGGAAAAGAAGATATAGTCAACACCTACTGTGTGATTGTGTAGTGTTAAAAGTGTGTTAAATGATAACCAATCATATCAATTTTGTGGACACCTTTGGATATTTTGTATGTGTTTTGAGTGTTTATCTGTCCAGTCATATCAGTTTTGTAAACACCTTTGGATATTTTATGTCCCTAGCTGTGCCTGTGGGGTAGATAAGATTTCAAGTGAGGCTGTCGTGCAGAAAGCCACATTTCTTTCTTGCTGTCTTCTCTTGTCTTTCCCTAGAATGTTTTTGTCCATATTCTGGACATGTCTGACCCCAAAGGAATTTGGAAATTTGCCGAACAGTTCAAGAATGAACACAGACTAAATGTTTTGGTGAGTTGGGAACATAAAGCACAGCTCAGCTTGCAGAAGCGAATGGGCACTGAGGGATACTGGCTGTTTGAAGGCAACTGTGGGCTTGAACAAGAAACAACTTGGAAATAGTGGATGTACTGTCAGTACTGTGGAATGCCTGTGCCAGGGGTCGGCAACCTACGGCCCGCGGGCCGATTCCGGCCCAGGACACCAGACTTACCAGCATTTGGCATTTTGGCCGGCATTTGGTTTGCATGCACAAACGCGTCGCGGCCGCCATTTTGATAAACAAAATGCTGGCCGCGGCGTGCTCGGTCACGTGCCGACCAGAACAGGCCACGGTGGAGGCGGCGGCGACGGAGGAGGAGGCGGAGGCACCACTGCCTCCGCCTCCCTCTGCCGCCTCCGCCACCGCCTCCCTCCGCCCCCTCCGCCGCCTCCGCCACCGCCTCCCTCCGCCCCCTCCGCCGCCTCCCTCCGCCATCTCCGTCTCCCTCTGCCTCCCTCTGCCCCCTCCGCCTCCCTCCGCTGCCTCCGCCACCGCCACCGCCTCCCTCCTCCGGCTCTGGCTCCGGCTCTGCCGCCGCCGCTGGCTCCGCCACCGCCGCTGCTCGCTTTCGTCAGCGGGCGACAGCGTGTGACGCGGCTGGCATTTTGGAGGCCAAAATGCCGGTCGCGTCGTGGCTGTCGCCCTCTGACGAAAGCGAGCAGCAGCGGCATGTGGGGGGGCGCACCCCCCCCTGGCCCAGCCGAGACCTGGGCTACGGGAGACCGGCCCAGGTCTCCAAAAGGTTGCCGGTCCCTGGCCTGTGCGAACATGTTGCCTTTCCTATGGCAGTTTAATGCAGTGTTGAGGTCTATTACTGATGGCAGGGCAGTGATGTGACTCCCATACATTAATTGAGTCAGAGCCCTGATCCATCATGTTCAGTATTGTCCACACTGAGTGTCAGCAGTTTTCGCAAGTTTTCAGATAGGAGTCTTTCCTAGTCCTAAATGGAGATGCTAGGGATTGAACCTGCAAAGCATATGCTCTCAGAACAGTCACATCTTTTGTCTTACACTTTTTCTTCATAGATCAACAATGCAGGCTGCATGATAAACAAAAGAGAACTAACAGAAGATGGGCTTGAAAAGAATTTTGCTACAAACACTTTGGGTAAGTAGGGTAGTTTTCCCAGAGAGATCATAAACCTCTCAAGCTCTCCTAATGCCTGAGTAAAGCTTGCTTGTATGTTTCCAATTTAAAAACACACAAGCAGTATTAATCTCCTCCCAAATGGCTTCTATATTCTCAGCTTCTAAGAGAGTGAACAATTATCTCCAATGCCTCACCACTCCCTTTAGACTGCAACAAGGCAGATTTGGATTGGATCTTATTATTAGATAAAAACAGTTCAGTTTCCTGGTGGGGAAGGTTGTAGAATGTGTCCTTTTGAGTTTTTTATTAACCAGTTAAAAGGGTGTGGTGGAGGTGTTGCTTTACATAAGGTATCCTGCCAAAGGATAACTTGAATAACTGCTGTCCTTTCCTAGGTTTCATGTATTCTTTAGAAGATGTCCTCAAAAAGCTGGATATTTCATACCCTAAACCAGGGGTAGGCAACCTTTCCCCTTTAAGGGCCGAGGGACTTCAGCTCCCAGAAGCCTCAGCCATGTTGGCCAATAGTCCCATGTTGGCCAATAGCTCCTGGGATTCTGGGAGCTGAAGTCCCTCGGCCCTTAAAGGGGAAAGGTTGCCTACCCCTGCCCTAAACTGTACTTTCTGATTCTGTGTACAATTAATAGAGAAGCATCAGAGGTCTTAGCATGTGAAATAAACATACCACAGAATAAATTAGATAGATCTTTTCTTGTATTGCTTTCCCCATTGTCACAGGAGGTTGGTTTTTTTTAAAAGTCCTGTTCTGGGGGCATCTTCTCTCTTATATGCCACTGATAACTGAGGAACTAGATTAATGGGCATTCTTGGTCCATTACTGTGATTGAGGTTTAGCTAATTCTACTATTTTTAATTGCAAAAGAATGGGGAAAGAGAGACGGACAAGACAGATTCCCTGTGGGAGTTTTCTGGAAGTGGGGTGAAGGATTTGAAAGAGTAGGCTGCTTACTGAAATCCAGATTGAAAATTTCTGTATTCTACCAAAGAGGTGTGATGCACACAGGTTAATTTTGTAATTAATATTGGCTTAAAGTGATATCTTTTCCTTTTTCACTAGTCTTGTGGTTGTAAATATCCTTTCTGAAGTACTGAATATTCCAAAAGGGTATGAGAAGCTACTTGCAAGCCAAAAAATAGTTTGAGAGGTGTTGATATGGGGCTGTGATCTGGGGAGGAACAGAAGCAGCAATGGTGTTTAGGAGTAAATTGCAGTAGGGGTGGAAGAATGTTATAATGAGAGTGGTTTTTCAATCAATAATATACATGTATTTTCTTCATTCTTCTCAGCATCCCAAAGACCATTATTCCAATCTTCTCAAGTTTCCCAAGTGTCATTATCCCACAAAGGGGACGAGATTATACTGAGTTTTTATGGGACTTTTTTTGAGATAACAGCATTGGAAAAACAGTCAGAATGATGGAATAAAACTATCTAGCATAAAGCAAATACCCAGCCCAAACTATATCCAAATGCCTCTCTTTTACTAAGATGTATTTCACTCTGGATTCTTTTTTTCAGTCTTGTCACTCATCACAGATAACATTTTTGTTTGAATTCTTCCTTTGCTTTTGCAATCTGCAAAACATACTTTTCCAATTGATGCATTTGTGGAATAGTAGAAGAAGTCTTCAGAAAATCTGAAGTATTAAGCCAACTGTTGCATAATCTAGGCCAGTGGTTCTCAAACTTTTTACCCTTGTGACCCCCTTTACATGTGGCTGTTGCCTCCCCCCCTTCAATGTTGTTTATGAAGAAAAATATTTTGTTTATTTAGCGTATTTTCATTTGCCCTTTCTTGTATATTCATATTTTAACATTTTATCAGGAAATAACATACTTCAAATTAGAACAGATTTATTTAAATACATTCAATATGTAACTCATGTATAAATTTTACACATCAAGTTTGGGAAGAGACGGAGGTAGCGGCAGGATAAGGGACTCTTTAAGTCTCATGCCCCCACCCTAGAGCAACTCTCGCACACACACCCGGGGGTCCCACCTCACCATTTGAGAACCACTGATCTAGGCCCAGGATGGTTTCTACAAATGGCAAATTTTGCCTGGCAGGCAGTTTTTGATTGAATTGTAAGTGCCATGCTGTTCCCTTTTTAAAACCATGTCAATTTGCAGATTGTTGGGTCGTGTTTACATGTATATATGTAGCCAGTGACAACTGGTGGCTCCCACATCAGTAAGGCAGTGAATACGGTCCAGGCTTTAGTTCATAGTTTTGAGAAGCAGTCCAGAATGCTGCATTATATCCCCAAAATAGATTCAGCATCTTGGACAGCTTCTTAATGTTATCAAAAATGTGGAACAGACTCACTACTGTAGTGAGTTGACAATCCAAGTGAAGGATTCCATAATGGCAATGTTAACCCCCCAAAACAAACAAACAAACAAACAAACAAACAACAACACCAAAACCAATTGAGTTTATTGTAGGAGGAACTGCCTGTTAAACATTCTGAATTTATCTTTTAGGAACATATATTTTAACAACAGTTCTTCTACCTCTCTTGGAAAAAGAAGATGACCCTAGAGTGGTAAGTTTGTATGCCTTTAATTTGAAGGCAAATGCTGTCACTTGCTGGGGTAACCCTTTCTTTGCCCATGTTCTTGATGTAAATGGATTTGTGGCATCAGTTACAGCTTGGCAGGGCTGGCCGTTTGTGTTGATAGGAGTCACACATAGAAGAAAGTTGATGTGTGCCTTCAAATCATTTCTGACTTATGGTGACCCTAAGGCGACCCTCTCATGGGGTTTTCTTGGCAGGATTTGTTCAAGGGGTGTGTGTGTCATTGCCATCTTCTAAGGCTGAGAGAGTGTGACTTGTTCAAGGTCACCTAGTAGGTTTCATGTCCGAGCTGAGACTTGTCCCCTGGTCTCCAGAGTCCTAGTTCAATGCTCAAACCATTATGCCACGCTCTGTAAATTTGACAGTGTCAAATTTGAGGTATAAACCCATTTTATATACTTGGAGACTCAGTCTTTCTTTTACATCAAATTCACTGGATGACTCCAGTGCCTTCTGCCTTCCCCCACTCTTGCTGATGCCAAGACCTACTGCACCAGAATTGCATGAAGAAGCAGGTTTGGGGAGAAGGCTTTTTTTGTTCTTAAAGAGATCAACACCTTGACTTGCAATGATCTTAATTTACATGTCAGTGCTATAGGAACGTTTGTGAGGAAGGGGAAAGGAAATAATGAACCTCAGATACTAGAGCAAGCTTACTGTGCCAGCTTCATACTATGGGTTGCATAATCATGAACCCTTTGTTTCTGGGGCCTTACATGGTTTCAGTTAACAACTGCTCCACTAGCAACAAAGAAGCCTAATGTCTATGCTAGGCCCATGTCAAAAACCAAAGAATTCTACGTTTTGAGGATGTGGTGTTACTGCTTATCTCATGCTTTATTGAAAGATTGTTATTTGGGCAGCACATCATGCCTGTTGTTAGAACAGTGCTTTCATTACCAACTTTTGGAAGAGTTTCTTCCCTCGCCCCTACCCTGGTGAGGCAAAAAGGAAATACTCTTCTGTGTCTCTGGAAGCCTGTGGGTGTTTAAATGAATGCTCATTCCAACTCAGCGCAGCTGAACCACTTCCAATAACAGCTTTTTGTGTCTATCAGTGTGTGTGTGTATGCATGTACTTGTAAGATTCATTTATGTCTTTGAAAGAGAGGGGGGAAAAGATTGGGCTGATTGCCTGACATAGTGGCTTTTTATGTAAAGGTTCAGGAGTTTTGTATTTGAATAGTTAATAAAATATCTTTGCATTATAACCTTTAAAGAGTTAGGGTAGAAATCAGCATAGCTTTTTAAGGAGATAGCCACTATGATATAAGACTCTAAATTTCAGAGCTCTTTACATATGTTCTTCAGACTAGTTGCTGTTTGTCTTTTTAAGTGGCACAAAGGAATCTTGGTACATGTTCAGCTACAAAGGACTGTTCTTTCCAGTGGTTTTTGTTTTCTAGGTTTTCAACACTGATGCATTTTAATTTTTATTTCCAGATCACTGTCTCTTCAGGAGGGATGTTAGTTCAGAAACTGAATGTATCAGATTTGCAGACAGAAAATACAGCATTTGATGGGACAATGGTCTATGCACAAAATAAGGTAAGATTCACAGTTCATGAAGCAAAATCAGAGACCAGGAGATGATAAAGTTCCTTTGTACACACATGTGGCGGTTTTGAGTAAATTACGTTTTGGTGCAAAAAAGAAAAGGACTATAGAAAACTGAAATCTTGTGTTTCAGAAGGGTTTTGAAACAGCTACTAAATGTGACTAGAATTGTGTTGGTGACATATGCTAGCATAACCCACTATGCCAGTACCTGTGCTTTTAGGGACACTGTGAAAGGAGGTATCTTGTACCTTCTTCTGCAACACCCTTACCCTGAGTGTGCACTAGCAGTTGGGGAACTCTGATGCATTTCAGTTCCTCTAGATACCAGTTGGCTTTGGGGATGTTCCAGGGCTTGTTCCACTCTGCTTTAGCATCTGGAGAAGGAAGAACCAAATCCTCTTTTCTATGTACAAAGAACATCTTGTCCATCCTGGTGCCACTCACAACTGATCAGTGATTAGAGGGATGGAGTTGCACTAAGGAGCTCCCTGGCTGTGGTTGCACACCCAGGGCAGGCTTTGGGGAAAAGTAGCAGCCTCCACCCTTGGATGACTGTTGTAAAGATACTGATGGAGACTTGTGTCCTGCCACTCTGCTAATTGGATTTCAGCCTACAAGGTTAGAATGGAGATTGCCCAGCTGGCAATCTCAGTTGTGTATGTGCTTTTAAGACTGTTGTTTGCATGGAGCTTTATTTTATTTTATTTTTTTTAAAAAAACCCAAACAAAACCAAACCCTGGAACTGAGACAGAAGCTTGCAGTATTTTCATGCACAATGGAGAAGATACTCTGCAGTGGAAGGAGGGAAAAAAAGGCTGACCAAGTAATTATTGTGTCCTTTCACTAGTAGTTGGTATTAAGATGCTGAACTAAATGGCCTATCGCTCTTTTTTCCAGTTTGATGCCTTTTGTTATATCCTAGAGACAGCAAGTGGTCATGACTGAACAGTGGGCTAAAGCACATCCCAGCATCCACTTTTCTTCTATGCATCCTGGCTGGGCAGATACTCCAGGTATTTGTTGCTGAGTAGGAATAGCAATTTCTTTGCTTAAATATAAAGTGGCTTTGCCGGCTATTTGAAGGAAACACCCCATGGCACTGTCTCTGCTGTGCTTTCCTTTATAACCTTTGAACTTTATATCTTTTTCCTTGCCCAAGAAAACGTGTGAAAAGATTGTACTCCTGACTGGACTAGAAAGTGGAACAATCAGGAAATATAGATTGCTTGTCTTTTGTACTTCTTTGACTTCAGAGAGCTAAGCAGAGGTTACTTGTAAATCTCTGGCTATCTTGAGGGAAATTCTGCCTTGCAATAAATTTCATGGCAGGGTTCATTACAGTTACCCTTATGTTTTTGTGGGGGATCCGTTCTAGACCCCCCCCCCAAAAAAATGGAAACTCGCATATATTCAAGCCCCATTGGCTTGAATGGCCATGCGTTCCTGCGTGTGGCACTGTGTGCATGCCATGTGCGCACACGCCATTTTAGCCAATGGGGCTTGTCCCTCCATTAATAATTGAGACCTCGGACTTTAAGTCCGCGAAAACAGAGGGACGACTGTATATAGCTTTATAAAACTCAGTTTGTTTGTGAATTTACTTGCTTTTGGGCCATGAACAGTGTTCTTGTATTAAGAGGCTAGATTTGAAAATTTGTTAAAACACTATCCATAGTCTAATGGATGATGCTGATTGTAAACTCTGCTTCTTGCACCTTCATAGGAGTTCTCAAAGAAGTGCAAACTCAAAAGTATTATATTCTGGAAATTTCCCAAGGGGTGTTGTATGTATACTATTTTTTAAAAAAAGCAGTATTTGTGATGCACGCTTAATTGCAGCATCGACACTCACCAAGATAGGAATATGTTCCTGCAGTTTTAGTCTTCAGTCTTCCATTCTGTATTGTGTGAGATGTGGATAGTCCTAAAGGGATTATTTTAAAACTAAATCATGTTCAGATGCACATTTATACACCTCGCAGCAGTGTCTGTTAACGCAAGAGTGCGGTTTGTGGTAGACAGGGGTCTCTCTTAACACAAAATACACCGTGAAAGAACTGACACTAGTACCAAAAATAGGAGACGAATAATGGTGATCAGTGATGCAAAAAGAGACTTTGCAGGCTGGAAGAAGTACGGTAGCATATTTCAAAACTATGATAGAGTGCCATTGATTATTGGAGGACAAGCCTTTTGTCACTTATTTTGTGAGGAAGGACATTTTTTTACATGCACTTATCATAACCATTACCTTGTAGCGGTAAGGTCATCTATGCCAGATTTTTATGAGAAGATGAAGAACAAATTACGGACAGAGGCTCAGGGTGCAGACACTGTGGTATGGCTTGCCATCTCTCCTGCAGTGAAGAAGCAAGTAAGCGGCCAGTTCTTCCAAGGTAAAATGTTTTCACTTGTATAGCCTTGTAATTAACAAAACATGGGAAAATCTGTCCTCTAGCAATGTATTTAAAATTATGAAAAGCTAAAAAAAGAAAAAAAGGTGTGAATGCAACAAGCATTGGGAAATATGTGCATTATACATGCTTAGAAGCACATGCTAGGATTGGCTGTAGCTCTGTGTAGTGTGGTTTTGGTGGCAACCTGGGTTTATTGCTCTGTTCCCAATGAAACATCTTTAGCATGATACATCAGACTGTGCTTGTTCAGCTGATGTTGGATTACAGTTATCAGCAGCCTTAACCAGCATAGCTAATGGTAAAGAATTATGGGAATTGTGGTCCAAAACATATTCCCCAGTTTTGTTTTATGTTGTGAACATTCAAATTGTAGCATGTCTTAACTGTGGATCCTTAACTAGTGTTGCACACTTGTTCACTAATACTAATAAATTTCAGGAAAGAATGGTTCCCCCTGAGCCAGTTCTGACTGTTAAAATTCATTGTACATTTTTACTTCCAGACAGACAGCCTGTTCCGATCCATTTACCACTGGCATGGACAAAATCTTCACCTGGTGATGAAGAAAAATTGATGCAAGTTCTTGAAGAGCTCTCTCAGCAGTTTAAGTCCCAATAGTCACTACTTTCTACTTCTTCTTTAACAAGAGTTCTAGTAGTATAGCAGCACATTACAGCAGCATTTTCCCAAACTGAACTGAAGGGTCAACTAAGCAAAGCAGCACTGCAATTGAAAATTTGCAATATATGGAAGCTAATAGCATACAAGAACTCACATACTTTATTTTGCAGCAGAAGAACATCTGAAGCATCCCCAGCTGGCTTTCTGTGCTTTTTATATATCTGATTTGTGCTCAGTAGAATTGTGCAGTTTCTAGAACAGGCTTCTGGAAAAAGCTGAAAACATGCAGACATTGTGCTGATTGCTGGACAAACTGGCCTAGTTTGTTTCAGTTGAACAAGTCAGTGGCAACTAATTCCAGTATCAGTCATGTTTACAAGCCAGCCCAGAGAATGATAAGATGTATTTATGTTTTCAAAATATATCTAGCTTTGAGAAAGTAGTAGAGAAAAAGAAGAGAGCTCTTGTATTTCTCCACAGTCACAGTTCTATATAATTTCTATCCGTTTAATTACTCATGTCACTCTTGCTGTTTTTAACAGTCCAAGAGTTTTCACCTTTAACAGGGAGGGCATAATGTGAATATTGTTCCTCTCCCAACAACATCCTCAGAAAACCTCAAGGAGTGAGTTGCAACCTGTGCAACTTGGCTTACTACTACTGACCTGCCTTCTCCCTTATGCATAGAGGGCATGTGCCAAGACAAAGTAAGAATATCTGTTGTTCACAATTTGAGGGCTCTCCCATAACTTTTGAGTTTTCCACTATTTTGGAAACCCATTTGTGTTTGTACTGTGTACCTTCAAGTAGTTTCTAACATAAGGCAACCCAAAGGTGAACCTATCACAGGGTTTTCTTGGCAGGTTTCTTCAGAGAGGGCTTGTCTCTGAGGCAGAGACAGTGTGACTTATCTGAGGTCACCAAGTGTTTTACATGGCCAAGTGGGGATTTCAGCCCTGGCATCCAGAGTTGTAGTCCCAGCAGTCAAACCACTATGCCACACTGGAAGCCTGACAGAATCTAAATATCTTTCTGAAAGGCCTGTCACGGCTTCTGATATTTGCCTTAGGAAACCCATATAATCAAGGGCTTTGATTTTGTGACAATTGTAGTCCACCTCTTCTCATGCAATGAGGTAGGTGAATTTACATCCTAGAGGCACCTTAAATCTTTACAAGCCAAATACTTTGAGCAATTATGCTAGGATACTCAACTACACATGTTAGCTTCCCTTCCAGACAGATATGTGGCAGGCAGTATGAACCATTTCACTGGTGTAATGAAACATGCCTGGTCCTGCTGGCTTGCAGCAGTTCTGTGACTATGGATCACTTCCTTAGGTTAAGAATCAGTTAAGAAACATGGGGCTATACGGCACCCATGGCTAAGAGCATCGTTTAATCAACTAGTAAATTCTTCCTTATCAAAATTACAGCTGGAGAATGCTTTGTTATAAACTAATAATGTAAAAATGTAATGTATATTTTGTAACCAATGAAAATTAATTAGAATAAATAATATGCACTCTGAGGCAAAGAGTTGTTGTTTTCACTGCCACTTCCTACAGCAAATGAGATATAAACATTTATATGGACACTGTCTAACATAGCTGCTTTAAAAGAGGCAGTTTTAATTTGTATTTTTTTAAATTTTTATTTTCTGAAAAAAGAAATAATAAGGCAGCAAAACAAAACTTGAAATTTAACCACATTAATTTGAGAGCCATCTTGAGAATTAAAACAATTACAGTGATCCACAATTTTTTAAAACACACATCCTGTCAGAGAGGTGATCAAAGTAAGATAGTTTCAAGCATGTCAATTTTAGGTCAAATCCCAAAGGATGTTCCTGCAGTGCTGGTCCAGCTAAACAGAAGGACATTCTGTGCGATGACAATTCTGTACAATGGGCAAGAAGTTTTAGCCATTTTTTGCTATCTCAGTTTGGATTGGTTTCTACACTCATCAGTAATGCTTGGGAGTAGAAGCCTAGATTATCCTCTTGGATGTTTGCTACCAAACAATGTATTCATCTTGGATTTGCAAAGAAAAAGACTGGCTTTTGTCTGTGCTTCTCTTCACCCATACATCCCACAGGATTTTTTGCTAGAATGCAAGAACAAAGGCAATCTTTTCTGTTAACAAGCTCTGGCTACCCATAATCTAGAGGACACTTGGTAATTCCAAGTTCTTGCTCAATGACTGGAGAATACAGAAAGAGGTTTTTCTTTTTTCTTTCTGTTTTGTCTCCTAAGATGCAGCATCAGCCTTGCCAATGTCACCCAGCAGAAGACTGCTCACATTCATAAAGAATCCCTTCACATAAAACAACACAAGTCAACACAGAACATGAAACAAACCCCACTGCACACATATTTTCCAGAGTTTCAAATGGCTGAATGGAGCCAGATTGTATAACTGTAGGTTTAAAAAAATATCTTCTGCATTTGAGAATGAAGAGAAATAGAGCATTTGGTGTAAGTGTTCATGCTGGATCTGCTAGATTGCTTGGAAAACCATCCAGAGGTATTAGTTCTTGTCCTTATCAGTCTCTACACCAGTTGTTCCATCTTCTACCATAGGACTAGGATTTCCCTGTTCAGTAACACTGAGTTTCTTTAGGCTTTCATGGATGCATCAGGATACTATAGGTGTCATATCCCACAACTGTTAAAAGGAAAGGAATGCAGACAGGGAGAAGAGATTATTGAAATGATTTACTCAAACTGTATGGGACGATCCTGGTAATCCTTTCCCTTGCCCTGTTTATACACCCAAGGGAAATGGAGGCAGCAATCCATGAGGAAGACATTACATTAGCAGTAGCAGAGTCCATGAAAAGTGTAAATCCCTACCCTGCATACTTACCTTAATAACCTTGTCTGTCCCAGATGTCAACAGCCACCCCCTGGTTGCATCAAAGTGTACATGGACAACATTGTGTTTACTATCATGGAAAGTAGCTGTGGGAGCACGCCTAGGAGGAAAACAAAGAAAATAAAAGCTCTGCACTGAAGACAGGGTAAGCAGAGCAATTGATCAGGATCTATTGGAAGGTCTCTGTGACAGAATGAGACTTTATGGTCCTTAATTGTTTCAAGTGTAGCAGCAATGAAATGACATTCTCTTCCACTGCCCTAAAATAAGCTGCTGAAATGAAGAAAATGTGTGTGTGAAAGAGAACAGGTTTTCTGTGTGGAAGGATGGTGAATTCTTATATTCTAAATACGTTCCTGGGTTCAGAATTATGTAATGCTTTTTGCAGCTGGAGCCAATTGAGGGATTTCTGCTAAAAAATGAAGCCGATCTCGCAATATAGATAAGGAGGTATTACTATAACAGGGTGGTTGAAAAACCTGTTATAGTAATACCTCCTTATCTATATTGCTTCTTAGAGCAGGGATAGGCCACCTGGTCTCTCCTGACACTAGACTACCAGCTTCTATAAGCCCCAGCCAGCATAGTTAATGGCCAGAAAAGGCCACAAGTTGCCTGTCTCTGACTTAGAGGAAACTGTCTTAGCGGAGGGTTCATCTTCCCTCTGAAATCTGATTATATTGCCAAAGATCAGAAGAAAGCAGGACAGGCAGGTAACAAGGAAGGAGGGTGAACATAAGATGAGACAAGACTAGGACAAATTACTTACTCCTCATCTGTTATTGATTCATAACAACTGTCACAGACTCTCACTTCAAATTCAAAGCCCATCAGCGGGATGGAGGAGCGCTTTGAACTGCATTTGCCACACACAGCTTTCCCACACTTCCGGCAGTGATGCTGAAATTAAAAGCAGATAGGATTCACCCAGATGAGCTGAAAGGGTTTATACGGGCATCTCTATTGAGCCTATCCAACCTAAGGAGGAAAAAGTGCATTCGACACATTTCTGTAGCAGGCTTCCCTTTCTTCCACAGAGCTCTGTCAATACAGATAAAGAATTACAAACCCATGCAGGTAAGGAGGTGGCAAAACTACATGTAACTAACCTCAAATCAATTCACACACAGTCACCATACTTGGAGGGTACAGCTGGCCCTGTCTATCCGTGGGCTTGCCATCGACAAATTGGGGCATCCATGGATGGCCCACCCGGTTCTCCCTAATGGTGGTCCTGTGTTTTTGTTTTTGTTATCTGCTGGGTTTTTATTTTCCAGAACAGAACCCCACTGGATATGAAGGGCTGACTGTAAATCTACTGGGAATGATTGTTCCTTCACCTCCCTTTTTTTAAATACAAAGCAGAACAGAGGAGTCCTTACAGGAACTATTTGGCTTTAATCATGCACTATTATTTAACAGAAATGGCAATGCTAATCTGTCCACACCACCCACCCTTTTACTATTTTGTACAGATTATATGTCAGTACATTTAACAACTCTGGAGAACCAAGAACCAAGAGAAAGAGGTTCATCCTCGGGTGATGAGGGCACAGGTGGAGAACATCTCCAGCCCCACCTCCCACCCCTACAAGCAAACAGGGCTGCAAGTGTCAGAATCAGGACATCTGCCACAAGTCCTTTCTCCACCTTGTTTGCTAGGAGTTTTTTTTTTTGGGCGGGGGACATAACTAAGAAGCCATGTAAAATTCTGGCCCTTGTCTGTAAATGATTGGCCCAAGTCAGGAATCATGTTAAAACAAGGAGAACCCACAACAAAATGTGGTATGGAGCACTTGGGAAAGCGGGCTCCATTTTGCCAAGACTTTTTTTCTACGCCAGAGCAAAATTTTCTCACTTTAATCTTGAGTTATTGAAAAATGCTTGAAGGCAGTGGGTATCACAGTGAACAGCCTTTGTGAGGATTAGCAACATGGAGGCACAAGGGAACATGCATTGAGTTATAGCTTGTACTGTTCCTGGTCCATCCCATCATCTGCCCAGCAACACTCCTTCATCAAATGTTTTTTTTCCCCTTCCATGCTCAGTCTTCTGTGACCACTGAGCTTGTTCAGTCCACATAAGTTTTATTTAAAGGATCCCCCTCCCTCTTTTGCACATCTATACATTTCAGACCCCCTCCCCCATCTGTAGGGTGCAGCCTCCATCTTGGGTGCAGATATTGTTCTTTTGGTAATACAAGGTTCTGTTCTCAGAAAAAGGATTCACTCTTAGCATGCAGGCTGTTGCACTGAGTGCAAGGGGAGGCTAGTGATAATCTTTCAAGGAGGAACATGTCACATACCTGTCTAAGGCCTATTTTCTTGCTATCCCACATTTGTTTGAAGTTCCAGAAGAAGGGCTGATCGCACTTTTGACACGAGTCACTGTCCAACCATTCTGGTGTCTATTGTAAGAATGGGGGAGAAAATCCTTCAGTGCATCTAATAGGTACAGAACCAAAACAAGCAAGATTTGCCAATCTTCATTGTAGATCAGCTAATGCTTTGCTCCACCCTGGGCCCATTCAAACTACCATATATACTCAACTATAAATCAACCTTATGTATAAGTCAAGGTCAAATTTTGGGGCAAAAATTATGAATTTTGATATGACCTGTGGATAAGTCGAGGGTAAAACTTATGAGCATGTAACAAAGGATCTAAAAGATGAAACAAATACCAAAGAACTTACAAAATTCCAGCAGGCATAACTGTTTGTGCTCACCCTAAAGGCTCCCAGGACAGATTATGCTTTTACCCTTTACCAGGGGATGGCTCATTTTTAAATAAGATTTAAAGTACAGTACTTACATTGACCCGTGGGTAAGTCAACCCAGGTTTTTTTGGGTCAAATTTTGACTATAATTTCTAGACTCATACATGGGTCTGTACAATATGTAACAAATAACACACACAATTCTGCATTATAAATTACATCCATCATGAACTTGCGTTCATTTATTCATGGGGTGCACAGTCCAGATCAGGCTCTTCAATCAGGTACCCTCCAGATGTATGCAACGTATCTCAGCAGCAACCAGCATGGCCAGTGGTGAGGGATACTGGAAATGTAGTTCAGACTATTTGAAAATTTGAAATGCATAGGGACTGTTAAAGTCCCTCCATCCTCCTTTACAAGTCTGTTCCCCTTTTGATCAGGAAGCAGCTGACTGATGTTCTCACCCACCATAGTTTGTGGAAGACTGTCCCAGATGTTG
Organism: Phrynosoma blainvillii; assembly: GCA_026167975.1. Lineage (NCBI taxonomy): Eukaryota > Metazoa > Chordata > Lepidosauria > Squamata > Phrynosomatidae > Phrynosoma > Phrynosoma blainvillii. The sequence continues at coordinate 191,097,814 of JANUYF010000001.1, read as the reverse complement.
CAGTGCAAATGGGCATTTCTTAATCCTGTATATATTAATGAGAGCAAAGCACGAGTAGCCACCATTAAAGCTCTGTCAACCTTATCTGAGTATGGAAATAAGCCAAGCTACAGGAAAACTAGCCCATGAAAGGACTGGCAACAGTGGAAAGGTTATTCTCTTTCCCACCTGCCAATTCTGTACTGTAAGCTTCCTCCTACCCAAACATCACTGTTAAAATTCAAGTAGAGTAGGAAATGCACTATTTGCCAATGTAACATATAGTTCCATCCTGAGTCTTAGTAGAATTGTTGGCGATGAATGGGATAGCAGCAGAAAACCAGTCAGGTTAAAGCTGTCAAAGAGATGTTGTACCTTTTTTCAGTAACTCTATGGCTTTTAAATATTTATTGAATACATGCACTATCAACAGACTGAAAATAAAGTTCTTCTTTAGAGACCCTGGAAGGAGATATATTTTTCTCAGTCTGAGGCCCTTTAACAATTTAGCAAAAGTTATATATCTTCAAAACAAAAGACCGTTTTCATGATTTCAGATCCGATGAAGAGAATCTGTCTAATAGTTCTCACTGCCACATTTCACTATCAAAGCCAGCAAGACACAGAACTCAACTAACATGGGCAATTTCAAAGATCTAGACTGGAAACTAGCAATGTGTGGACCTCCAGAGTTTGTTGAACTCTTTTCGCAGCACCCTGCAGCAGTGGCTACGCACAAGCTATGTTCATATGTACACTGGCATGTATGGCACGAGATCATGCCTGCTGCCTTCCAGGGGTGTAGTGGGGGGCAGGCAAAACAAGGGCATTGCCCCTTCAAGTAAGAATTTTGCCTCCTCAATTGTACTTTGGTCCCCAAATTTCTATCAATGCAGAGAGTGAAAAATTGAAAATTGCTCACACCTTGCAATCTTTTATTTATTATGTTTGCATGCTCATGGGAATTTTGCCTTTTCTTTGGTGGCTTAAACCCTATTTCTAAATACCCAACTGAGGTTTTAAGTTACTGAAATGCTAGAGATGTGGAGGTTGAAGGGAAATCTTATGAGGGGAGAGAAGGCAGAATTCTTATTTTGGGGGAATGTTCTCATTCCCCTCGCCACCCCCTGCTCCACAATTTATACCCCTCCTGCTGCTGTAGATTCAATAGGTGGGCACAAGGGCCAGAACTAAGGCAGTTATGAATGCATAACCAAGCTATGCAATTGTGACTGGTCTATATTCACAATCTCCACATATTTGCCATTTTAGGGAATACATAGGGACTGTGAAAGTCCCCCAATCCTAATATACTGGGCAGCAGCCGCTTCAATTGATAAGTTTGTTCCCCTGTTGATCGGGAAGCAGCTGACTGATGTTCTCACCCACACTCCCTGCGCAATCTCGGGTGGAAGGTGGAAATGCAACAGGGACCCTGCTTCCGGCTGTCACATCAGAGAGTGCTCTTGGGAGGGGATGGAAGAGTTAGCTGCCTCCCAATCAACAGGGGAACAAAATCTGTTGCTTATAGCAGCTGCTGCCCAGTACACAGGGATCGGGGGAGCTTGGGCCAGGAGACAATACGTAGCTACAGAACTAAGATAGTTTGACATCCCTAACTGCCAGTGAATTGTGGCCATTGTCTTTACCTATAACCAGAAACCCAGATTGCAACAAAGTTCCCAATTATGCACACAAATCCAATGAATATAGGATCCCTTCTCGTGATGGGTTAAGCCAGTGTTGCATAAGTGGACTTTCACTCAGACATGGGAACTTCTCTTTCTTTGCTTCCCCATTCACTATGGCCTCCAAACTAGTCCAGATGGTTCCTGAACCCTCAAAACAGACTTTCAAGGTACTTTGGAGGGGGGAATAGAAGGAGGAGGAGGAGGAGGAGGAGGGGAGGGATCCTTTCCTTTACTACAGGCGAGTTGATATAACTCCTTAAGCTGAACATGCAGAGGGGAAGGACAGGGCTCCTGCTCATCCATCTGCTCACTCTATGCATGCAATTAAGGCAAGAACTGACACTGATTTCCTCTGCGAATTCTGATTGTGATTCTTACTAGATACTTTCATTCTAAAGGGCAATACTTTGCTGCTGATAGGAACAGGGATGTTTTGTCTTTAAATCTCATTACCTAATCAGGATCAATACTTCAGTGAGTATATAATAATAATAATAATAATAATAATAATAATAATAATAATAATTTACAACTGGGTCTTTGCTCACTCAACACTCACCAATTTGATAGTGAGCCAATTTCATTCTGTCATTAAAACTAAAAAACTTATAGAGCAGGGGTAGGCAACCTTTCCCCTTTAAGGGCCGAGGGACTTCAGCTCCCAGAATCCCAGGAGCTATTGGCCAACATGGGACTATTGGCCAACATGGCTGAGGCTTCTGGGAGCTGAAGTCCCTCCGCCCTTAAAGGGGAAAGGTTGCCTACCCCTATTATAGAGGGTAGCAACAGTTATAACAGGCTTGTAAACTGATGGGTTTACAAAGGGGCATACAGAGGGAAAATGTCCAGGCCTTAACAGAAGGGGCTGTTCCGTAATCATTGTTGATACATTTTAAAGTGTATTTTCAAAAGCATTAGAGCCAAAGTTTTAAAAACCAATGGGATTTTCAAAAAATCCACTTCGATGCCAGGTACCAATCTCAGTGCACACTAAATTAAAGTTGGACCGAATGAGGCACTTCTTTCCTGTGACCGTGCAACTGTCTACAAATAATTTCTCTGTCCAACTAGATCCTAGTTCTGAGAATAGGTTGTTGTAGAAACCAAAGTAGGCCTAACTTCACACTGGAATGACATACACAACTCAGCAGGAAAATTGTAACAAACAGAAATATACCAAGGACGAGAGGTAATGGGAGAGAGGAAGGGATATTAAAGTTTTGTTTTTCTGTCTAAAATGACAGAACTATCAACCACTTAGAGATTACTTTTCAGATGATGGTTAAGAGCAGGGGTAGGCAACCTTTCCCCTTTAAGGGCCGAGGGACTTCAGCTCCCAGAATCCCAGAAGCTATTAGCCAACATGGGACTATTGGCCAACATGGCTGAGGCTTCTGGGAGCTGAAGTCCCTCGGCCCTTAAAAGGGAAAGGTTGCCTACCCCTGGTTAAGAGCCTTTTTACTTTGGTCTGTCAAACAAAAAGCTGCCCACATGATTTATCGTGAGCAGGCCAAAGGGGACAATTTACATTGTCAAAACTGGGTCTGTAGTTGTATGCAACTTGAAATCACAGCCATTATCTAAAGGAAAGTTTGCTAGGAGCATTTTCCTAATTGACAGATTACTAGTTCTATTGTTCACTGAAGTGATTTTTTATAAATTTATTTTTAAACAAACATCACTTAAGAGTTCCCCTGCCCAGTTTCAGAATAAGATTGCATTCACTGTAAGCTGAGTCAAAGACCTGCTACAAATCCATGTTGAACAATACAAGGATAATCATTGAGCAGTAAATATCTTGCTTTGTATGTATGGTTTATTGGTAGGAAAATTTTGCCTTGTTTTAGGACCAGAGAGCAGGGGAATTTCCTAGTAAGAAATACATTTGCCAACAAGCCCCATTACTGCCAAATTGCCTGAAATTCATAGCATGGTCTCTGCTCCATAAGCCCCCTTGCTCAAAACTCCTCTATAGCTAAGAATGGAAGTTTACAAAATTCTTCATGATGTGGAGAAAGCTGGGATATCCTATTTTTCTTTCCCTTAGATCTCCAGTGAGTGAAGGGAAGACTCACCCCTTCTTTGTTTTTCTCTCTAACCAAGTATGTGGATGTAGTTCCCCATCACCACCCTAAAATTACCTGTCATCTTTTCTGCAATGTAGAAATAATGCAGTTTGACACCTCTTTAACTGTCATGGCTCCATCCTATGGAATCCTGGGATTTGTAGTTTGTTGTGGCACCAGAGCTCTTTGACAGAGGCGGCTAAATATCTCACAAAACTACAAATCCTAGAATTCCATAATGTTTAGCCATGGTGGGTAAAGTGATGTCAAACTGCATTATTTCTGCAGATCAGATTCAGCCTAGGACTTAGGAACAGCCAACTAAATTGACAGATACAGGAGGGACTGAAGAAGTACTTTCAGTTAATAATTAACTTATGGAATTTTTTGCTATGACAGAGAAATATTTATACAATGTGGATGGGTTTTTTTTGGGGGGGGGAGGAGAGATATTAAAGCAAGTCTGGAGGAAATAAAGGACTACTTAGTTATGTATACTGGCCAAGGTAAAAACAGAACACTTTGTTTGAAATATCTTCACACTGCAAAAAGTGATCTTCCCTTCCCTTTATGTCATAAACAAAATCTACAACCCTAAAGCAACACTGAAATACTAGGGGCTCACATTAAAACTGACAAGCCCAATAAGGTAAACTGTCACATGATTCTAACTTTGTGGTCAAATTCTAAAAGAGCCCCTTGGAAAGACTGGCTTTTCCCATGTTTTTTACAATGTTTAAATCAAATATCATTTCCCTGACCATATAAAGGCAGGGGTAGGCAACCTTTCCCCTTAAGGGCCGAGGGACTCCAGCTCCCAGAATCCCAGGAGCTATTGGCCAACATGGGACTATTGGACAAGATGGCTGAGGCTTCTGGGAGATGAAGTCCCTCGGCCCTTAAAGGGGAAAGGTTGCCTACCCCTGATATAAAGGGGAAGAACTGAGTATGCACCTCCTGCCTGTCAACATCCATATTCCAGACCACAATTCCACCATCTGCTCCACAGGAGATAAGTTGCCGAGTGTGATGGGAATAGGAGAGGGACTGAACTTTATCACTGTGGAAGACACAAACATAAAGCACAATTAGAAAAGACTTGTGAGTAGGGCCAGCAATCTGAACATATCAGCATACCTCCCTGTTAAGACATTCACATGGAACTGGCTCATTGCTTCAAGGGAAGATTCTACACAATTGTCACAAGCAGAATTAAGCCAGTGCCAAAATCTATGGCAAGGTCTGGGAAAAGTGCAGGAAACAGAGCTCTCCTCCACAACCTGCCCATTTCTCTATTTCTCTCTCTTTCTGTATGCACCTGGTATTTCTTGTCAGTCTCTCATAGAAGGACTAACCAGGGCTGACTCTGCTTAGCTTCCAAGATCAGATAGGATCTTGTGCCTTTAAGTCGTATTTATCCCGGCTCATTTTTGTATGCAGGAACAATCTCTAGGATGATCTAACATACTGAGACCCAATTTGTGAGTCCCCAGATACTTTTGGACTAAGGCAATATGGACTACACAGGCTTGGAGCCCTTCCATGTCGTCAGATTAGAATAGACAACCATGACAGTAGTATTCTGTTGGCCTACTCAATGGCCACCCACCTATTTTTAAAAAAGCAAATCTTTGTGGTTTGTTGTTATTGTGTTTTTTCAGGTCATTTCTGACATTGCAACCCTATGGTGACCCTATCACAGGGTTTGCTTGGCCAGATTTATTCAGAGGGGGTTTGCCTTTCCTTCCTCTGAGGCTGAGAGAATGTGACTTGCCAAGATCAGTGGGGATTCAAATCCTGGTCTTCAGAGTCACAGTCCAACATTCAAGGCACTACACCACACAGGCTCTCAAAGCAAACCATAATGTTTTGGATTTCAGCTCTCAGAATCCCTGATTACTGGTCATACCTGTTGGGGCTTCTTGGAGAAGTACAGTGGGCCCTTTGTGTACGTGGGGGATCCGTTCTGTACCCCCCCCCCACATGCAAAAAACACAGGACCTCAAGTCCTGTTGTTGTTAATGGCTGTGCACTCCAGCGCAGGGTGCTGCGGGTGTGTCATTGGTGTGCACGCCATTAAAACATGGAGGGGTTGCCATCTGTGTAAGCTTAAAGCCGCAGATGGCAAGCCTGCATAAGGTGTGGGCACGCTGTAGTCCTAAACCGTCAGGGAGGACTAAAGACTGAGAACTGTTGCTTAGAGAGAGACTAGGTGGGTATCCACACTGCAAAACTATAGCAGTTTGATATCATTTTAATTACCATGGTTCCATGCTTGGGTCCTATGCTGGGAGAAGAAAAGGACAGAAAGTAATTAAATAAATAAATCCCATGGAATCTTGGGATATTTAATCTGATGGAATACTTAGAATTCACAAGAGCACACACTTGCACTAGATCTCTCACGTGGAGTACCTCATAAAGCCATGAATCCTAGGACTCAATAGGATGGAGCCAATACAGAAAGCTTGAATCCAAATTTTACTCCCACTCACTAAAAGCATGCTAACCCTCTCAGTAAAATGCCTGGCCTAACTTTTAAAAACATATACTATTTTCCATGTGTATCTCATACTTCATACAGAATGTACCATATATACTCGACTGTAAGTCGACTTTATGTTTAAGTCGAGGGGAGGTTTTGGGGCCAAAATTCAATATGACCCATGGATAAGTCGAGGGTAAGATCTAGAGGTATGTAGCAAAGAACGTAAAAGATGAAGCAAAGGAAAACAATGCCCAAGTAAAAACTTCCATCAGGCATAACTGTTCATGCCCACCCTAAAGGCTGGATGGATAAGAGGCTAGAGGGGAGGAAAGTGCTTAAACTTTTGCCTTTCACCAGGAATGGTTCATTTTTATAATTTAAAGTACAGTACTTACACTGACCTGTGGATAAGTCGGCTCAGGTTTTTTGGGTCAATTTTTGACCAAAATGTCTAGACTAATACATGAGTATATACAGTATTTCAGAGTGGTTGTTGATTTAGCACTTTTATAAGTAATTCTAGTGGACTCTTTATAAAAACAGAAATGGTATATTTTAGGCTGATAGATACTGACTAACCTGAGGGTAGAATTCAGAGACATTACCATGTTAATCTGGAATATCAGTATGCAAAGGGATTTTGTAGCACCTTTGAGACTAACTGTGCAAAAAAAAAGTTATATCATAAGCTTTGGTAGACTTGCATCTAAGGAAGTAGTCCATGTCTATGAAAACTCATGCTACAACTTCTTTCTCACAGTTAGTCTCAAAGGTGCAACAATATCCTTTTACATACTGACTAACCTGAGGTAATCCAGTGAATTTATGACCAAGCTGCTATCTGAACCCAGGATTTACTAGCCAAAATTCAATATAATGTAATAAAAAACTTTAGGGAGAGAGCTATACCACCTTTCTTTTTTCAAAAACAAGAGCTAGTGATAGCCATGTAGCCTATATTCACCCCAAGGAACAGGATGACCCAAAGTCTGAGAAAGTTTAGTGGATTTCCACAGTTGCACAATGTGTGTGTTTGTTTAAGGGACACTGGACTCTTTATCTAAACACACTTGTTTCTGGCAACTAAATCACAAAATCATTCCTGAATTCCATTCATTTTGAAAATGTCAGCTGAGATGCAATTCTTAACAAGATGCTTCCGCTCAAATGAAGTATAGCACATGTATTCAGTGATGGGAGTTATACTTAGCGGAGGCTGCAAGGAGAAAAATTTGACAGAAACACTGTACTTATGTCCTTGTAGTTCAATGGCAGTTCCTTTTCTCCCTCCAATGTCCCACATAATAATTGAATGATCAGAGCTGCCCGAAAATAAGACTCGCTGCACAGGATCCCAGCAGAGGGCACTGATTCCACCTGGAAAATATTAAGGCAGAGAAGGAGGAGAGAAAGGGGTGGGTGGGGGACTTTTGTATCAAGACACAGGACTTTACGTAAACTGAAAGATACTGAAGGGTCTAACTGCATTTTCTATAAAATGGCAATATGAACAGTTGAACAGGACGCTTGTACACTTTGTTCATGGAAGATAATGCATAGGTTTGCCCTAATTTATTGGGTCCCATGAAAAGATATATATCCTCAAGACTAGAGGTGAACTGGATTCCCCTCCTTAGTATCCTGAACAGCTCCCCCATCCTGAAGTTTAGAAAAGGATTCAGAGAATGGACTTGGAAAGCTTCCTGCGAATCTTATCCCTTTCCATTAAAATGGAAATGGCATTGTGAACTTTTCAAAATATCTCAAGGTATGTTTCCCAAGCCAGGGTCCTACTGAATCAGCTACTCACACAACAGACTGCAGAATGAGTGCTTTGACAGTTCTGGCACTTGCCCAAAGTGGTATCCAAAGCCACAGTGCTGAATGGTGGTGGGCAACCCTGGCTGTCTGCTGCAGGTGCCCTCTGCCACCAAAGAAGGAGGCAGCATTCAGACTGCTCCTTTCAGCAGACTAGCTCTATGTACAGATATGTGTTTCCTCAGCATCTGGCTTTTAGGACTCCTAAGACCCCCCTACACAGATAAGTGGAAGGTTATGCTATAACTGTGCCAGCATATCTTTCTACTCTGCTGGATTGAACAGGACCAACCGTCCTTCATTTGGCAAAATATTCCCTAACCAATCACTATTTTGAGTTGAAGCTTTACATTCCCTAATCTGGGTGGGAGAGAGTGTGGAACATGTCAAATTGCTGACACAACCAAGGTATAGACTCATGATAAAGAAACAATAAACCTATAAATCTAAGCCAAACTCCCAGTCATCCTTGCTAACAGAGTCATTTGAGTTATTTTTTTGTAGTTGTTGTCACTATCATCTCTTTTCATGCCACTTCCCATATCTAATAATATCTTAAAGTGGTGTACCACTGCAGGCTAATTAAAGGAATATATGAACCCACAGATTGTCAGTTTCTACACCACTGTGAGGAGTTGACAAGTAACATTTTCAGATCAAATGCAAAGGAATATCATCTTCACAAATATTTAAGTGAGGCTAATATCCTTCCTAAGGTACTGCATCTGACATCAGCATAAACCCATGTCAGAAGTCCAACCTTTCAAAAGCCCTTACCCATTAAACTAACTTTCCCCAATCTCTGGCACTCTGGATGTTCTTGGACTACACCTCCAGTAACAGAAATTGAGGTAACACCTCCACCACCACCACCACTACCACACCTCACCATAACCATGGTTATGGTCTAGGTTTCACTTCTCCTTCCTCAAGATGATAAATGTGGGTTTGGAGCAAAGTTATGGGGGGAAAAGAACTCCAACAGCTAGAAACTGTATTTCTGGAATACTGTTCAACTCAAGTTGTGCTGTAATATTAACAATATTCTAAGCAGATACCAAGGCAAGAGAATATTTGAAAGGATTTTCACAATACCCTGAGTTCCAAGGTACAATTTTTGCATGGCACACAAACCCTTTCATTTTCTCACATATTTTGGTCCTCAATAGCCCAAATTTGCTTCAGATCTTACCTGTATGGCCTCTAAAAGTTGTTATCAGGTTGCTGTTTTCTTGTTCCAGTTTAAGAATAGTCACCTGCCCAGAGTGGTCACCAATAAAAACGTGCCGTGTCTCCACATCAAATCTGGCAAAGAAGTGCTCAGGGAATCTTTACAACATTCCAGAATCCTATCCAGATTGAAACCTGCTTGCACATTACTGTCTTTTTGAATGACTTTATGTACCAATGGTTGAACATTCATCACTAATTTCAGGGCTGCTGGGAAGAGGTAGTATTGTACTTGGACAACATTTAGTCATGCTTCTACTACCTGACTCTCAACAATTCACTATTCCTCACCAGGAATCCTTTCTAACTATGTGGTTATGCATTAAAAAAACAACACACCCTGTAACAGAAAACTGTGCGAGCCTCTTGTCTGAGAGGAAAGGTCTATACCCTGGTTGTGAGCTTTCTTTTTCATTTGCAAGCTCTTTTCTAGCTCTGTTTTTATTGATAGTGTTAGTATTGTTCACCAAGATCCAACATTACCTGCTTAGTCACAAATGCATAACTAAGTAACGTCTCTTGGCCTGAACCTCCAAACCTACCTTAATAGCCAGCAACTGTATTGAGCGATGGAGGTCTGTTCAGCTAGTGATTGGGTCAAAGCAGGTTGTTTGCACTATCTCCTGCCAGGGAGCAAGGCTACAATGAGGAATTGTGACAGAGGGTCCGTTTTGGTTGATGTAACCTCACTCACTGTCAGGAGGGGGATGGAAACATCTTCTTGCACCCTGATCCCCAGCTGAACAGACCTCCATCATTTGATGTGGCTACTGGCTGTTAAGGAAGGTGAAGGGAGGCATTTACACTCATGGCAACAGTGATACAATCATGAATACATATTATTACTAAATACAGAGCAGTTACGGATCCATAATTCTAGTTTATGACTCCTTAACTGCAGTACGGGATGCCAGACATTATTTGCAATCGTATGTTCATGTTCTATCCATGAAACATCTAGCAAACATCACAGCACTGGCAACAACGTCTTCATTTATAAACAGAGCACTCTTTTATATCTTTTATTCTCGCTAAGTCAAATTAATTTTTAGTTACTAGTAATTTAATCAAAGCACTAAATCAAATGGCAGCAGTACCTCCCCATGCAAACACTTTTTAATTCTACGAAGCTGCATCACAAGATAACCAACTTTAGCAGAAGTCTCAAGTGCAGTACCAACCTTTGCATGCAAGCCAGAGGTGGGAAGATATAGATGTTGTTTTATTGCAATTCCCATTAACTCCCACCACTGACTATGTGGACTAAGGCTGCTGGGAGTTATAATCCTACCACACCCAGAGGGCCACGGGACCACTAGCCTTGACCTAACTACCCACAAGACTGAATAAATTAAGGAAGCCAGGGCTGCCCTGAGTCTGCAAGACAGCAAAGTTGTTGATGATTGGGAATTATGGAGGTCTCTCATTTATAGGGCCATCTTAAATTGAGGCCAACTTTTCAGCAAGTAACAGCAAAACATCAACATAGGCAACCAAAACTGCATGTAGGTAAGCTCTCCCACAGGCTGGTGGGAAAGGGATGGAGCAGTCTGTAGCCTAAATCCAGTTGCTAAAGCAGACTCACCAATCAATGAATTCTGAGAAAATATTTAAGTAAATCATGTAGATTCAGTGGACCTACTTTAGTTAACATTAGCAATTGGATTTAGGCTTGTACCTTCTCTGCACCTTCAATTTCAATACAGGTTGAGTCTTCCTTATTCAGAATTCCAAAGTCTGAAATCTTCTGAAAACTAGAACTTTTTTCATGGGTGTCTGAGATAGTGATTGTTTAGCGTATACAAACTTTGTTTTATACACAAAATTATTTAAAATATTGTATAAAATTACCTTCAGGCTATGTGTACAAGGTATACAGAAAACAAATGAATTTTGTGGTTAGACTTGGGTCTCCTCTCCAAAATGTCTCATTGTGTAAGTACAGTATATGCAAATATAGGTATGCCAACATTTTAAAAAATTAAATTAGATTAGATTAAAATAAAATCTGAAATCCAAAACACGTCTGGTCTCAGGCATTTTGGATAAGGGAGGCTCATAGTTTCAAGGCCGATTTGATGTGAAACTTGCCGGTGTACAGAAAAAGCCTAGTTTATTTTCCAAAGAATATACCACAAGTACTGTAAGGGCATAAAACACAGACATTCATTTACTGAAAAAGAAGCTCATCTGTTCCACAGTCAAACACATGTTTTCATCAGAAATCGAACCAGTAAATCTGATGCATACCCAGTCTCCTCACACCAAAAAAATAAGGGGTGTGATTGTGTATATGAATCCAGTACTATAGGAGGGGCACTCCATGCCAGTCTTTAAACCTCACTATTTCAGTAACTGTATAACATCACAAACATGAAAACATGCTATGAATTCAGGTTATAAAATCACACTTATAAATGATGGGCAGAATCATGCTAGGTAGTTATGAAAGCAAAACTATGAGTTACACAGTTCTGACTGTTTCATTTTCATGATTCCAACATAACATTTAGGGCAGGGGTCAGCAACTTTTTTTGCCAGCGGGCCGGGAGGGGGGGAATGGCGCTGGAGGTGTGCGTGCGCTTGCGCACGACGGTGTGACGCCATTTTGAAATGCCCAAAGACGCCGGCACCGTGTGCACGCGCACGACCCTGGCACCGTTGGGCATTCCAAAATGGCGCTCTGCGTAGGTTGCTGACCCCTGATTTAGGAGATACATAGGGACTGTGGTAGTTTCCCATTCTCCTATTACCAGCCAGAAAATACTGCGATTGACAGGCTTCTGTTCCTCTGTTGCTCAGGAAGCAGTTGACTGATCTCACTTACCCATGTGAGCTATCTCCACTGGATTGTGAAAGGGACCCTGTTTCTGCTTGTCAGAATGGGATAGGAATGTAAGTGGGGAGGGGGGATCGGGCTAGGATTCACTATGTAGCTACATAACTACAATGGGCCCTCAGTATTTGCTGAAGTTTGGTTCCAGGACCAACCTACCAAGGATACCAAAATCTGTGGCTGCTCAGGTCGTATTATATACAATGATGTAGTAAAATGGTGCTCTTTATATAAAATGACAAAATCAAGTGTTGCCTTTTGGAATTAATTTTTTTCCATGCCATAGATGGTAGAATGCCGAATCTGTGGATACAGAAGGCCGACCGTACTGTGGTTATGGCGCAATGTAGCGCAGAGGATTCCAACCATTATATTCAGCATTTAACCTGTTTACCGCCATGTTCTGAAACTAACTGTAAACTCTTTACAACACCCAGGGAAGAAAGAAACCAGAAGGCTATAAATACTGTAAAGGATACTGTAGTCCACAGGCCCCAGCGCTAATCCGGTAAGTCCCGAGGCGCTGCCCACTTTCTGAACAATGCCAAGTGAAGTGCTTGTCCTGTCCTATGCTCAGGAGCCATTCCATTTCCAGAACAAATAGAACCATCATCACTCTGCTTTGGTGAGCTGAGGAAAAAGGACATTAAAACACATTAAAATCTCACACAAGGGTTTCTGACATCTCTTATCTTTATCCCTCCTTCCTCTTCCCATAAAAGACGCTTATGTTGCTTCCATACTATGTCTGTGCTATTTTCATGTACTCCTTAAAAATGCCAAAATGACCTCGGAATCAGAAATTTATTGAGGATCTGTAGGATGAGGCCTGGCTCACCGTTGACCCAAATGGGGAGGAGGAAAAATGGATGAAACTCAGTGGCAAAAAGAATGAGCCAAGCAGGGGGCATGAGTTAAGACTCAAATTGCCATTACAAGATAAACATCCCATTAAGTATGAGGTGTTTGGGCACCAGGAAAACATACTCTAAAATGAGAAGAAGTAACAAAGACTTAAAAGGAAGTAAGTCTTGCTCTAAATGCCTAGTGCAAAAACCATAACTCTCTATCAGACTGAGGAGAGAACGAAGGGCAAGAGAGGCCTCTACAGTCAATCTTACATGCCATCATCCATTCATACTTTTGAGATTTCAGTATTTTCAACCTAAGATATAAGATTATTATTTTTTTATCTTTGGAGATCCATACAGCGGAGATGGTTTTCCTATTTCTGTTCTCACTATGCATAGCTGGAATAAACTGCATGGCTTCAGTTTAAACAATGCATTCATTTAATCATCTGACTCTTGCAGGCAGCATCCAATTAATGAGTAAAAATTGTAACTAGCTTTTGTTCTGTCTATCATCTCATGTCACAGCAGAGCACTAATACAATTCACCCTGGCTTTGGACGCAGAGAATCACTCCATTCTGTCATATCATGCTTTTGGATTTCCTAATCTCATACTTTGAAGGAAATTTACAAGCCAGGAGCAAACAGGCAAATTGCGGCTGTGGTAACACATACAGTGGAAAGCCAAACTTCTGATGCAGCAAAGAGGAGCCTAGGGCAACTTTTTCTAACCAAGCTCCTTGGACTATAGCTCCCACTGTCCCTAGTCAGCATAAACTTGGTAATGGGAATAATGGGAGCTGTGGTCTATTGCTCCCAGAGGAGCAAAGACTGGGAAAGGCTGCAGAATGTCCTAACCAGGAACTCAAGGAAATCTAGCAGAAAAGCAAAAATGGCAATGGGCATACATGGAAAGGGGGCTTTCAATGAGGCTTCTATATTCTGCCCTTCAAGGTACAACATTGCTAAGGGCCTCTCTGGGGAACATGCAGAATGTGCCCTGGAGCACAACTACCCAAAGTGGTCCCTGGACTGATGCCAACCTGCAAGCCATCAACTGCTGGTCCTTGGGGAGTTTCCAGGAAAGAAAGAAACAACTGTAGTCAATAGGTATAAATATGGTGCTGGTCCCTGGCGCTTTCGGAAAAAACACCCATCGGTCCCCGACATCAAAGAGGTTAGGAACCACTGTTGTAGTGGAAGAACATTCCTCATTAAAGATCTAGATTTGATTGTTGGTCTCATCTCAAACAGACCCACTGAATCCATGGACATTCACATACATATTGACTTACCAAGATTCCTTTGATACAGTCAGTCTGCTCTAGCTAGGACTAAATAGGGTTAAGCTCAAAAGGCTTTGTGCAAACAAGAACCACAGATGTAGCAAATTCTCATTCAAATTATTCACCTTTTGTGAATATGACCCCCAATTTGCTTTTTAAAAAATATTCACAGAATTTCTAGAAATGCTCCCACTGCTATTTTTTTTTTTTAAAAAAATGTTTAATATTCAGTATTTCCCTAAGGGAGGAGATCTAATCCATTTGTCAGAAAGCTAGGCCTCCAGAAAGTGCTGCATTCAAGAAAGGGGTTGAGCTAATATTTCCCACTGGAGGCAATGGCACATTGAAGAAACCATAATATATTTAATTGCCCTATTCTAATAGGAATTCACTAGAACTTTTGTTTGAAATCCTTATGAAGGATGCAACAAGGATGGTTTTTCATGCTTTTTAAGTTTGCTTGTTTTCCACAAAAGTGGGCAAAGATATGTGGCTCTTTTTTGTCTAAAGCACTGGCACACAAAATGGTGGTCCCTGGACCAGTGCCAATTCCCATGCCATTAGCTACTAGTCCCTGGCAAGTTTCCAGGACAGAAAGAGACAACTGGAACCAATAGGCACAAATATGGTGCTAGTGTCTGGCACAATGGGGGGTTTGGGATGTCAGCCCCTCTACATCAGATATCCTGAGAAGCACTGGTTTAGAGCAAGTAGACCCTTCATTTGGCTTCTGATTCTATGAGATTTGCTTATCATTATAAATAAATTTCCAGACAAGATTCTATATTTATTTTATAAATACAATTCCAGGCAAGCTACTAAGAAGCTGACAGTCTGGGAGCTTTATAGTTCATTTAATATTTACTTAATATTCTCAAAGTGCACCCCTGTGAAAAGATAAAAGTTCTTATTTTAAAAAAAGTGGTGTCATTTCAAATTTTTTGCACAACAGGAGCCAGGTAATTTCATCCCAGAGGATGAGAACAGAGAATATTAATGTTTAGCGGTGTTTTTTTTGGGGTGGTGGTGGTGGTGGGGGGGTTGCCAAAACATCCTATAATAATCACCATGCCAAAAAATAGTCTCAGACTTGCCAGGGGTTATAAAGAGCAGATCTACAAATTAACACTCTGCTGGGTTTCTAACTTCTGAAGATCTTTATGGTTAAAAAAAATATTAAAAATAATATCCAAATTAAAAAAAAATAATCTACAAATATTGACTGCATTTCTTACCCTGGTAACTTTTAACTGGTGTCATCTTGTTGTAATCTTCTGATAAAATAAATTCCTGGAAAATAACAAAGTAGCCACTTTAGAATGGATGACGTATCTAAAGATTCGTTTGCAATGCAACATTTCTTGTTAAAATCCAAGAATTTATCACTTTGTCCATTGTCCTGGGTTTCAATCTCATCCTTTGAGATCGAGAGAATGGCATGTTCTGTTCATCAGCTCCAGTCGCCTGATCGGCAATGCCAAGGAACTGTATGTCTCGGTCAAGGAGGCATGAAATCTTGACTATTTCTACCATGCCTCTTTGCATTATGAAATTTCTGACTGCAAAAATTATTTCTACAGCGTGAGCCTGGAATTCCTCGCTTTTCCAAGTAACTTTCACACTGGTAGCTACTCCCTTGAACGGTTGGCTGGCAAGCATATACAGACTTGTTGGACTTACAGTAAGTGGGAAAGCAGAATCCAATGAGAACATTTACAGATACCCACATTCAGATTCAGCACATTTCCCCTCTTTTCCTTCCTAGTATGTCTCTGCATATTCAGAGAGTGGTTTTCTCCCACCAACGGGGAATCAGGGCACCTCAAGACTGCCCAATAGTTCTAGCAGACATTGAAGCATTCTGATTCAGGATTTCACACATTATAATGCTTTGCAATGGTTGTTTTGGCGCCAGCTAGACCCTAAACCAGGGGTAGGCAACCTTTTTGAGCCGGGGGCCGGGTTGCTGTCCTTCAGACAATTGGGGGGGCGAAGCACCAAAAATAAATAAATAAATAAATAAATGATATTTTTTTAAAAAAAAAATTTAAAAAAATATGCATGCACACTCTCTCAGCCCCAGAAAAGCCATGGCAAAACCCCTGTGGAGATTTTGCCAAGAAAACCCCAAGAACAAGTAATAACAACAATAATCAATATCATCATGGCAGGGGGGGGCGGCAGCTGTGGTGGCGGCAGGACCAGCCTGGGGGCGGTCCAAAGGCCTCGGGGGGGCGCATCCGGCCCCCGGGCCTTAGGTTGCCTACCCCTGCCCTAAACATACTGAAGCTAATATCCTACATCACAGTCTACATTTTGTAACTTTATAATTCTATAGCTATGCTGCAGAAATGCAAGGAAACACCGTTGGTGAATTGCAAACTATCCAGGCACTGGCAAGAGTGCCCCATGCGCACCTGGCACTTCTGATGTGCATCAGGTGCTGCTGTTGTGCTTTGCACTTCCTCAACAGTGTCTGGATCTGCACCGGGAATGCCACAATACGTATCAGTGCCCACTGCACACAAGGCCATGGTGCATTAGTCACTCCACCGGTTACCACTGCAATGGATGCCGGTATGTTGTAACATCATGATAGCTCCTTGGTGAATGTGAATGCTGCAAAACTACTCAATTCAATTTTGCACACACACAAGGCCATTTACAAAGATGTAAGTCCCAAACCAGCCTGACTTTTTGGCCTTTTTTTATTTTACTAGTTGTAGCAGATAGTTTTGTGAGACATTGAGCCCTCTCTGTCAGTGCTCTCAGGCTACAACAAACCACAGTTCCCAGGATTCCATAGCACTGAGCCATTGCTGTTAAAAGTGGTGTCAACTTGCATTATTTCTTCAGTGCGGATGCAGCCATAGATATTAACCCGCTTCCCTGATAAGTATGGCTAACATTCCCGCCCAAACCCACGGCTTTTGTGTGGTCCAGGGGATCCCTCAGTTAGTAATTATGAACCTTCCCTCTGATCCAATTATAATTAATTTTATAATTAATGTGTGAGAGTGTATGAGATGGACCAAAGCTGGGTTTTGAGGCTTAAGCTGGGACCCTAGAAAAAATATATGTTGGAAAATGAATTAAGTGCATTGCCCTAATTAAGTGCACTGTTGCACATCCATAGCTCATTCAATAGAAAGTTAATGCTGGGTCTCTGGAGCCTACGGATGTCACAGTGGTACCACCATTTCCCAGGAGTCCACAGCACTTGGCCAGTAGACCAAGGGCTGCATATATAAACAGAAGAGTGTTTTGGGTTGGGGGTGGGGGGGAAGCAGATGTACATCATGTGTAGATGGCAAAGGGGAATTTAAAAAGGGAACACACAAAGGAACTAACAGGATAAATAGAAATGGAAGATAGCAAGCAGTGAGAGGCTTATTATCATTAATAACACCACCACTAAATTCTACTCCACTCCACCTTCATTCATTCAAAAGAAAGGGTCAAAAACAAGGTTTAGCAGAAGATCCACCATCACAGGTGCCAAAAAGAAGATGCATGAAGATGGCACAGGTTAGTGATGGCAATCAGAGGATTCCATGTTACCAATGTTTAAACCAAATAATGCCTTTAATAGAGAATGTCATTAGTAGCACCACCAGGATGCCTGACTAGAACATCATGAAGAACAGAAAGTTATGATTTTGGAATCCAAGGGAGGCAACATTCAGGTGGAGAAGAGAATTGTCCACTCTCTCAGTTTTTCACTGCTGCAGAAAAGACAAGCAAACTTCAGATGCTTTGCAGAGTGCTCTCCCTTGCATGTCTCTTTGGCTACTGCCACACTATAGAATTAATGCAGTTTGACACTGTTTTAACTCTTATGGCTCCATCCCATGGAATCCTGGGATTTGTAGTTTCTTGCGGCACCAGCACACTCTGACAGAGGCAAAACATCTTCCCAAACTACAAACCCCAGAATTCCATGGCAGTTAAAATGGTGTCAGATTGCATTAATTCTGCAATGTAGATGCAGCCTTAACATGTGAAGCCTAGTCCACTAGTATTGCTGCAATTGGACAAAACTAAGAAAGCTCCACTGACAGCTTCATCAAATGCCATATAGACTCCAATAAGTTTTATTAAAAAAAGGGCTCCAGAGGATTAGTTTTGTTTTTTGTCTCAACTTTTTGAATTGTAGTATAAGCCTTGTCAAGTCACATTACGTTTCACAGATGCATCATCCTGCTAGATAGCAGCGACAAGCACTTCTACAAAGTTATATATAGCAACCATTGGAATCAATCTTACTTGCAAAATGTAGATGACAGCCACAATACCAATACAGATCAATATCCAACTTTGATCTAGATTAAGATATGCTAACGGATCAGAGGTATTCCACCTAGCCCTTTTATACCTGCCTTGTCTCCTTTGTTATCCTTTCAGCATATCTACTTCCTATCAGCAGCTTGAGATGTACAGAGGCCTCTTTTCTTTGCATTCAGACCTTTTCTCTGCCACACAGTGGTTTGCGCTTTGAGAAACAGAACTTTGAAAAATGGCTCATGTTCACAGCTTTTTGGAGTCACAAGGTTCAAGATGGTCCCAACCTTAAATCGTCTCCCTGCCCTCAACTTTATTTAATAAAAGAAGAACCAAAGAAAGAGAAAGGTAGCTCAAACAGTCTTATACAATGGATGTTGCTTATCGCTGTGCTGATGTTGGTATGTGTTTTAATATATGTTTTAACCTAGTTTTATTTTTTCTGACTGTTTAATTCTTTTTAAATGTTTGTGCTTTGTGGATTTTTGACAATTGTTTTGTAATTGTTGTAAGCTGCTTTGAGTTTCAGTCTGGGGAAAAGAATTTAGCATTTTACACCCGATGACAGTACAACTTCCTCAAACTGCAAATTCAGCAATACACCCACTTTAAAAATTATTTTTAAAATTCAGGATAATCTCCCCCTCCTTCTAAAAAAAGGGGGAGGAGGTATACCACAAACTGTTCAGGACTGGAAGAGAATAAAGACTTTTGACAGTCTGTAAAGCAAGTCTGCTTAAAGAGCAATCAAATTCAATGCAGAGTGATTGGAATGGTTTTTATTGATTTTGGAGGGATGGCTTGAAAAAGCATCTGTAAGAATAAACTGACATATATGATCCAAAACCACAAGACTTGTTCTGAAGCTCCAAAGAAGCAACCCAGGGTTCTTCAACACACAGACACAGAAGGAAAGGAATGGAGCAGGAGAAGAAAACAGGAAAGGGACAGATTATTCTATTCCTTCTCAGAACATCTTTTAAACGGTCACTTGGTTGGATGGTGCTATATTAAGATATTAAGAATGGGACAGTATTAGTAAATGTTAGTTTGCATCTCTTAGAGGGGTTAAAAAAAGAAAAGAAAAGGACAAAAGCCAGCCCATAGGCAAGTGGAGAACATATTACCACTGTAAAATGAAGGAACCACCCACTTTTCAGACCAGAAGGGGAGGAAGTGACAAGAAATGCAATTGTGCAACACTGCTCAGAATTTCAGACTTAACCCCAAATACTGACATCAGAGACCAGGAGTGGGGGGGGGGGAGGGAGAAAGAGAGGGATATAATCCCAAACAAGTTGAGTTTCATGGGGAATCTTTTCTTCTGATGAGATCCTTTTTTGCTCAATGCACTCCCTTGCACTCTACTAAACTGTAATTTCTTGTCTCCTGTCTGCAGTGAACAGCAAATATGTAGTGTCAACGTGTCATCCTTGTAATCTTTTTTTTTAAAACACATGTTGAGAATGTTTGCAGTCCCTCCCAATTTTATATCATCTCCAAATACACTGTGGTTGTTTTTGTGCTCCCTATCCCTGGCTGGAGATGATGGGATTTGAAGGCCAACACATCTGGAGGGACCAGGCTTGCGGAGGCATCTTTAGAAATTGTTGGTTGAAAACAAAGAAGATGCATTTGTTCTGTTCTGCAGAAAAAACCGACTCTATCAAGTCAGTTAAAATTTGATTTTGTAATGTATTTTAGATTGTAAAGTACTTTTACTGATGTATAGTCTTCACAAGATAGATTAAAATCAAACCATAAACTGTATTCCTAATATGTAACTACTTCATTAATACTATGGAGTAGTGTTGTTATTTTTATCAGTGTAATTACCACATCTATTTAATCTAAATAATATTGCCAATTTGTTGTGTTTTATATCATTTTGAATTAAATATACACATTGTTATTTTTTTGGGATTATTTTGCTATTATCATACCTTTTATTTTGCTTTTTTGGGGGTATAATTCTATTACTTCAGTGTTTTATTGCTACATTTTACATGTGAAATATTCATTTTATAGTAATTATGTCTACATCTTTAAAATTCCCTTTAAAAAAATCAGATTCTTCTTTGAAACCTTTATGAAAAGCAAGAATTCTGAGAGTGGCAGGTGTCTGACTCACATTCTGAAATTCTCTTTTCTTTCTGGAAGAAAATCAGAGTGGAAGCTAAGATGTAATTGCAGAATAATAAAGAAACAGCGCCCAGCACCAGAAGAAGACACTAATGAAATTTCCTAACTGATGGTAGAGAACAGGCATTTATACACATCTCTAATAATAAAATTAATATGTTTCCACTGCTACTAATGGAAACATAATTTTCTGTCACTAATTCAGAGATAAACTTGAGAACATGATTGCAATAGTTGTCAAAGATGCAGTTATCTGAGATGCAGAATACAAATGACAAATTAAACATATTTGGCTGGGATCCTGCATTAGGAGGTATAAATCTATCATGTAACTATGTTTTCGCATCTAGGTCTCCCGTTGCTATCCCTCCACCCCCCAAAAAAACTCACCTTGCAAGTAGTGTAACCCCTCCCATAGTCACATCTGGGTTGTTGGAGAACAAAATTCCAGCCTATCCAATGACCATAAAAGTGAGCCCCTGGGGGATCTTGAGGCTGGGAAAATGCCTCTGGACCACCACAACTCACCCATCCCAGATATAGGACTTTATCATACCAGCCTGCAGTCCCACCACAACTGCATTAGTTTAAGAATGGAATCATACTGTTTTGGCATGATTTCTTATCACACTTTCTCCCCAATAGCACTCTGGTGCTACTTTTGTGATTCACCTGTTTTCTGCATTGTCAAATGTCACCTTCCAAAAGGAAGAGAGGAGAGGGCGAAAGAACAAACCTGGCTGCCAACCAACTCCTGAATGTGCACACAGCAGCTGGCTTCGGCCGGCACAATAAGCAATACTACCTGCTAACCGCCTCCCAAAGCTGGCTTCTGTATGCATGTGCATACAGGAGCCGGCTTTGGGAAACTGTTGGCAGATGCAACAGTTGTCCGGGTGAGGAAGATAGGAGCAGAATCATGGCCACTCACACTATGTGACTGCCTGAGAAGTGGAACTGGAGTGGAAGGAACCTACCACACAAAGGCAGAAATGGAGTAGCAGTGGGATTGAGAGCCTATTGATAGGTTTTGTCCATCAACAAAAAGGTGCACTACAGTAACAAATGGAAAGCAAGGAGGCAGCAGGATGGACAGGACGTTGAATGATAAGTACCTGCCCAAGACACTTTTATCCTATTAAAAGACTCTCAAGATTTTAGCGAGGGGACTTAATCAGCCTTACCAGGTGACATCAGGGGTTGAACTTGGTACCTTCTGCATGCAAAGTGAGTTGCAGGGCATTCCCCAAAGAAAAACATCATGTCTGCTCTACAACGTCCAGGAATTGACTCAACAGTGAGTCAGAACAGAGACAATAAGCACATCACATATTTATACTGGAGCTTTTTTATGCGGAGAATAAGCAAATAAATTACATCCAATACCTTTAGAGCCACAGCACAAGAGTTTCTCTGCTGCAAATCCCAACCTTGCATTCCTTTTAAGTCACTTCATACTTTAAATACATCAACTAGGTGGAAGGGTATCTGCATAAAGTATCCAGGGTTCCTTCTCTGTTCATAGAAACTGAACATGTCAGCTATGGGCACTCTACAAATACTGCTCTTTTTTAGGGAGAGATGGGCTTGCCAATGAATAATGTCTCCAAATTCCTCCTGACAGATTTCTGTGCAGACTGAGCTGAACTCTGTAATGTAGTAATTCTCAAACACTGTTGTAGTGAATGTCATTCACTTGGGGGAGGGGGCCCATGGCCTTTCAGATGTGGGACTGTGAGTCCCATCAGCCCTACCCAACACAACCAAAAGTAAGAAATGATGGAAATTGCAGCCCAACAATATCTGGAGAGGATTATACATTTCTATCCCTGACCAGGCAGAAAATCTCTAGTACCAACTGCTATTGAACAGAAAAGTAACATTTGCTTCTGATTCCTTGCATCCTGCCCAGAAGATTTTTCTTCCAATAGTCTAGGGGTAGGAATTATGCTGCCCTCTCACTGATGTTGGACTGCAGCTCCTAACAGCCCTAGCCATGGTAGTCAGTAGTGAAGAATTCTGGGAACTAAAACTGAACATCATCTGGAAGGCTGCAGGATTCTTTACCCTGCACTTGTCTTTCAATTCTCAGTTTCAAACACAATCCTCAAAATACACATGGGAAAGATGTAAATCTTTGTCAAATGTACTTACTGAGATTGTACCATTGTCTAAACCGACAGACAGCCTTCTTGTTTCTGGGTTAATGCACATGCATGAACATGGACCTGCAAAAAAATGAACATGTGGATAAATTTGATTCATTTGATTATGATATTCAGAACAGCACATTTCGGCTGCTCACTGAAAGCTTAAAAGAGATGAGGCCAGCCAAACTTCCTTGGGTCGGGAGTCCCACACTCGAGGTGCTGCTACAGAGAAAGCCCTGTTACATGTACCCACCAACCTAAGTTCATGAGATGTTGGGACACATAACAGGGCATCCTCTGAAGATCTCAAATTTCTCACAGGATCATATGAGAGGGAGGTGGTCTTTCAGATATCTTGGCCTCAATTATTTAGAACTTTGTAGGTCAACAACAGCACCTTGAATTGAGCTCAGAAGCAAACTGGAAGCCAGTGTATTTGTTGCACTATCGGTATTACATAGTCTCCAAAGTGCACACTTGGCACCACTCTAGTTGCTGCATTTTGCATTAGCTGCAGCTTCCAAACATCTTTCAAGGGCAGCCCCTCATAGAGTGCAATATAGTAGTCTAATTGAGAGGTAACTAAGGCATGAACCACTGTGTCCAGATCTGCTTTCCCCAAGAAATGGCACAGCCAATGCACCAACCAAAGCTGGGTAAAGACACTCCTGGCATTCCAGGAGCAGTGCTGGGTCCATTAAAACCATTTACTCTCACAGCTCTTGACTGTCAAAGGACTCTATCTAGCCAACAGGGAGGAGAGGAGAGCAGAAAGGAACTGAGTTATGTGTTTCCCTTTGCTTTCAAAGCTGATCTAGAAGGTATACTGGCAAGAATTATGTATACAGGTTCTCCTTTGTCCCTCTCTGGGATCCATGCCCTGAACCTCAAGCTCTGGCACAAAGGAAGAAAAAAAGCAAGAGAAGTCCAGGACACTTTGTGCCTTCCTGAACCAAAATGAAGAGCTGTGTTTGCCGAGGGTGGGGGTGGGATGGCTCAATCAGCTGCAATGCAGGCGTGGCTCAGGTGTGTTGCTCTCCATATGAAGGCACAAAAAGAACATCAGCACAGCTGCTTGCCTACTGCATGAGAAGCATCCTCTTCATAGTCATAGCTCTGTCCATGGCATCCTATTCTGTGGGGTAGCATTGTTTACCCATCCCACAAAATGACTCCACGGTTCTTCCCTACATTATTAGTTGTGACTAGAATTTCTAGAAAAAGCACTACAAGCAATAAAGAAGAGAAGAAAAACAAAAGGGAGATAGGAACAAACTAAGAATTGTGAATGCAACAGTACAATGGCTTGTGCGGAAAGATAAAGAAAATTATGCAGTGACCAATGCAGAGAAATAGAAGACAACAACAAAAAGGGAAGAACAAGAGATCTATTTCACAAGATTCAGGAAATCAAAGGAAAATTCAAACCAAGGACTGGGGCGATCTATGACAATAAAAATAACATAATTCAAGACCAGGAAGGAATGAAAAGACATTGGATGCAATACACAAAAGAGATGACAAAATGAAGGACACATGGAATGAAGAGCCATATGAAGATGAACCACAAATTCTAAAAAGTGAGGTGGAAATTGCAAGAAGAGAAACAGCGAAAAACAAATCACCAGGGACAGATGATATTCCAATTGAACTGCTGCAATCCACATTAACAGAGTCAACAGTGCTAACCAACATATGTCAACAGATATGGAAAACAAAAGGATGGTCAACAGATTGGAAGCGATCAATATACATCCCCATCCACAAAAAGGGAAACACAAGAGACTGCAGCAACTATAGAACCATAGCACTGATCTCCCATTCAAGCAAAATCATGCTCAAAATTCTGCAACATAGACTCCAACCATACATGGAAAGAGAAATCCCAGAGGTTCAAGTGGGATTCAAGAAAGGAAAAGACACTAGGGACCATACTGCAAACATATGATGGCTAATGGAGCACACCAGGGAATTCCAAAAGAAAATCAGCATGTGCTTTGTAGACTATAGCAAAGCCTTTGACTGCATAGATCAGGAAAGGCTATGGAATGCCCTTAAAAACATGGGAGTGCCAACACAGCTGATAGTCCTGATGAGGAATCTGTACTCAGAACAAGAGGCTACTGTCAGAACAGAACATGGAGAAACAGAATGGTTCCCAATTGGCAAAGGGGTCACACAAGGCTGCATCCTTTCACCCTATCTGTTCAACTTGTATGCAGAACATATTATAAGAAAAGCAGGCTTTGAGAGCGAAGAAGGAGGAGTGAAAAGAGAAGGAAGGAATATCAATAATCTAAGACAGGGGTAGGCAACCTAAGGCCTGGGGGCCGCATGCGCCCCCCCGAGGCCTTTGGACCGGCCCTAGGCTGGTCCTGCCGCCGCCGCCGCCCGCCATGATGATATTGATTATTGTTGTTATTACTTGTTCTTGGGGTTTTCTTGGCAAAATCTCCACAGGGGGTTTGCCATGGCTTTTCTGGGGCTGAGAGAGTGTGCATGCATATATATTTTTATTTTTTTATTTTTCATATTTTTATTTATTTATTTATTTATTTATGGTGCTTCGGCCCCCCAATTGTCTGAGGGACAGCAACCCGGCCCCCGGCTCAAAAAGGTTGCCTACCCCTGATCTAAGATATGCAGATGACACCATAATACTAGCAGAAAACCTCACAGACCTGGAACATCTTACTAAGGAAGATCAAAGAAGAAAGTGCAAAGGCAGGCTTAATGTTGAACATAAAGAAAACAAAAATAATGACCACAGAGAATTTGCACACATTCAAACTAGACAATGAGGAAACAGAAATAGTAAAAGAGTTCTCATATCTGGGATCAAACATTGATTGGAATGGGACTGCAGCCTGGAAATCAGGAGAAGAATGGGGAGGGTGGCTATTAAAGAACTAGAAAAGAATCTAAAATGCAAAGGTATTCAACTCAGAACAAAAGTTAGAATCCTACAAGCCATTGTGCTCCCTATTGCCATGCATGGATGTGAGAGCTGGACAGTCAAGAAAGATGATAGGAAGAAAACCAGTTCATTTGAAATGTGGTGCTGGAGAAGAGTTCTGAGGATCCCATGGACAGCCAAAAAGAAAACAAATGGGTCCTAGAGCAGATCAAGCTGGAAACCTCCCTGAAGCTAAGATGGCCAAACTGAGACTGTCGTATTTCGGACACATCATGAGAAGGGAGGACTCACTGGAAAAGACAATAATGCTGGGGAAGGTGGAGGGAAGTAGGAAGAGAGGAAGGCCACATGCCAGATGGATGGACTCTATTAAGGAGGTCATAGGTTTTTTGGGCTTGCAGGATTTAAGCAGAGCAGTGGAGGACAGAGGGTCTTTGAGATGTCTCATCCATAGGGTCCCCATGAGTTGAGATCAACTTGAGGGCAGTTAACAACAAAGAATTTCTCACTACAATCTACCCTCTATACCCATAGATTCTGCCTCCAGGGATTCAACCATCCACAACTTGAAAATATTAAAAAAAAATATATTTTCCAAAAAACAAATCTTGATTTTGCCATTTTATATAAGGGACAATGTTTTACTATGCCACTGTATATAATGGGATTTAAGTATCCAAGGTTTCTGGTATCGACATGGGGTCCTGGAACCAAAACCCAGCAGATAACAAGGGCCCACTGTACTTGTCTGCCGGCTAGAACTTCATTCTGCCAACAGGTTTTCTGACATATTTCAGCACTCTTTAATCTCGTTTCAGTGAAGAATGTGTACAGCTACGCTATAGTAGCTCAGTTGTAGAATGTGGAAAGGTGTACTCTTGAAAAGCTGGATAAAATCTACACTGATATTTAGTTAGAATTCTTCACTACCACCTTGGCTGTTTTTCTTTTTTGAAAAAGAAAGAACAGCTTAATATGTTCCCTTTTCTTTAACTCTGCAAATTTTAACCTACTTTCAATGTTGCAGTTTTAAAGCCTCTGTTAATTCTCATGAGTTAACTTCCACCACTGAAAACACATTTACTATATTGATAGGACATCTGTTTATATTTTGTGTCCAACAACACTCAAACCACTGCACCACTACTGGCTCTTGATATAGTTTGAGGTTCTGGTTCCGGAGTGTTATTGAAATGATGAGACAGAAAATATGAATGATAGTCTTTCTTTAAAACAACAGGTACACAGTTCCTGAAAAGTCAGCTGTACTGATGATGGAGTGTTTTGCAAATGTTAAGCTGATTGATAATCTTTTCTTTTTTGTAAGCTAAACTGTTTTGCAGTCTACTTACAGACCTAGCTGGCTATCACCAGAACAAATTCATAAGGTTTTAGAGTGACATAAAGGGCTGATTCAAATGTAACACTGAAGAAAAGTTTAGCATCATGAGAACAAAGCCTCTCATTCACTGCTGCAGCTATGGAAAGGAGTTATTTTTTATTATGATTATTAACTTTATTTATGTACTGCTCCCCTGAGGGGAAAATGGACTCAAGGTACCTTACAAATTACGACAAATACAATATTGCTAAAACGCACTACAGTGGGCCCTTGAATTTGGTTCCAAGACCCCCTGTGGATACCAAAATCTGTGGATGCTCAAATTCCATGTAATACAATGGCACAGTAGAATGGTGTACCTTATATAACATGGGGGAAAAAGATCAAGGTTTGCTTTTTGGAATTTATATATTTTTTTGACTATTTTTAACCCAGGGATGCTTGAAATCGTGGATAAAGAATCTATGGATACATAGGGCCAACTGTAAAAGTTAACACTATCATGTAATTAAACTGTCAATAACATTAAAAGCAATTTAAAAGTACAATTACAAATAAGAAAAAGCAGTTAATTAACAGTCCAAATTAAAAGCAGCACAGCAGTCTACTCCTAGCACTTTCTTTAAAAGCATTTAGTTTAATTAAGGAAGGGAAGGACAGAGACAAAGGGAAGATTCTTACTTCCCTCCTAAGAAAGAGACCAAGGTTCAAATCCCTGCTCCAGCAAGTAAACCTACTGGGTGGCCTTGGGCAAGTCACATTCTCTCAGCCTCAGAGGAAAGCAGTGGCAAAGCCAATCCCCTGAACAAGCCTTGTGTAGAAAACCCTATGATAAGTTTAACTGTGGGTTGCCATAAGTCAGAAATGACTTGAAGGCACACAACAACAGCCATCAAATTCAATAGGAATGTGTATATTCCGAGATATAAGTGTTAATTCATGCATCCAAAATTAGGGCAGCACAGCAAACAGAAACATTAGTTCCGAAATGCAGCAAGCACTGAAGACCTAAAATAGGATTTTGGCCTCTTCAGAGGTGAACTGAAGGCAAACTTCAAAGGATGGTGGCAGGAGTTGGAAACCTAAGAGTTTACAAATGGTGGAAGGAAAGTTAGGACGGACTATATGGCTATGCCCTGCAGAGCATCTCTCCCTCTCCTGTAGTGCTCAGCCAGCCTTTGCAGGTGGTGAGTGTTATTAGTACATCTGGTAGGTATGCCTCGCCTTTGGGACTATACTGAAGGGCAACTCTAATCCAGGCCAGGACCTGGCAAGAAGCAGAGCTGGTTAATGAAACCTTGCTTTTAGTTCTAGCACTGGGCAGCTTAGGAGCCAACATAGCACAATGGTTTGTGTGTTGGACTATGACTCTGGAGACCAAGGTTCGAATCCCTGCTCGGCCAAGGAAACCCACCAGGTGACCCGGGGCAAGCCACATACTCACACTCCTCAGAAAACCATGTGATAGGTTTGCCATAGGGTTGCCATAAGCTGGAAACAACTTGAAGGCACACAACAACAACTAGGCAGCTGGATTATTGTGTGTACTCATCTAGGAGGCATTTCCTCCCTATTTTTTTTTAAATTAAAATATTTTTCAATACTTGCAAGCTGGTTCCATTTCAGAATAGTATTAAAGAGTATAATGTGTCTGGAACCTTAGGTGCAAGAGTTTTGGGCTTCCAAATAGCTAGTATAAATAATTCACCTTATCTACTTGTTTCTCTTGCAAATGTATGTACTATCAAAATAGGGTTTGTGAGATTTGCTGATAAAGCCATGAAAGGCAGTGTTACTTGGTTAGCCAAGGGACTTTTTTGTAGAATAAAGACTGTGAACCAGTTAATTCTAGCTCTTGCTGTTCAGAGCAACATACATTTCCTATATGGCTTGCTGTTAAGAACATTGGTTAGAAATGGCACAGATCAATTATGATTCTGCACACAGTATTGTAAGCAGCTAGTCAGCGTTATGATCGAGTAAGTATTATGTCAGGAAAACATAGTGTAGTGTTCAGAAAATGCTACAAGAGAGTGGTGGAAAAGAAACCCATGTCCATTGCTTCAACCACCAGCTGCATCTATAGATAGTACGTTCTTTGTAAGCAAAAAGAATGTCCTGTGATTCAGCTTACAATTTCATCTATAAGCCAATATTTCAGTGAAATATAATGGCATTAAACTTAACCAACACTGGGCAGGGTGTTTTGCATTTGTAGAAGCTAGTGTCTCAAGCTGGAAGGAAGCAATAAAACTTTTCAAATTCTTTGGGAGTGTCACTCTGAGTCTCTGGCACTGAAGCAGATGCAACCATCAGTATCAAAGTCATGGGAAGATCATATTTCCCGGGCTGACAGTTTTCAAAGTACTTAGCCAATAACATTCGCTTCCTAGTTACTGTTACTGAGTTTAGACAGCTATTTTGCCTGTATTAAAAGACTGTATTTTAAACTGTTTTTTCTTTTTTGTAAGCTTCACAGGACATAGATCTTATTTAAAATGCAAAAATAAGTTTATTTTTGGCATTGCCTGTGAAAATGTGCCCACCAAAACCTCTTTTATAGTGCCTAATATCCCAACCTTTTTGCCCCCTCCTCCATTTTTGTCTCTGCCCTCTGAAGAAACTTGCCAAGAAAACGTGAGATAGATTCGCCTATGGGCCGCCATAAGTCGGACTCATCACAGAGAGCGCCCCTCACAGCCACTGCTCACAGATGAAATTCAGCAACAAGATATGCCACAGAAATCCCCATTTAAAGAAAGTATTTGAACAAGTTTTTCTGATGTCCTACCAAGTTTAAATATTTGTTTTAGATTTGATTTTCCCATGCTGCTGAGGAAATCTGGCAGCATGATTTGCCACTGAATTTCAGTGGTGTTGGTTCTGGGAACTGCAAAACCAGGCTTAGGAGTGAAATGCAGCTGATGGACTACAGCAGGGGTAGGCAACCTTTTTGAGCCGGGGGCCAGGTTGCTGTCCCTGAGACAATTGGGGGGGTCGAAGCACCAAAAATAAATAAATAAATATTTAAAAAATAATTAAAAAAATATCCATGCACACTCTCTCAGCCCCAGAAAAGCCAAGGCAAAACCCCTGTGGAGATTTTGCCAAGAAAACCCCAAGAACAAGTAATAACAACAATAATCAATATCATCATGGCGGGCGGCAGTGGTGGCGGCGGCAGGACCAGCCTGGGGCCGGTCCAAAGGCCTCAGGGGGCTGCATCCGGCCCCCGGGCCTTAGGTTGCCTACCCCTGGACTACAGTATACAATGCCTGGTTTGACTGCAAGTTCAATCTGAAGCTATAATGTTGCAGCCATCCTGCTGGTACCTAACTCTCAAACTTTATTCCTTAACAGTAGTTCTAATATTGCTGTTTTTCCATGCACTAATACCAGCTAATTATTGTTTTTGCTGTGTGCCTTCAAGTTGTTTCCGACTTATGGCAACCCTAAAGTGACCCTATCATGGGGTTTTCTTGGCATGTTTCTCCATAGGGGAGTTGCATTGGCCTCCTCTAAGGCTGAGAGAGTGTGACTTGTCCAAGGTCACCCAGTGGGTTTACATGGCTGAGTCAGGATTCAAACCCTGGTCTCCAGATTCATAGTCCAACGCTCAAACCATTATACCAGTGGCTTCTAATACAAACTAATGCAAGTTACTTATAATTAAAGCTGGCATTAAAAAAAAAAAGGGGGGGGAAGGAAATTTTAGTTGGTCAGACATACAGTATTTATTATTTATTAAAAATGTTTTTGCACCGTATTACAGTGTTTTTGAAGATTTTAAAAAAGAGTTTCTCTGAAGCTGAACTTCAGAGTTTGACAAATAAAACATAAATTGTTCTTTTTTCTCTTAATCAATACATTCCTACATATATTTGAGAATTTCAGTTGTAGGACGTTTTTATTACAATAATGTGTAGGAACCGATTCAAGTTCACCAGCATTAATGGAAAATGAATGGAAGATCCATGTCTTGAAGCCTGCTAAACCATTTTCTCTTAACAAAGCAGTGGCAAAAACTGAAAAGAACAGAAAGCAGTTTGCTGGGAAATCATGCTAAGTACTGCAAATACTTACATGGCATTGCATGGTATATGCTTGGCCAATACTGACCGTTGTCTCTCTTCAGCCACACCCGAACAGTTCTGTAAAAGAGTGGGAGAGGAAAGCATCTTTAACATTTCCCCATTTAAAAAATGGACACAAAATTCCAACCATGAAGACATGGCCACCAAAAGGGCTCAAATTCATTCCACTGAATCCTCGCATTAAAGTACATGGAGCAGAAACAGCTGTCTACGATCAGGTTTTGCAGCAAATCTAATATTGCCTTAGGCTGCATCTACAGTGCAGAATTAATGCAGTTTGACACTGCATTAACTGTCACGGCACCATCCTATGGAATTCTGGGATTTGTAGTTTGTTGTGGCACCAGAGCTGTCTGGCAGAAAAGGCTAAATATCTCACAAAACTACAAATCCCAGAATTCCATTAACATTGAGCCATGGCAATTAAAGCGGTGTCTAACTGCATTCATTCTGCAGTGTAGATGGAGCCCTAAACACATGTATATGACAGCTGTCTTTACTTTGCTATTAATTTCTTGTCTCCCCTCTCCCTTTTTGAACCAGCGCTGTTGGTTTTCCATTAATTTTCAATGACTTAAGTCTACTACAGGGGAGATGAACCCCTGGCCTGTCAAGTAAGGTCCTCAAAAGACTGTCTGAAGGCTCCCAGGTTACTTCATTCCTTTTGCAAAGCCACTCATGTTATTTTCCAACAACCCACACCCCCAAGGGAGAGAGGGGTGAAGATCCAGCCAGCTTCATTCCTCCTTTGCCATGGCAGCTATGAGGCAAGGAGCAAAGGGAAGCAGCTGGCACTAGGAAACTCTATGTTAATCCAACAAATAAGTTTGACATTTTGAGCAAACTAAACTTAAAGAAGGCCATACTTAATTTTATGTGCTGTCAAAATTTTTTCCTATAGACAGAAATTGTTGTTGTTGTTGCTCTGTGCCTTCAAGTCATTTCCAACTTATGGTGACCCTAAAGCGAACCTATAATGGGTTTTCTTGGCAAGTTTCTTCAGAGGGGGTTTGCCATTGCCATCCTCTGAGGGTGAGAGAGTGTGATTTGTCTAGGGTCACCCAGTGGGTTTCCATGGCTGAGCCAGGATTTGAACGCTGGTCTCCAGAGTCCTAGTCCAATGGTCAAACCTCTATACCATGCTGGCTCTCCATAGACAGAAATAGTTGAATTGACATATTCTGTAATCATTAACACACAATGTTTTCTGCAAACAAATCCAAGGCTTTACTTGGAAAGGTTATCAGAATTTATGTAAATATTGTAAGATATGATAACAACTCAGTAGTATAGACTGTGTTTATATTAGATTTTTTTTTTAAAAAAAGGCACTAAAAACATACTAATTTTAGGAGATGTATGCATTGGCTATACTGGCTGAGGAACTTGGGGAGCTGGAGACATTAAAAAGTAATTTTCCAAATGCTGTGCAGAACTTAACTTGCCATCCACAACAAAAAGAAGGAAGGAGTCTTGTGGCACCTTTAAGATTAACCATAAACTTTTGGGGACTCCAGCTTACCTTTTCAGATAAACCTTGCATCTGAAGAGAATGTGATGGAACCTACGAAACCTTATGTTGAAATAAATCTGTTATGCTCCAGTAAATGTACTGGTTTTCCAAAATATTCTTAATGCCCTACTGTAGTCTAATCTGTAAATCTGATTTATATTTAGTAAATAATAACTAAACAAAGGGTATATTTAATTTGACTAATTTTACAAGCATTAAATATAAATACAATATAAAGTGGTCCTGTTTCCCCCCCCCCCTTACAGCCAGGAATAAGAAGGAGGTATGGCAGTGAGAGAGCTCCACACTAGAGAAATTACAAAGGCTCGAGGCAGATCATAAATACAGAGTACTTTACATTAGTTCTAGCTCAGTGGAATTCCATTAAGAAATAAGTTGCATTTGGCACTGAGCATTCCTTTCTTTACCACTACTCTGGATTCAATGAAAAGTGACTTCTGCTAGATTCTGTGGAAGGAAGGCAAACAAAGAGAGTATGGGCTGGAAAAACCAGTTTCAGGAAAGGATATTAGGTTCAAGGAGAAAGTCTGTTTTATTGCATTGTACACAGGCTCAGGCAGAATGAAGCGCACAGACACATTAGGTTTTGGAGAAAAAGAGGCCATGATAATGATGATGATGATGATTTGCTTTTAGCTGTATAGAGTTGGCTCGGCATGAGGAATCCAAGAATCTGATAATTTGCCTGTCACCTGATAAGCCACCCCCTGCAACAAGACCACCAAGGATTAAACATAACCAAGGACTGACATAGAATCCACATGGGCACGCAGCCAGTGTGAAACTCCCCTGCCACCTCAGGGTGCCCTCAGACTGTTTTCTTGCAACCCCAAAATCCCTTATGGGGCTTCAAAGCTCCTGGTTCCTCCTGCCAAGCTGGATCTTGCCCCATGCCACATCATGCAAAAGATAGTATCATGGAAACAAAACAAAAGTGTGCAGGATTGGAGGGTGAGCCAGAAACCAGGTGAGCCTTGTGTGGATGCTTATAACTCCCCCGCAAGCTGGACCACAGGCAAAGCTGCTACTCTGAGGTTGAGTGCCAACATGGGGCACCTCCCCAGTGTGCTGCCTGGCTAATTCTCCCAAGGCCTGTGAAAACTACATGGGCTTCTTGGAAGACCTATCACTGGGTGTGGTAGAAATAAATGGGCCACTCTGGGTAAGTCCATGGTCCAGCGTGCTAGAGAAAGTACACCTCCCCCCCCCCGAAAAAAAATCCCATAAAAATTCACTAACCAGTCCTATCTAACTGTACTCAAGGGATGAACCAAGACCATTATGCAACTCCATGCATTATCCAAGGCCATGATACAAAAGAAGATTACAATTTCATGCAAACTGCTTATTCTCTTTTTGTGTCTCTGTCACACATGCATGCATGCATGCATGCATACACACTTGTTTTCTTCAATTTTGTGCGGACTGACATTTTTTTTTATAATTTTTATTGAATTTTATAACACAACTCCATCCAATCCATAACACAAACATATCCAACATAATATTTCATTATTCTACAATATTCACTTCCTGTCTTAATATAGAATAGTCTTATTTACATTGCTTCTTTGTCTTCTTATTGCTTCTTACTAACAGAACATACATAGTCTCTCAGTTTTCTTTAAATAAAAAATAAGGAATAAAATAATAATCCTAATAATAATAATAGTCCTTAAAACAAACTTTTTTCCAGATTATGTAAACTCAACATATTCTCCAAAATTATAATATAACTAATCTTGTTTTAATCCAAGAAAAGTAAAGAGAAAGCAAAATGTCCTGGATTATTTTCATTATCCTAACCTTCAAAAATCATCTCAGCCAGGTTTTTATCCAGACACCACCTTTTCTTAAGAAACGTCATTATCTGCTTCCATTCATTTTCCAATTTCTCCACCTTCTTATCCTTCAGCTTATAAGAGAGAATATCCAGTTTTCTAATTTCATCTATTTTCATTAACCAGTCATCTAATTGTAATTTTTTATCTTCCTTCCAATGCTTTGCTATAATCAATCTGGCCAGAGTTATCATATATAACAAAACCGTCCCATACTTCTTCTCGTCTTCTGCTTTTAAAAAGTAAGTCATATTTAATATATATATCTCTGGTGCGGACTGACATATTAAGTGCTTTTGATTTTGTGGGACCTGCGTAGTTCAGTTGTAAGTCAACTATTCACACAGTTCCAACTGTTCCTGTCCATGGTAAAAGAAATCTCTCCAAATGACTCTGATGTATAGGTGTCCCCCACCTATTTGACAGGTTTGGGACGAGAGCATAGTGAAAACATGGAAGTGGTTGAAATGTGGAATCTAGATGTTTTTAAGCTTGCAAATGCATTTTGGTTGCTGAAAAATGTAAATAATGTGCTATATATCACTTGGGCATGCCTCAGAAAGCATGTGGCAAGTTATGGAAACATGACAAAATAGGTCAAAACAGTAGACCATGTGTCAAAAGTATGGGTTCTGGTTATAACTGAAGAGAGTCAAAAGAGCAAATTATTGAAAAGTAGACACTGAAAAGCAGGAGAGGGATGCCTGTAGATTTCACACATCAAAGGGAGGGGTCTTATTTTCTTGTTTTCCATTTATTATTTTGCATTTCTAGCAACAGCATCAAGAGCATACGGCTGAGAGAATAAGCCAACCAAGGCAAAACAAAGCCTTTGTTTGATGTTCACATGACAGGAAAACACCACTGGACAAACCCCAACAGTACAGAGTGTTCAGACTGCTCTCTATTAGCAAATTCATTTAGCCTTTCAGGACCCACTCCTAAACTAACTCTGCCTTTTGAGTCCAACTCTCCTCCTGGGCAAAGTGTCCTCCAGCTTTGCCTTCCCTGCCAGCTTAGTAGGTTGTAGGAGGAAGATACACAGCAGCACTGCAAGCAATGCAGTTATGCCAATTGTCCCTCAACCAGCACTATAAAGAGGAATATGGAGTGAGGCTCTCACACATGCTCCTACCATTGCATTATTCCCAATGCCTGCAGGTCCCAGCCCATTGAGTACACTTCCCAGTAACAGTCCATTAGAAATAAAAAAGGAGGAGGCTGTCACATGTAGCTGCCCAAGGATGAACAGCCTCTGACATGCGACCCATTGGCTGTTGCTAACATCAGTCCTGTCCCTCTATAACAAGAAGAAAAGCAGGTCTATCACCTTAGCACAGGGGTAGGCAACCTTTCCCCTTTAAGTGCCGAGGGACTTCAGCTCCCAGAAGCCTCAGCCATGTTGGCCAATAGTCCCATGTTGGCCAATAGCTCCTGGGATTCTGGGAGCTGAAGTCCCTCGGCCCTTAAAGGGGAAAGGTTGCCTACCCCTGCCTTAGCATTTCATAACTGGATAGATTTATATCAATTTCTGGTTTCATTTGAGATATTCATCTGGGTATATTACAGGGAGTGTGCCTCTGAACAGAATTTTGGAATGACATAAAAGGATAGAGGGAACCAAGCCTGTTTCTTAAAACAGAAGCACAACGCTACCATCATGTGCTGTCACGCCAGTGGAAGAAAAAGGGATCTCACAGCCAGATCCACCTAAGAAGATCACAAGACCCACCTGCAAATCCTATGGTATAATCTAGCACCCAAGCAGCACTGTATTAGACACTACCAGGCTAAACAGGCACATAGTTATGACCTAGTGTTCACGGCACATTCACAGTGCTAGGAAAGGTCTATGCTGTATTGAATGCCCCTGAAACGCAGCCATGGAAACAACTGTAGGAGTTGATGGTGCAACAGGTAGTCTAAAAGATGTCTAAACACTGGAATTTTCCTTTAAATTAATATTGTTGTGCCTGAGCCTGTGAGTTTATTTGCTATGTATTTCTTGCTCTTCAAAGACCTTCTACGCTGCCCTACCAAATGCTCAGATCAAGGCATTAAATGATTTTCTTTTTAAAATAAAATGAAATGGTGCAGAAACGAGAAATGTTAGCTCCCTTTTGAGTGGACAGTGGAAGATTTTAAAGAAAAAGGTTATGAACACATCAATGGGAATATGTGTCCCTAGATGTAATGGCACTCCTGATAGAGTAAATGGCTTGGTAATAAACTCCTGGCGGAGACCCAATGAAGAAGCCAGTAGCGCTTCAAAAGCTTGCAATATGTATATAGTGCATTTTGGTTAACCCAATACAGGTATCACTGTTTTGTGAATTTTGGATGTTAGAGACATAATGGTTATCAATGGGCTAAAAGATCTTTTCACAGAAAAAATAACTCATCTGTGGTTAACAGATTTGAACTGCCAGAAATCAGAAATGATAACAGACATTGTTTCCTTTCAACTTATGAGTATTACAGATACCAAAACAGTGTTTTTCTTTTGCACTGCAATATATTTAATCTCATTATCATAGGTCCAAAAACACACTGCAAAAATAATCCAGTTTGAAACCACTTTAACTGCCCTGGCTCAATGCTAGGGAATTCTGGGAAATGTAGTTCTGTGAGACATTTAGCCTTCTCTGTCAGAGAGCTCTGGTGCCATAATAAACTACAATTCCCAGGATTCCCTAGCACTGAACCAGGGTCCCAAACTGGATTATTTCTGCAGTGTGTTTTGGACCATACTTAGATGATCTCTTTCCTTTCCAGGCAAGAAATGATTGAAACCAACTGAAAACTGCAAAATACTAGTGCAGAAATTTCTGATTCAGGAAGGCATTTTTTCCTGCTTATATCTTTTACCTTTTATTCCTATCCTCTGGAACAATCTGACGTTCTCCCTCACCCCTGGTATCTCATTTGTGTGGCACACCAAGTCCACCCTTCCTCAACTGGTACATCTTTTCTTTCCACTGTGATGAAATTCAGGCATTTCCCCACCTTTCCCTCTTCACCCAGTGTTAGATATTCTGAAACAACCAAGAGGCCATCTTCCAATGTAGAGGGATTAGCACAACACATAGGTAAATTCATGAATTAACAAGACAGAACTTTTAATAGACAGGATCCCTTCCATCCCTCCATGAGCAATAACCAATACAGAAAGTCAGCAAATCTGAATTTCTGACAATCATCACAACCATTTGGACAGATTAGTTCAACTCAAGAGCTAATGTTTTCTTCACCAATGCTACGTTACTGGTAAATGGAAACTTGGATGTGACACCACCAGCCACATCATTAAGTCTGGAAGCCTATTCTGCTCACAATATGTAACAAGAAATTGTGATGCACCATAAATATTTGATCCTTCCTGCAACTTGTTTTGTTAAAGCAGCCGTGAGTCTCCTAATGCACCACAGCAATATAATCTATCAACAAGCTACCTGTTCATTCCTTGCAATGGTCCCAAAATTTTCAGGGCATCAAACTGACATATAATATTCCATATGGCTGGGTACAATCCTTGCAGTGCAAAGCACCAACCTGTAATTAGTTATAAGTCAGCACCTTTATTACTCCATCTAGTTTACTCTTATAGTATGAGAGCCAGCATGGGGTAGTGGTTTCAGTGTTGGACTATGACTCTGGAGACCAGGGTTTGATTCCCCACTTGGTCATGAAACCCACTGGGAGACCTTGGACAAGTCACACCCTCTCAGCCACAGGAGAAGGCAATGGCTACATGATGCAGCTCCTGATGACACCTTATCCCAGGAGTAGGCAATCTTTCCCCTTTAAGGGCCAAGGGACTTCAGCTCCCAGAATCCCAGGAGCTATTGGCCAACATGGGACTATTGGCCAACATGGCTGAGGCTTCTGGGAACTGAAGTCCTTCGGCCCTTAAAGGGGAAAGGTTGCCTACCCCTGCCTTATCCTCTTCTCCTACTATGATATTCACCAAATACTGGAAAAGTTACTTTTTGAGCTACCATTTTCCAGATCCTCCAGGACACTGGATGGTTTCTGGGAATTCAAAAGGTAACTTTTCAAAGCTTTTGTCACTTTCATGTGGATCCAATTTCTAATATAAATGTCCTTCCCTTCTCCCACATTTGCCAAGATGGCATGGGAGTGGGAAGAAACCAACAAGGCACCCATGGATTGAAAGAAGCATAAAAAGTAAGCCTCAGTCACTATATACAGCTTTTCCTAAAGAAGAACAGAGTAATATCCTGGAAGTCTCTGTTATGACGCTGCAATTCCCACTTTATTTGCTATTGTTCTGTATTAGAAGGTGGGTTGGAAGACCCATGAAAGAGAATCACATATAGCTCCCAATCTGACCATCATGGACCTTCATCTTCATCTGGATGTCTCTGTTGACCCAACCCATTTTTTTTATTTCATATGAGCATGCACCCTACAACTT
The DNA here is from genome assembly GCA_026167975.1 of Phrynosoma blainvillii. NCBI lineage: Eukaryota > Metazoa > Chordata > Lepidosauria > Squamata > Phrynosomatidae > Phrynosoma > Phrynosoma blainvillii. The sequence continues at coordinate 191,058,828 of JANUYF010000001.1, read as the reverse complement.
CCAACTTCAAACCATTATACCTGTTTCCCAGCAGATTACAGCAGCATTTCTTCTGAGCACTTGCAGAACTCAAGGAAACCTGTTATATAAGTTGAAATGTAAACCTCCGTTTGAAGTTCAAACAACTTGACTCATGCACCCAAAGAGAAGAAAAATGCAAAGCAGATTGGAATGTTATTGGTCACAAGGCTTTTGAACTTTGCAATATTACCTAACTGCATGTGCACAACTTAACAGCACATGCACACCTATTGCTGAGCAGCTCAAAAGACAGAGATTGTGGATGGAAATAGCAACAGTGACAACACCATGCAAGAAGCAAGAGGTGTGGTAAGCACTTCAGAATTTCAAAAGGCCTATGGCTGGCGGTCACTGGGGTGAAGAAGAGGCACACCAAGACCCATGTCAGCAGCTCTTGAAGCCTCTGGCAGTTTCCCCAAACACAACAAAATTGCCACAAAAAATAAAATAAAATAAAATAAAATCAGGAAATGTTGCCAAAACATCACCTCAAAATGAGGTTGTTTATCAACTCTTCATGCTAATTTTCCACTCGAAAACCAAGCAAAAATAGTGGCTGGGTATGATGTGGATGTCACTCCCATTACACCAAGACACAGCAGTTCAGCCTGAAGGAGGTCATAGGGATGAAAACTGCCCTCTCTGCTATGTGGTCACCCTATAACAGGGGTAGGCAACCTTTCCCCTTTAAGGGCCGAGGGACTTCAGCTCCCAGAATCCCAGGAGCTATTGGCCAACATGGGACTATTGGCCAACATGGCTGAGGCTTCTGGGAGCTGAAGTCCCTCGGCCCTTAAAGGGGAAAGGTTGCCTACCCCTGCCCTATAAGATCTAAGGGTGACTTTTAAGAACTATTTAATCACTGGTGTCATTTAGAGACAAAAAGCCAAATTTATGCTTTAATGTTAATATTATTTAATTATTCGTAAAAACTTTTGTAATTAAACTCGTCCCTCGCCGTTTGTGTCCCTCGGTCTTTCATGGATGGCAAGTGCTAAGGGACAAAATGGCATGTGCCATTAAAACAAATCGGACCCCAATATTGGTGATTTTCCCGATTTGCCAGGGTGGTGGGTTCGCGAATCCAAAGGGAGAACTTTAATGTTTTAGTCTTATCTTTTTAAATGATTGTAAGCTGTCTTGAATCCCATTTTGTGAGAAAGGTGGGATATAAATCCCATAAATAAATAAATAAATAAATAAATAAATAACAGGTGATTCGATCCTCAAGAACTTCCAGCTAGCCTCCTATGGTTGAAAATACACTGCAGAAATAATCCAGTTTGAGTCCACATTAACTGCCCTGGCTCAGTGCTAGGGAATCCTGGGAACTGTAGTTTATTGTGGCACCAGAGATCTCTGACAGAGAAAGCTAAATGTTTCTCAAAACTATAGTTCCCAGAATTACCTAGCATTGAGCCAGGGCAGTTAAAGCGGTCTCAAACAGGATTATGTCTACAGTGTGTTTTGGATTTATGCTCAAAATCTCACCGCCACTGAGAGGTCACATAAGCTGAAGTATCAGAAACTATGTTAACTCCTGGTGGTCAACCCAGTTTCCACTTAAGATGGTGCTGTGCAACGTTATAGATAAGGAGGGGATCTCCACATACTTTTAACACTAGGAATCAAGTTCAAGTAACTGCCTTTACCCAATCCTTTCATGAAAGCCCAAGAAGAATGGGGTGGGTGTTGGTCCTGGTACCCCAGCATGGTCAGGAGTAAAATGAGTATAAGAATATGTGCAATTTTAATTATACTCTGGGGCTTTTCAACAATACTTCCTGAACCTTCTGTAGATTATTACCTAAAGAGCAAATGAAGTACAGAATGAGTCCAAGCAGTGGAAGGATTTAACAAGCCAAAATTTTACATAATCCAGGGCCAGACGAGAAAAGATTTAAAAGGTAAGATATATTTAAGGAGGGAAGGTCATAAGAAAATTGCCAATGTGTTCACAAAAGCACGTCCTGGGTTTGGCAGAAGAGGCTAAGAAAAGGACAAGATAGTTAAATTTCATTTACAGTGAGCCTTTGGTATCTGCTGGGTTTTGGTTCCAGGACCCTCCCATGGATACCAAAATCCATGGATGTTCAAGTCCCAATATATACAATGGATAGTAAAATGGTGTCCCTTATATAAAATAAAATAAACAAGGTTTGCTTTTAGGAAGATAGATAGATAGATAGATAGATAGACAGACAGACAGACAGATATCTACATATTGAACATTTTAAAGCCATGGATGCTTGAATCTATGGATACAGAGGACCAACTGTATTTTTATTTATGTTCTGCAATTCCCCCAGAATAGGAAAAGCCACACAATCCACACATATTGTGCCTTGTTTTGAAGCAAAGCAAGTAGTTCTCTGCTTCTTTTCCTCACATATTTGTGTTTACAGGTGTTCAGGTACACTGCTATATATAGACATCTACAAGCATAAAACATGATGCCTGGACAAAGATATGCAAGTGCTCATGAGACACGGATTAGCAGTAATTCCCTGTTGCATGTACAGCCTTTGCTCCTGCAATCAATGCATAAACAAGAGTGGGCAGATGTTGCTGGACTGCAGCTCCTAGTATCCCTCTCCAGTAGCTATGCAGCCTCACCAGTAGCTCACCAGTAGCTAAGACAGGTTGATGCGGAGGGAGAAGGATTTCTAATCAGTCTACAATTTTTCATGCCAATCAGAGCTTGGAAACATAAATTTGGGACTACAACTCCCCTAATCTACTGGCTAGTGGATTCTAGGAGTTTTAGTCCAAAAAGGTACCTCTTCCAAACTCTGATTCAGATGCACTGCAGAAACCACTGGCCCCCAAAATTGGTTTGCATCAAAGGTTTACAACCTGTCATCAAAAACGGTACACTTTAGTCAATACAACCTTCCTTGACATAACTGAGGCATTTTTAAACATTTCTGTCCATTGACATGAAAAACGATATTACACCTCCAAATATAAATAAGAAATGAGATGATCATGCAATGTACGTTCTAAAAATTCAGATAGGTTCAGCAGAAAATAGAATAAATTGCTGTCATAACATAGGCATGTCTGGGTTCTAAAGAAGGTCTTGACCCAAGGAGTCTTCAGAACCATGTTCTGCAACATTTCCACAATACAGAAACAAGGTCCTCTTCTCACAACCACATCTACATGCAGGTCACCAGTAAGCATACCAAGTACAGTTTATGCCCACTTCCAGTGAGTTTAAGGTATGGCAAAATAGCTGTGTGCATCTATAAATAAAGGAGGACCTTCACTTCAAACACAGCCTTCCAAGCAACAGCAGAGTACTCTCAAGCAAAAGGATGCAGGGAAAATTTGGCAGTCCTGATATTTTGGATTACTGCTCTCACACTCCTTTAATATTGGCTATGCTGGAGGATGCCTTGCAAGTTGAAGATGCAAATATCTGGATGGCCACCCCTTCAACAGCATTTTGTGAAATGATGTCCTAAGAGCCCAGCTGAATTAAGCCTGTAGAAGGAGAGCCACAAAATTGCCTCACAAGAAGATGAAGGCTTGCTCTTCTTTATATTTGTTCTGTTTTCTGATCAACTGTAGTTTCCATTGCATTTTCTCTGCGTGCTCCTTCCCTTTTTCATGTAAATTTTTACACTACCCTCCTTCTTCCTCACATGTGAACTTCAAATTTGAAATTGTGCAACTGACTTAATTGCACAATGTACACAGAGTAAAGTCACTTCTGTCAGAAAATGTTATTACTTCTGTGTAAAAACAAAAAGTATATCCTCCCTGCTATTCAAACAAATAGCTAGCACGTGTAGGGTTAAAGTCAGAAAAGCTAAAGCGCAGAATGAACTCAGGCTTGCTAGAGAGGTTCAGAACAATAAAAAGGGCTTTTGGGGGTACGTCCACAGCAAAAGGAAGAAGGCCACTGTGTGGAGAAGATGGCAAAAAGTTAACAGGGGACAGAGAAAAGGCAGAATTACTCAACACCTTCTTTGCTTCAGTCTTCTCAGAAAAGGCAAAGGGTGCTCAACCTAAGGATAACAGAGCAGAGGACAGAATAGGAGAAATTCAGCATAGAATAAATAAAGAGATAGTACAGGAATACCTGGTTAATCTAAATGAATGTAAGTCTCCAGGAAAAAGGTCAATGCAGTTTTAGGCTGCATCAATAGAAGTATAGTGTCTAGATCAAGAGAAGTAATAGTGCCACTGTATTCTGCTTTGGTCAGGCCTCACCTGGAATACTGTGTCAAGTTCTGGGCACCACAATTCAAAAAGGATGTGGAGAAACGGGAGCGTGTCCAAAGGAGGGGAACTAAAATGGTGAAGGGTCTGGAAACCAAGCCCTATGAGGAACGACTTAGGGAGCTGGGGATGTTTAGCCTGGAGAAGAAAAGGCTGAGAGGTGATATGATAGCCATGTTTAAATATTTGAAGGGATGTCATATTGAGGAGGGAACAAGCTTGTTTTCTGCCGCCCCAGAAACTAGGACACGAAACAATGGGTGCAAGCTCCAAGAAAAGAAATTCTACCTCAACATTAGGAGGAACTTCCTGACAGTAAGGGCTGTTCGACTGTGGAACACACTCCCTCGGAGAGTAGTGGAGTCTCCTTCCTTGGAGGTCTTTAAGCAGAGGCTGGATGGCCATCTGTTGGGGATGGTTTGATTGGGAGTTCCTGCATGGCAGGGGGTGGACTGTATGGCCCTTGTGGTTTCTTCCAACTCTATGATTCTATGATTCCTCCTTTTTAGAAATTTTATTAAAGTTTGTGTTGAGCAGAACTGCCAAAACAAGAGATGGAAGCCTACCAAGGCAATGCAACTTCAGGTTAAAAAATAAATCCTTATGACAAAAACACAATATTCCTATTTCTAAATTTCAAGGACGACATATTATTTACAGTCATTTGCTTATGCATCAACTATAGATTTTGTTGCTTGAGGCTCTCTCTACTTCCTATAGCACCCATATACTCAATTAGACCTGTCGTTTAATGCTACAAGTTGAGTCTCCCTTATCTGAAATGCTTGGGTCCATATATATATAAAAAAATAAAATCTTGGAGACAGGAGCCAAGTCTAAACATGACATTCATTTATGATCTGTATACACTTTATATACATAGCCTGAAAATAATTTTATACATGATATTTTAAATAATTTTGTGCATGAAGCAAGCTTGGTGTATACTGAACCATCAGAAAGCAAAAGTGTCACTATCTCAGTCACCTATGTGGACAATTTTGAATTTTGGAGTATTATGGATTTTTGAATTCAGGATAAAAGATACTGAACCTCTATTCCACTGAAAATCCCAACAGCATTGGGCTCAAAGAAACCTCAAAATGGATCTATCAGATAACCAGCAGCCACCATACATATTTTATCAACATGGGTATAGAATGTGGAGTGAGGCACCCCTTTGTCAAGTCCTCTGGGCCCTGGGGTAGGGAGGGAGCTCTCCCTTTCTCTGCACTGTGAATGAGTCAGATATCCTTCTCCCCCATTGAGTTCCCACACAGAGAACCAGCTGAGAGAGAAGAATGGATCAGTATCATTTCACACAATTACTCAGGTCTCGGACAAAGTCCAGCATGAAAAGGGAGATGAAGTGGAAGAGAGTGAGTCCATGAGTAATCAGCACCAACAAAACTTGTTGGAAGGATTGAGATTAGCTGTCAACCTCTATCTGACTCATCCTTAAAGCAGTGCTACCATATTCAGAGGCAGGCAGGCAGGCAAGCAAGCAGACATATTTGGAAGATGATTTGGCAATGATCCTGTAGCCCTATAGGCCTAAAAGGCAAAACACTGTCATTCACACATGATTTACAGTCTTGATAATACCATTTAAAAGAAAAACACACAAGTTAAGGCATAAATACTTGGCTGTTGTTGCGGTGTTAAAAACCAGAGGGGGCATAGATGAGTGAGTGGGATTTATAGAGGCAGGCCACTCCTATTCTGTAGTCTCCTCTTTCTCTAGCAATGCTTTCCTACTTTCACACAATCTGCTAGTGTCAGTGGATTTCTGGCAGAAAGGCAAGGGAAGCACTTGCAAAGAGACAGGTTACTTGGGACAGGCAGATGAGACAAGGATATTACACTGATAGAAGTCAGGGAAGTAAAAAGGTTGCCTAAGAAAGAGACAGTAACCAGCCAAAAACCATCAACACAAAACACAGCACTTCATGGAACTGTCATGGAGAGAGAGAGAGGCTGAGCATATGAAGAAACAGAGGCATGGGGGCTGCTACCACATAATAATAATAATAATAATAATAATAATAATAATAATAATAATTTTTATTTATATTTCCCACCTCTCCCTATGGATCGAGGTGGGATTACATCCGTAAAAATATAATACAAACACAAAAATACAATCAATAAAATATTCAATAAAATAGCCAGTCATCACCAAACACTCAAAAACCATGCAATCGAATCAGAGGTGGTGCATTTTAGCTTAAAAGTCTAATATAGGAGATCAGATGGATAGGTTATAATCCGGTACCACATGGCAGTGTGAGACATTGGCTGGAATTCTGTTCATGCAATAACCCAGTGTAACAGTGATGGCATAGACATTTGCAGCAGGAGGGAAATGGTCACTAGCACAGTCGCCATGAAGGAAGCAAGATACTGGAGAAGTAGGCTGCTTGGAAATGATAGACTCTGCCTTCTCTGGTTGCTATCTCCTCCTGGAAGGGCAACATGAACCACTGCAGTTCCTTCAGGTGAAACCTGGCCCAAGGTACTAGATCTATGAATGCTACCATCAGTTCTAGTAGCTTTGCCAGCCCCATGGCCTTTACTGAGGGCTGGCCCAACACCCAAGACAACAGCTTTCCCTCCTGTCCTCTAGGAGATACACCCTGTGGAGGATAGCTTCTATTATGATATCCAGGTGTTGAATCCTCTGGACTGGTTCCAATGGACTCTCTTCCCTGTTGATCACAAAACCATGGAAGTCCACACATTCCATGATGGTCCACAGAGCCTCCCTGCCTCTGAGGCACAAAGGTAAGTGGACCAGCAGGTCCTTTAACTATGTGTGAACATGAATCCCTAGCACCCTCCGGTGAGCCACCAGAATCACCAACATCTTGGTGAACACCCAGAGGGGTGAAGCTTACAGGCCAAAGGGCAGACCTCAGTACTGGTAATGTTTTTCAATATAGGCAAACCTGAGGAACCTCCTGTGTTCTGGGTGCGCTAGAATGTTTAAATAGGGTTCCTGGAAGTTCAGAGAAGCCAAAAACTCCCCCTTCTGAACCCCCTCCAACATGGTTCTGGGGAACTTCTTTGTTTTCACATAATAGTTCAACCTGCAGAGATTCAGTTTGGCCCTCCATTCCTTGTTCTTCCAACCAAGAAGAGAATGGAACACCAAATACCTCTGATGTCTGGGCATTCACTCCATGACTTCTATCTGTAGAAGATGATCTATGTCTCTCAGTATCCAGATGCTTCTCTGGATCCCTGAGATCAGACAAACACATCTGGGGCTTTCCATACAAAGTTTCTCTCCTGGTCCTGCACACCCGCACACTGCAGGAGGTGCACTCCCAGTGATGGGCAAAGTGAAGCAAGTGTGCCCCCATTGGGAGCTGCCTCAAGTCAGGACTGACTGGATCTTCCCCTTGTTCTGTGGCTGCCTGGTGTTCCCTTTTGTTGAAGGCCGGTGTTTGCTGCTGTCTGGACTGAGGTCTAGGGGAAGACCAATCTGCTCTGAAGTTCTGCTTGAATTGCGACTAAAAGGGCCAAAATGACTGGGACCTGCACCTCATCCAAACAACTTAGCCCCTCTAAAGGGACATGAGGCCATATTTGCTTTGGACTTTTCAGCCAGAGCTGGTGCCTGGCTATGATGTCCACTGCCAAGGTTCTGGATGCAGACCAAATGGAGCCTAAGTTGGCTCTGTGATGAAGGCAGACACCATTGTCTATTTGTTGATTCCTTGCCTCAGTCTGGTGTCCTCCTTGGGGATCTGGAACAACAGTTCCCTCACCCCTAGCAGACAGAGTGGTCACTGTGATGCTTCTGATGGAAAGTATGGCTGCCTCGTGTGCCCTATGTAGGTAAGCCTCAGGTTTCTTATCCTCTGGATTCTTAGGGAAGTCATCCCCATCCCTGGGAGGAAAAAAACTGCCAGAAACCAACCCAGACACTGAGGCATCAATAAGGGGAAGCCTCTCCATCACACACATCCTGGTAATGGGTACAGCTCCTTCACACACACTGGAGGAGCCGTGGCCATGCCCAGATGTGACCACTCCACTTCCATGATATCTGCCACTACCTCTGGAAAAGGCATCACAGGCACTTCTTGCTTTGCCTTAGATCCTCCCTCTCTGAGGGTATCAGGGAAACTGTGGCAACTGAATCCCAGGAGCGTGAGGCAGACAAAGCTTGTCTGTTCTTTCTCTTGGCCTTTCTGGGGAAGTGGGTATCTGTTAACAATCAGCTCCCACAACAACCTCCCCTCTCTTCTCCCAAAGAAAAGGAGGAGGAGGAGGAACAAGGCCTTCTGTAGTGCTTGAGGCCACCTGTGCTGCGATCCCCAGGATTGCATAGCCTTCCTCAGCCCCCCGCTGAATGATCAATGCAATGAGTGGGCACAACTCCAATGTAGGATCTGGCTGTCAAGGACTAGGGACAAGAGGGAAACAAGAGTATCATGCTCATTCACCCATGAGGCGCCTGATAACAGCCACTCCATGTCGACGTGCACCATCTACCCCTGCACCTCTGCTGCTCCAAAGACAATTGGTAAGGCCAGATCTTATCCCCCTGTCCAGGTAGATCAGTCCACCACCACGCTCCATCTGGTGGACATCAATGCCTCCACCCAGCCTGCCTGCTCCTTATCCAAGTAGAAATCAGACTCTGGTCTCCATTGTCCTCTGCTTGATTTTTTTCCTGGAGATTGGAGGCAGATCTGTAGCTTCTTGCCAGAAGAGCCCCAAATGTTTGGGGGGGGGGGGGAGAACAACACGGGGTCTAAAGTGCTGGAGCTGCAAAAGCCCTGTCCTTAGCAAATGGGGAGCAGGATGCAACTGGGGTTGGGGGGGGGTCTGACTCTCCTCCTAGGGATGGTGAGTTTCAGTGATAGGTTTGAAATCCTGCCTTAAGGAAGGAGAGGAGCAAAAACCAACAGAAGGATTACTATCCCACAGGAAAAAGTGCAACCACAGGTGTAGACCGAGTCTACACTTTACAATTAATGCCGTTTGGCACTGCTTTAACTGCCATGGTTCAATGCTCTGGAATTCTGAGATTTGTAGTTTTGTGAGATATTTAGCTTCCTCTGTCAGAGAGCTCTGGTGCCACAACAAACTACAAATTCCAAGGTTCCACAATTAAAGCAGTGTCAAGCTGCATTAATTCTGCAATGTAACAGGCTACAGTCATAGTTCACCAACAGGATTCTGGCCATTATGTTTTCTATGGTGTAGAAATTTAGACCTCCCCTGAATGACACTGTTTGTAAGACTTGGCAAAGATACTTATATAGATTATAAAACTAACTTCAGTTCCTCACAAGGCCTCTCAATTTTTGCCATCAGCCTACTCCTGAACACCACACATCACTTTTTTTTGCAGCCATAAGCATTTAGGAAATAGATGACACCATGTGGCAATCTTCCATTCTATCTAGCAGCTGACACCTGAAAGGAAGCACACTGCAGTTTCATTTTGAAAATGAATACACAGATGTTTGAGAGACAACATTAGGCATTTAACCTGGGGTTAGCCATGTTTGTGTCTACCACACAAGCACAGTGACAGACATCTGAGGGTTCTTTTATTATCATCATCATTATTATTTTCCTGCTTATTAACCTAATCAGTCAGTCCCATTGATTTTTGTGATTTTAATCATTTTTTTATTATTGCCTCATTGCTTTATTACTTTAGGTTATTGCATTCTTTGGGTTTTATACTTCAATATTTGAAAATTGCTTGAGGAATTTTAAAATGAAAGTCAGTGCAGAAATATCTTAAGAAATAGTTATGCACCTTACACTTTTTGTGTACTGGATTAAAAATCTAAAATAATTTCCCCCATTCCCAAAGTTACTGGATCAAACACAGCATGAAAAACTAAGAACAACACTGTGACATATTAAGAACAGTTAAGAATTTCAAGAATGAAATCTGACCACCTGAGTCTCCAGTCAAGCCTCATTCCTTTTAAATATGGATGCTTACTACTACTTGCTCTACTACACTATCAAAAGCATTAATACAATTGATTTTTTAAAAAAAATATGTGTGTAAACTAATACAAATACTACATCATGACTCCTAAAAACATGCACAAGCAAAACAAATATTTGCATTTGTTTTCTAAATCTGCACAAATGCAGAAGGTGGTTGAGTTCAGATTTGTTCCGTCTAAAATGACAGTTGTGTTTGCAACAGGCCTCTGAGGACCACACACTCACCAGTCAATATACTCCTGTTCACTACTCAAATAAAGACCTGGGGTACAAGTAGAGTTCAACTGAATTTACAAAGGAACATTTGTTGAGTAAAACTTCTGTCTTCAGAATATATAAGCAAGTGCCACACTGTGTGTACATTTTAACAAGAACAAAGATAGGAGTGATTCAGTTACACTAAGCCACAGTTTACTGTTATATGGATGAGTGGTAACAAACCTTGGATATACAACCTAACCTCTCCTCTGGTATATTTTAAATTTAACCATAGATTGCCACTTTGTCTAAACCTGGACAAACCACAATTAGTCTTAACTACAGTTAGTTGGTGCAAACCAACTCTAAATCATAATTTATGAAGCTACTTTGTTATAATCAACCAAAATTAAGATTAACCATCTTCTAAGTTTTGATGCAATGTTCGACAATATTAGATCTAAAAATGGAAATTGACATCTCTCTCCTCCTCCTTGTGATTCTACTGAAGAAGAAAGGGAAGTACACAGCCTCAACCTTGCTCCTGTCTGACGGCAGCCAGCGATAGCTAAATGATATCACAAGATGCAGTGGTGCACTAGTTTTTTTACTTGCATAATACATCTTGATCACTGGAGCTGGAATTACAAGGTTATCTTAAGTACAGTTTGAAATGTATTTTGCTATCAATATTTTGGTCAGCTAGTGCCACCAAGAAGCAAAATCAAATCCAGACCAACCAAACAAGCCAAGAGGTCCTATAGTCCAAAGAGAAATTTGCAAAATGTTTTTTTTTCTTTGAAAACTTACAGGATTCCCCCCTGCAAAGAATTTCAAAAATTGACTTGAATTTACAAAAATAAAAATATTTTTTTCCCTGTACAGGAGCTCAAAGCATGCCTCTTTAAAAGGTGTTTTCTAATAGAGCTCTTGTGCTTTCACTAAAACGGCACTGCTAGATGCCTCAAAGCTAATAAAATATGAAGACCTGTATAGAACCTGGAGAAGTTACTTTTCTAGACTTTCCCAAAAGTTCACTACAGAATCCCATAACCAGAACAGACAGTGGCCATGGCGCATAGGGATTCTGAAGTAACTGCTGAATTCTGTACTTACACTCCTCTCATAGACACTGCAATATTCAAATTATCTGATGCTGAAAAACCCATTAGAGATGTCTATTTTATACAAAGGATCGCTTGTAACCCCCTCTGCCTTCCTTTCCAAAACCTATTTTAGAAAGCACACATGAACACCAGCAATATGTATGACTGAGGATGCAAGTATTGGGCAAATCTTACTGGGGTTTTGTTTTGTTTCATTCTTTTTTTCAATCCAAATCTGACCTGCTTCCCACTGCACAATTCTTTCAAGAAGTTGTAAAAACCCAACCATCTGTATCTACACTTAGTGAAATCAATGCTTCAGTTTCTTTTCTATAGTGAAAGCTTTCTACAAGAGCCGAAACTGGAAAATGCAAAACCAAGATATCTAATGCAAGGATGCTCTTGGGTGCTCTAGGTAAGTAAAGAATGACACTGAAACCAAGGTTCAACCGTATTCTGAAAAACCGGCTTGCTATTTACAAAACACATTCCTGCAACTATACATTTAAAAATGAATGGCATTACAGTATGCAATCATGTTGTCAAGGGTCATAGATTCAAAGTCTGCTTGAGATGCCCAACCCAATTTATTAACCAACAAACCAAAGTTTCATGCAGGCTTATTTCCTCCACCTCAATACTAAGAAGTAATTATCATACCCATGACTGTTTTTTATTATTCTTTTTATCTATAACTTATTCTGCACTGAAACTGGTTTACATCTATTGAAGAAAGTGACTTTGCTGTATGTTAACATCTATGCAAATCCTACAATTTTTTTTTTAAAAAGAAGCCTTTAAGATAACATCGACAGATGCAAGAAGGGACTGCTTGCTGGTAGAAAAAGAAAGGGATAAAATCTGTGTTTGGTTTTTGGTTCCTCCATTGGGAACAGAAAGATTATTAACTTACCCTACAGAGGAAATCAAATACACAAAGATAGAAAATGATGTATTCACAACAGTCTACCCCTGGAGAAAATGTAATGAGAAAGTTGGGAGATCCTGATACTGAGGCACATTTGAATGGAAGGTTTTTTAGTCATGTTTTATGGCTAGACTGGCATCCCAGAAGAGCCAGCAACTAGGGGTTTCCTCATATAGCTACTCAGGTTCAAATACCAATAGTAATATCAAAAGATTCTCTTTCATTGCTTAGCCACTAGTGTCAGTTGTCATCATCATTCGATATATCATTTATACATAAATGATTTTCTGTTTTTGTACTTTGGATCCACAGACCTAAGACATTAATACCTCATGGTCTCCCAGAGAACAATATATACCATCATCATCCACTGACAAGTGTTGGCAACAGAATACACTAAATTGCTGGATTGGATACAGCTTACTTTTATTTTCAGCTATTTAACAAGGCAAAATGTTTTGCTTATTTATTAAGCTCTGTTTATTAATAGGTCTAATAAATATGATTGTGTATGTGTATATGGCTTTAAGTCACCTGCTGACTTATGGTGACCCCATGAATTTCACAGGGTTTTCTTAGGCAAGAAATACTCAGGTTGTTTTGCCAATTCTTTCCTCTGAAATATAGCCAACAGCACCTGGTATTTGTTGATGGTCTCCCATCCAAGTACTAACCAGGGCTGATACTGCTTAGCTTCCAAGATAAGATAGGATCTGGTGCCTTTAGCGTATTTAGGCTGTATCATGTATCAGCTATTGTTAAGTGGAGACACAGATACACACAGATGCCAACTCCAGACCAAAGAAGGGCAGCAACATCACATGCAAAATAAAGAGAATTGTATTGCCAAATTAAGCAGGCAGGCAGGCACCTGCATTTTGGAGCTGTTAATTAGAGCAATGAAAGTAGAAGCAGAGATTAAGAGCAAAGAAGCAACTGGTGTATTTTTTTAAATCTACTTATTTTTATTTAATCTCTAATTGATGTCTTTTTCTCTAAATACTTCATCCTGTATGTTTCAGCTAACACTTCAAAGTTTTTAGCAAACCAAATTGTCCATTGATATTTGTATTTCACTCCCTGCCTGAGAAGAGGTACCACAGGATTTTAGTTCAAGAAACATTGCATCAGAAGCAGCAGCAAAGATTAGAATGTGCACAGTTCAGCCAATACTTCAACAAGGAAGAGGGGTTAAGTAAGGTTTTACCAATATTTGAAGGCAATGAGTGGAAAAGTACAACCCACCAAGTGAGTTGGAAATGATGCTCCATTTTTCATTTTTGTTAGCAAAACTATAAAGCAATGAGGACTCCAAGGATTTACTGACTGTGACGGAAGCAAGCGCAGGACTCCATCTGGGCCGTCCTCGGCCCCACCGCCCCTTGCCAGCGCGGAGGAGGAGGAGGGAGGAACCATCTGGCCTTCTTAAGGCCTGTCAGAGCCCCCCGCTCTCACCGGCAGCAGGCGCAGGACTCCATCTGGGCCGTCCTCGGCCCCACCGCCCCTTGCCAGCGCGGAGGAGGAGGAGGGAGGAACCATCTGGCCTTCTTAAGGCCTGTCAGAGCCCCCCGCTCTCACCGGCAGCAGGCGCGGCAAGCGCAGGACTCCATCTGGGCCGTCCTCGGCCCCACCGCCCCTTGCCAGCGCGGAGGAGGAGGAGGGAGGAACCATCTGGCCTTCTTAAGGCCTGTCAGAGCCCCCCGCTCTCACCGGCAGCAGGCGCAGGACTCCATCTGGGCCATCCTCGGCCCCACCGCCCCTTGCCAGCACGGAGGAGGAGGAGGGAGGAACCATCTGGCCTTCTTAAGGCCTGTCAGAGCCCCCCGCTCTCACCGGCAGCAGGCGCAGGACTCCATCTGGGCCGTCCTCGGCCCCACTGCCCCTTGCCAGCGCGGAGGAGGAGGAGGGAGGAACCATCTGGCCTTCTTAAGGCCTGTCAGAGCCCCCCGCTCTCACCGGCAGCAGGCGCGGCAAGCGCAGGACTCCATCTGGGCCGTCCTCGGCCCCACCGCCCCTTGCCAGCGCGGAGGAGGAGGAGGGAGGAACCATCTGGCCTTCTTAAGGCCTGTCAGAGCCCCCCGCTCTCACCGGCAGCAGGCGCGGCAAGCGCAGGACTCCATCTGGGCCGTCCTCGGCCCCACCGCCCCTTGCCAGCGCGGAGGAGGAGGAGGGAGGAACCATCTGGCCTTCTTAAGGCCTGTCAGAGCCCCCCGCTCTCACCGGCAGCAGGCGCAGGACTCCATCTGGGCCATCCTCGGCCCCACCGCCCCTTGCCAGCACGGAGGAGGAGGAGGGAGGAACCATCTGGCCTTCTTAAGGCCTGTCAGAGCCCCCCGCTCTCACCGGCAGCAGGCGCGGCAAGCGCAGGACTCCATCTGGGCCGTCCTCGGCCCCACCGCCCCTTGCCAGCGCGGAGGAGGAGGAGGGAGGAACCATCTGGCCTTCTTAAGGCCTGTCAGAGCCCCCCGCTCTCACCGGCAGCAGGCGCAGGACTCCATCTGGGCCATCCTCGGCCCCACCGCCCCTTGCCAGCACGGAGGAGGAGGAGGGAGGAACCATCTGGCCTTCTTAAGGCCTGTCAGAGCCCCCCGCTCTCACCGGCAGCAGGCGCGGCAAGCGCAGGACTCCATCTGGGCCGTCCTCGGCCCCACTGCCCCTTGCCAGCGCGGAGGAGGAGGAGGGAGGAACCATCTGGCCTTCTTAAGGCCTGTCAGAGCCCCCCGCTCTCACCGGCAGCAGGCGCGGCAAGCGCAGGACTCCATCTGGGCCGTCCTCGGCCCCACCGCCCCTTGCCAGCGCGGAGGAGGAGGAGGGAGGAACCATCTGGCCTTCTTAAGGCCTGTCAGAGCCCCCCGCTCTCACCGGCAGCAGGCGCAGGACTCCATCTGGGCCATCCTCGGCCCCACCGCCCCTTGCCAGCACGGAGGAGGAGGAGGGAGGAACCATCTGGCCTTCTTAAGGCCTGTCAGAGCCCCCCGCTCTCACCAGCAGCAGGCGCGGCAAGCGCAGGACTCCATCTGGGCCGTCCTCGGCCCCACTGCCCCTTGCCAGCGCGGAGGAGGAGGAGGGAGGAACCATCTGGCCTTCTTAAGGCCTGTCAGAGCCCCCCGCTCTCACCGGCAGCAGGCGCGGCAAGCGCAGGACTCCATCTGGGCCGTCCTCGGCCCCACCGCCCCTTGCCAGCGCGGAGGAGGAGGAGGGAGGAACCATCTGGCCTTCTTAAGGCCTGTCAGAGCCCCCCGCTCTCACCGGCAGCAGGCGCAGGACTCCATCTGGGCCGTCCTCGGCCCCACCGCCCCTTGCCAGCACGGAGGAGGAGGAGGGAGGAACCATTTGGGCTCTTAAGACCTCTGGGCTTTGTCTCTCTCCCTCCCCTATGGCAGGCTGGATGGCCTTGATGGTCCATTCCTCCCCCATATCTTCCCTGCCGCATGGGCAGTGGCTGCTTAATTTAAAGACTGGAGTCAGCTGGACACCTATCCCTCTCTCGATATGCAGGAGCTGACCATAGTCTGGGAGCGGGCATTCAGGTGGTGTGGGGGAGGGGAAGGTATAGCGGCAACAGATCCAACAAATGTTACAAAAGAAGGAGGGATCGATGCTTGATATCTATCCCTCCTTCAGTTGGGTCTGTTTCCCGGGATAACTTGGAGAACGTACCAACCATTCCACTGACCCTCAACCTGCTCCTCTGCAATGCCAGGTCGGTTAAAAACAAAACACACATCATCCACGACCTCTTGGTGGATGAGGCAGCCGACCTGGCATGCTTCACTGAGACCTGGCTGGGGGACGCCAGCTCTGCGACCTGGGCCCAGGCCCTCCCAGCTGGGTACTCAGTTACTGAGCAGGTGAGGGAAAGTGGGCGGGGGGGTGGTATAGCCTTGGTCTATAAGAACACCTTGACCGTGATCAGAAAACCTATCCGGAAAACGACGCACATCGAGTGTATGTACCTTAGCCTGAAGACCAGGGATAGTTTGGGGATTCTGTTGGTATACCGGCCACCCCGTTGCTTAACAGACTCCCTAACCGAGCTGACTGCCCTGGTTTCTGAGTTGCTGCTGGAATCGCCCAGACTTTTGGTTCTGGGCGATTTCAACATCCCTCTCGAAACCAGTTTGCAAGATCTAACTGGCGCGGCTCGGGAGTTCATGGAGACCATGACTAACATGGGCCTATCCCAACTGGTCGACGGGCCCACACATTGTGCTGGGCATACACTCGATGCGGTCTTTAGTACGGAGCAGGAGCATCCGTGGGCGGAGATTAAAAATATCTCCGCCCTGTCATGGACGGACCATTTTCTGATCAGGGCAGAACTAAAGGCTATTACTCACCCTCCCGGGGGTGGTGGACCTATTAGAACGGTCCGCCCTCGAAGGCTAATGGAACCAATTGGTTTCCAGAAAGCCTTAGAGGGTTTAATGGTTGGTAACGCCGGTGATTCTGTCGAAGCCTTGGTGGACACTTGGAACATCGATCTTACCAGGGCTATTGACACAATCGCTCCCAAGCGTCCTTTCCAGCCCGCTTCAAATCGTAAGCCCTGGTATACTGAGGAGCTTAGGAGGATG
This sequence comes from Phrynosoma blainvillii, assembly GCA_026167975.1. Classification (NCBI taxonomy): domain Eukaryota; kingdom Metazoa; phylum Chordata; class Lepidosauria; order Squamata; family Phrynosomatidae; genus Phrynosoma; species Phrynosoma blainvillii. The sequence continues at coordinate 191,041,780 of JANUYF010000001.1, read as the reverse complement.
AAGCGAGCTGGACAACGACTAGAGTGCGAATGGAGGAAGACTCGTCTCTCATCCGATAGAACTCGCCTTAGGAAACATCTTGATTCCTATAGGGAGGCTTTGCGTGCAGCGCGGAAATCTTTCTGCTCTGCACGCATTGCGTCTGCAGAGTCCCGCCCGGCAGAGCTGTTTAGGGTAGTGGGGGAGTTGACAAGGGTTCCTCCTGCGCCGAATCCCCTACTTAACCCGACGACAGCCTGCTGTGAGGCCTTTAATATCCACTTTGCAGATAAAATCTCTCGGATAAGAGCCGACTTAGACACCATTGTTTTGGCAGAATTCGTAGATGAGGCGTCCAGAAACTCCGTTGATGGCATTTTATTGGATCAATTACAATCTGTGAGTACCGATGACGTGGACAAGCTGCTTGGAATGGTGAGGAAGACGACTTGCCCCCTCGATCCATGTCCATCTTGGCTGGTCGCCCAGGGGGGAGATGCGTTGAAGGTGTTCCTTCGGGACACAATCAATGCATCATTCAGGGAAGGCAAAGTACCATCCTGTTTAAAGGAGGCGGCGGTTAGGCCACTCCTGAAAAAGCCTTCCCTGGATCCCCTGGACAGAAACAACTACAGGCCAGTCTCCTTACTCCCTTTTTTGAGTAAGGTGATCGAGAGGGCAGTTGCTTCCCAACTCCAAGCAGTCTTGGATGAAACCGATTATCTTGACCCATTTCAAACCGGCTTTAGGACAGGATTTGGGGTTGAGACTGCCATGGTTGTTCTGACCGATGACCTCCGCTTGAGTATTGACAGGGGTAGTGTGACCCTGCTAGTGCTCTTGGATCTCTCTGCAGCTTTTGACACTATAGATCATGCCATCCTCCTAGATCGCCTGAGAGAGTTGGGAATTGGAGGCACTGCTTTGCAGTGGTTCCGCTCCTTCCTCTCGGGCAGATCTCAGAGGGTGAGGCTCGGGGACAGTTGCTCATCTAAAATCGAGCTTAATTGTGGCGTCCCTCAGGGCGCCATCCTGTCCCCGATGCTGTTTAATATTTACATGAAACCGCTGGGGGAGATCATTCGGAGGCATGGAGCGCGGTGTCTTCAGTATGCTGATGACACCCAGATATATCTCTCCATGACCAGATCATCGTCTCAGACTTCAGATGGCGTCTCACCTCTTAATGACTGTCTAAGAGCGGTAATGGGCTGGATGAGGAAAAACGGATTGAAGTTGAATCCAGACAAAACGGAGGTACTAGCAGTCACAGGCCCGAAACCAGGTCTGGGAATACAGTCTCCAGTCCTGGACGGGGTCACACTCTCCGTAAAGGACTGTGTTCGCAGTTTGGGGGTGCTCCTCGATACATCGCTTCACATGACTAGTCAGGTGAATGCGGTGGTCAGGAGTGCCTGTTATCAGCTTCGGCTGATACGCCAGCTGCGCCCTTATCTGGACATGAGGGACTTGGAAACTGTGGTACATGCCCTGGTAACCTCACGCTTGGATTACTGCAACGCACTCTACATGGGGCTACCCTTGTGCCTAACTCGGAAACTACAACTGGTTCAGAATATGGCAGCCAGGCTAATTACAGGAACATCACGGAGGGAGCACATAACACCTGTGCTGAAATCCCTCCACTGGCTGCCAATTAGTTTCCGGGCGCAGTACAAGGTGTTGGTTTTGACCTTTAAAGCCCTACATGGCTTGGGTCCATCTTATCTTAGGGACCGCCTCTCCCCATATGATCCCCCCCGCGCCCTGCGGTCCTCTGGGAGGAACCTGTTACAGCCAATAAAAACTAGGCTGTCCCAGACCTCCCAGAGGGCCTTTTCTGCTACCGCTCCCAGACTGTGGAATGGCCTGCCGGACGAGATCCGTCTGATAACCACTCTTGCTGCCTTTAAGAAGGCAGTAAAGACGGATCTCTTCCGGCAGGCCTTTCCAGAATAATATCTGTCCGCTGGGAGGGACAACTTGCTCATTGTCCTACTGACTCCGAATTGTGTTTTAAATTCAACCTTGTGTCATTTTAATATTTTCTGGTTTAATCTTGTTTTAAGGGGTGGGTGGAGGGATCATGCTTGGAGGGAATGCTTTTAACTGTGCTGTTTTAATATGCTGTAACCCGCCCCGATTGCCTAGCAGAGGGGCGGGCTATAAATAAAATTTATTATTATTATTATTATTAATGTGAGTTGTGAATGTCTGACATTAAAGGAGATTTCATTCTACATCTTCACATCCAGCATTTCATCCCCCAGGGTAAAAACTCTTGTTCTTCCACATTAAACTATGCACGAGTGACATGGGATCTATTCAAGGGATGCACACATTTGTCATTTTTTTAGCAAATAGTTAGCAGCCAGTGTCACTCAGAAACACAGTGCAGCAACCAAACTTGCATCAATTGCAAATCTTCTTGAATGATATTCCCTGTCTTTCCCAACAAAATTAAGCCTACAGTTATTAAGGGATGACAAGAAAAGGCAAAATTAACTGTAAATGTAAATGATTTCACCTTGCCTCTTTGTTTTTCCAGGATCACACAACAGGTTTGAAAGTGGGGGTGGGAGACTGGTTGTGAGATAAAAATGCCTCTTCACAGCAAGACTAAATTCCAGAATTCCTTAAAGAAGTGATGGTAAAATCTTTATTGAAAAAGCTTTCCCCAAACCTAGCTTCTTTCTATCTAGCTTCAGACCTGGTTATGGGATGGAGACAGCTTTGGCTGCCTTGGCAGATGACTTACACTAGGAACTAGGAAAGGGACACCGTGTCTGCATTGGTTCTGCCGGATAGCAGCTTTTGATACTATTAGAAATAGGTTCATTAGTTTAAATAGTTTAAATAGTTTAATTAGGAACCACCTCTCTAAGACAGAAGTCTGGACACTCTGTTGTCCTTGCATGAGTGAAGTCAGAAAGTAGTGCTGGAAGATTCCTGTCCCTGGCTATTGCCTCTTGTATCTTCCATGGCATTTAATATACCGTATATATGAAGCCATTGGGAGAGGCTGTCCAGAATTCTGGAGTTTTGTGCAACCAGTTTGCAGAAGGCATCCAACTCTGTCTCTCCTAACTTATGAAAACACCCAGGGGTAGCCGTGATGGCCATAGATATGCCCCTCCATACCATCTTAACTAAGAAAAGAAACAGCAAAATGTATTTTGGGTGGCCAATAAAGGTATCACTGTTTGGTGGATTTTGATTGGAGTTGCTATATGGCCAACACAGCTATCCCTGGATGTTTTTTGGATTTCAAGATACAGCATTAAAGCCACAACAGGGGAACCCTAAAGAGACAGCCAGTTAACTGAGATCTTCCTATTTGAGGTTTTGACCTCTGACAAAGGTAAAACATTTTTTTCTTCTTAAATTTGGATAAGATTGGCATGTTTTACCTCAACACTGCCCAAAATTTCTGTGATGCACAAGCACGAAGGCTTCTTGAGAAATCCAATTTCCTCCACCTACAAAAGGAGCTGGTAGCCTCACAAGGGATGGAGACATGCTGGATTCCAAAGGAAGTATCCTGTTGTGTTGCAGATGGACGTTAAATTTCCTGGACTTTGAGAATTTCCCAGTTACCACATGGCCAGAAGGAGAAGGTGCCAATCTGCAAGATATGCCCCTTTAGACCCTCTTAACTAAGAAGGAAAACAGGCCTATGACTAACATCTTCAATTTTTTCCTCCTGTTTGGTTTGTAACATCTTGCCTGATGAAGAAGCCAATGAAGCTTTGAAAGCTTGCAACATGTATATTGTGCATTTTGGTTGCCAATGTTTGGTGGATTTTTTTTATTGGATCTCCTATCTTATCTAATTCTAAGGCAGCCATTCCAATGCTAAACCACAGTATTCAGTGTTGGTAATGGACTGGATGTGAGTGGACAAACTGAAGCTTAATTCAGACAAGACAGAGGTGCTTCTGGTCAGTAAAAAGGATTTCAGGGAACAGGGATTTTGCCTGTGCTGGATAGTTACATTCCCCCTGAAATTCAGATTTGCGGCTTGCTGTAGTCTTGAAACAAGCTCTGATTAATCTAGATGCTCAGGTTTCAGCAATGGCAGTTAGAACCAGGGTGCTAGCTGTACCTATTCATCGAAGTGTCTACAATGACACATACCTTAGTTATGTCCCATTTGGATTACTATAACACACTCCACATGGGTCTGCGTTTAGCCTGGAAGAAAGTCAGAATCTAAAATTGATAAATAAATATATATCAAGTTTAGGTGCCATTCATTCATCAATTTGCAGCAGCAAACTGTAGGCTTGAAAAGATCACACCTGGAGATCAGGTCAAAGCAGCTCTGGTTGTTTTCTGCACCAATGGAAGAAGTACAACGCACTCAGGGAAGTAATACACATGTTTAACTGTGCTCAGTGAAGAGGGCTGGCTCAAGAAAGTTCAGAGCAGCAACAGTCAATTTGCTCAAATGATTAATGACCACATCACTAGTCTACCGTAACTTGATTTCTCAGAGCTCTACAATGTATATATCAAAATTCATGGAACTGTTGGAGCTAAAGTGGGAACCACTGAAACACATCACATTACTTGTGCAAGAGGGCAAATCTCCACACTACCCTGCAGCGGGAAAGCCAGCTGTAACATGTGAGCCAGCTCTTAGGGAACAGGAAAGAAGTCACTCCATTTCAAGCTCCTTGAAGGGAGATGAACCAAGGTTTTACAATTGCCACATTGATTCAGCAACATGGCTCATTTGTACCCAGTGTGATCAGTTTCATGTCCTATCTTCCACTGTGCATAAGCAATGTAACAAAAGGCAATTCCTCATCTTACTCTAGAAATAAAACCCAGCATGGAATGCTATCAAGCAGGAAGCCACCTTACTGTCCAGGGTCCCATCCACATTACAGAACTATAGCACTATTATTCCACTTTAACTGGCATGATTCCATCCTACTGAATCCTGGGACTGGTAGTCTGGTGAGGCATGAAAACACTCTGGCTGAGAATTTAAACGTCCCTCAATAAATTCTCAATCCCAGGATTCCATAGGACAGAACCATTGCATTTAAAGTAGAAAAATAGCACTATAATTCTGTCAAGTGAATGAGCCCCAGGAAAATACCCCAAAGGGCATTCTGGCTTCAATACATATTGTGCTTGGCTATTTGCCTATACAGACAGTTAACTCACATCCAACTGCTCTAAGGCAAACAAAATCTGATCTTTATTATGGAACTTAATAACAGTAACTAAAAAGAGAAATTAAAAAACCCCCAACACCAAGCAGTAAGATGAATGGCTGGATGAAGTAAAAGAGAGATGAGAAGAGGAGGCTCTTCAGACAGCAGGTAAAGAGCTAAAACTGAGAACAGAGTGGGGAAATCTGTTGGTGACGATCAATCAGACAGAGATACAAAGAATTAGACCTGATGAGTCAATACTAGATCTGTATTACAACACACTTATAATTACAACTTAGGGAAACAGACCACAACAGAAATGCCCTATTGGGACACAACAAAGGGTGACTGGCAGTTGCAGTACACTTTAAGTTTCTTTCCCCTTCAACTCAGGATAAATTACTTGTGGCAAATACGAATAACTTAAAAAAAAAAAGCTATGTTAAACAGTTGCATGAAAAGTACTTAGCAAACTTCTTTTGGCTTGGTGGCTCAAGTCCAACTGCAGTAGCCAATACAAATAATAGGTTCAGATTGTACATAGAGCGATCTTATTTAATAATAATAATAATAATAATAATAATAATTTTTTTATTTCTAGCCCGCCCCTCTGCTCGGCAATCGGGGCGGGTTACAGCATAATTAAAAACAGAAAACAAATTAAAACAATTTCCCTAACCCTCCCACCCCTTAAAACTAGATTAAACTGACATGGAATTAAAATACATTATGCATAAAAACTCAAAAACAAAAACAAAAACAAACAATGGGCAGCATACAACAGTTATAGGAGACTCAAGGCAGGTAGCAGGGTTCCTCATGACCGGGAGGTTATTCCGGGAAGGCCTGCCGGAAGAGATCTGTCTTTACTGCTTTCTTAAAAGCAGCAAGTGTGGTGATAAGACGGATCTCATCTGGCAGGCCATTCCATAGCCTGGGAGCGGTCACGGAAAAAGTCCTCTGGGAGGTCTGTGCCAGCCTAGTCTTCATGGGCTTTACCAGGTTCCTCCCAGAGGACCAAAGGGCACCGGGGGGGGGGGGGGAATCATACGGGGAGAGGCGGTCCCTGAGATAAGATGGACCCAAGCCATGTAGGACTTTAAAGGTCAAAACCAACACCTTGTACTGTGCCCGGAAACTAATCGGCAGCCAGTGGAGGGATTTCAACACTGGTGTTATGTGTTCCCTCCTTGATGTTCTTGTAATTAATCTGGTTGCCATGTTTTGCACGTGTTGCAGTTTCCGGGTTAGGCACAAGGGTAGCCGCATGTAGAGTGCATTGCAGTAATCCAGACGTGAGGTTACCAAAGCATGTACTACAGTTTCCAGATCCCTCATATCCAGGTAAGGGCGCAGCTGGCGTATCAGTCGAAGTTGATAGCAGGCATTCTTGACCTCCGCATTCACCTGCCTAGTCATGTGAAGCGACAAATCTAAGAGCACCCCCAGACTGCGAACACAGTCCTTAGAGGAGAGTGTGACTCCATCCAGGACTGGAAACTGTATTCCCAAACCTGGTTTCGGGCCCGTGACTTTTAGTACCTCCGTTTTGTCTGGATTCAACTTCAATCTGTTTTTCCTCATCCAATCCATTACCGCTCTGAGACAGTCACTGAGAGGAGAGACGCCATCTGAAGTCTGGGACGATGATCTGGTCATGGAGAAATATATCTGGGTGTCATCAGCGTACTGATGACACCGCGCTCCATGCCTCCGAATGATCTCACCCAGCGGCTTCATGTAGATATTAAATAACATCGGGGATAGGATGGCGCCCTGAGGGATGCCACAATTAAGCTCTATTTTAGAAGAGTAACTATCCCCGAGCCTCACCCTCTGGGATCTGCCCGAGAGGAAGGAACGGAACCATTGCAAAGCAGTGCCTCCAATTCCTAACTCTCTCAGGCGATCCAAGAGGATGGCATGATCTATAGTGTTAAAAGCCGCTGAGAGATCCAAGAGCACCAACAGGATCACACTACCCCTATCGATGCCCAGGCGGAGGTCATCGGTCAGAGCAACCATGGCAGTCTCAACTCCATATCCTGTCCTGAAGCAGGTTTGAAATGGATCAAGATAATCAGTTTTATCCAAGACTGCTTGGAGTTGGGAAGCAACTGCCCTCTCCATCACCTTGCTCAAAAAAGGGAGCAAGGATACTGGTCTATAGTTGTTTCTATCCCGGGGATCCAGGGAGGGTTTTTTCAGGAATGGCCTAACCGCTGCCTCCTTCAAACAAGATGGTACAATACCCTCCCTGAAGGATGCATTGATCGTGTCCAGAAGAAACACTTTCAACGCATCCCCCCCCCCCCTGGACAACCAGCCAGGATGGAAATGGATCGAGGGGGCAAGTCGTCTTCCTTACCCTTCCAAGGAGCTTGTCCACATCATCGCTACTTGTAGCACCTTTGAGACTAACTGAAATAAATAAATTGGCAGCATGAGCTTTTGTAGACTTCAGTTGCTCTATTTCTGCACAGATTGCTTCATGTCTTTTATCACGGTCACTGTTGTTAACTGCCCTCATGGCAGCCCTATGAATGAGACATCTCCAAGACACCCTGTCCTCAAATGGTCGGGTCCAGCAGACTCAGGGCTATGGTTGCCTAGACTTAGGGCCTTTACAGACTGCCAGAAATAATGCAACTTGAGCGCACTTTAACTGCCCTGGCTCAGTGCTAGGCAATAATGGGAACTGTAGATTTTTCTGAGACATTGAGCCTTCTCTGTTAGAGAGCTCTGGTACCACAATAAACTACAGTTCCCATGATTCCTTAGCATTGAGCCAAGGCAGTTAAAGTGGACTCAAGTTGCATTATTTCTGGCAGTCTGTAAAGGCCCTTAGTCAATCCATCTGTATACAGTCTTCCCCTCTTCCTACTGCCTTCCACCTTTCCAAGCAATATTGCCTTTTCTAGGGATTTGTTGCCTTCTCATGATGTGGCCAAAGTCAGTCATCATGGCTTCTAGGAAGAGTTCAGAGTTGATTTGTTCTGGGACCCATTTGTCTTTTTAGCTGTCCGTGGTATCCACAGAACTCTTCTTCAGCACCACATCTCAAAAGACTTGATTTCCTTTCTCTCAGCTTTCTTTACCATTCTTTACCATAGTGATGGGAAATACGGTGGTATGGACAACCCTAACTTTAATGTACAGTTGTGTATCTTTGCACCTCAGAATCTTGTTGAGTTCTTTCATAGCTGCCCTTCCCAATCCTAGTCTTCTGATTTCTTGACTGCACATTAATGTATGGACTTGGTTATTAACATTTTGATTGCTATATAGTATTTTTTTCAGCCATGTTGTGCTTATGTGAGTTTGATTTCATTTATGGTAATGTTTATGGTTTTATTCTTCCACAATTTCTGAAGGTGCTTCCCTGTCCCCACCCATCTTTCTATGGGCCCTTCCCTCCAGTGTTTGGTGGTTATAATGTGCAAATATAGTCTTGAAGAAAATGTTAAACTATCACACTGAACATATGAAAGGCCCCACATCTTCAAGTAGGCAAGAGAGTGCCAACAGTGTCTCATTCACACAGGTTCAATCTTGCATAAATTTCATTCCCAGGATCAACAGGCATGTTGTAATTAGTCTACCAAGAAGCTCTTTCCAAGATGATACAGTAGCCCCAATTCGCAGGGGATCCGTACCGGACCCCCCCCTGCGAAAATGGCAACTCACAAATATTCAAGCCCCACTGAAAATAATGGTGCACGCATGCAGGCCCGCACCATTTTGTCCTTCCCCACTTGTCCCTCCTGCAAAGAGCGAGACCTCAGACTTCAAGTCTGCAAACGGGGAGGGACGACTGTACTTCCAAATAATATGATTCTTGCCTGGTTATTAACCCAATGGTTATTAAACACACACACATCCAGCTATAAATCCAAATCAGACTTCTTGGGTATACAAGGAGGAAACATTATAATATGGCATCTTGTTCTTACTTAACCATCTGAGAATAAAGGAGAATATTTTTTCATCCTCATAAAATACAGTGTAAAGTTCCAATGGATTTTGTACCACTGAAAGGATCAACAGTTGCATTTAGAAAGGGCATAGAAACACACACACTACATGCCTGCATTAACTACAGATACCAAGAACATCAGTATGCAAAGAGATCTTGTAGCACCTTTTGAGATCAGAAAGACATTGTGACATATGCATCAGTGAACTTGGTCTACTTTCTCAGAATCAAGGAGTCAACTAGTACTCAGGAAGAATCTTTATCATCAGACTGTATGAACAGCCATAGAAATGCAAAACTTGTTGGTATGGTGGTGGTGGTTCAGGAACAAACACAGGAGGAAAGATGTTGCCTAAGGCCAGGGTGGGTGGAGTTTGGGAACATGGTCTGGGCAGCCTGGGAACCCAAAGGAGATATGATAAACTGGCCAACAGCATCCTCATGACCAGTGCTATACTATGTGCCCTGTGCCAGGAAGCCACTGTCTGTGTTAAACCTACTGTTGATGGATTGGAGTTTGTGGACAGATACTAAGAATATACAGCTTTTCTTATAATAATTCAGCATTAGGGAATGTTGAACAAAAATGAACATGGGTGCCATAAATAATTCAGCTATACATCCGGAATATTTGCTAAAAGCTACCAAAACCTTTCTCTGAAATAAGATGCTCTTAGATGCATCAAATATTAGCCTGTGTAACACTTTTTACTATTTACAGCACATGCACCACAACTAAACTAACAGATTAAAGAGATTCGTTTTTGATTTTTGCAAATACTAGCCAGGGTAATTGGTTAAATAAGAAGGCCAACATCTGGTTTGCTCCCTTCCCAAAGGAGGAATTACATTTTAATGCCTTACCTTGTACACTATTTGGGAAGGTAATTAATAGATGCATTTGGGAAAGTAATTAAGTTTTTAGTTCTCCCACTGAGAAGGCTACAATGTTCCTTACAAAAGAGTGCCGATGCCTCCTGAATAACATTCAGCAAATGCCAGTTATTGATTAGTGGGCTTCCCAGTTATTAGATGTAACTCAACATTAACAACACAGATAGTGACAACTGCTCATTATGTGCTTCTAAATAGGTATGCAGCCATATTGTACCACACTGGTTCCTAACTTTGATTCCTCAGATGCTGGACTCTAACTTCTATCACTCTCAGCAAGCACAGCTAATACGGAGGAAAACTTGGATTTGTTGTCAAACAACATTTGTGATCCCAATATTGGTAACCTGTTACACTTTGGATAGGGATGCCACTGACATGCTGAATGAACAATTTTATCAGAATATTTTCAACAGAAGTTGTGTGACAAAAAGAAATGTTGTCATTTTGGATGAGACTAAAACCTGACATAAGAAAGGAGCATATTTGTAGGGCAGGCTGAAGACTAAAGAAATCCCAAAAGGGGAAGGCAGGCCCAGAGGCAAGGTAATAAATGGGTATGTACACAGCAGGCAATGGACTAAGACAGAAGAACTTGTAGATGGGGCTCAAGAGTGTAGTACAGAGAGGAAACTGAGGGAAGAAAAGTTTAATTTAAAAAGAGACAATGAAGACAGCCAAAAAAGCATACAAGCCACATTGTTCCGTGTGCTAAATGGCATTTCAAACAGCTGAATCCAAGTTTCTCCTTAGTTCACAAATAAAATTTTATCCTGTCAGCAAATTAAAAAGCAAAGCTTTGCGGAAATCATTAATTTGGCATGAAGTTGAAGGAGGAAGAATAACATACAAATGGGCAAAATCTCAAACAGGACCCAGGGATAAAAGGAACTGGGCATTATTAACAGGTTTCATAAGAGAATTTTGGAGATTCTAGGCCAGGAAACAAAGGAGAACACAGAGGTGATGGACTAACTAACATTATACGTAAGAACATAACAATAACACTTGACACAAGCTTCTTATTTTTAAAATGCACCCAACTCAGGGAGAGAACAGAGCAGAGTGGCAGGTAACAAAGGGGACCAATACTTCCCTCCTGCTTCTTTCCTGCCCATTTCCTTTCTCCCAAGCTACTTCCCCTTTCCTCATGGGGTTGCAAACTTGCTTCCCCACTTCCTTCCACACACCCCAACAGGAAAAGCAGGGAAAGGACATGGAGAAAGCGCAGGGAGATTAAACACCCCTTGTCAAATCTGCCTTTTCGTCTTAAAATATCTGCCTGCAACATTTAACCAGTTCTTAAATTGCTATCCAGTTTCAGAGTGTGGTGCAGTAGTTTGAGTGTTGGACTAGGACTCTGGAGACCAGGGTTCAAATCCCTGGCTCATCCATGCAAAACCCACCAGGTGACCTTGGTTAAGTCACACTCTCTCTGCCTCAGAGGGAGGCAAAGGCAAACTCCCTCTGAACAAATCTTGTCAGGAAAACCCTGTGATATCTTCACCTTAGAGCAGGGGTAGGCAACCTAAGGCCCGGGGGCCGGATGCGGCCCCCCGAGGCCTTTGGACCGGCCCCAGGCTAGTCCTGCCGCCACCGCTGCCGCCGCCCCCCCCGCCACCGCCACCATCCGCCATGATGATATTGATTATTGTTGCTATTGCTTGTTCTTGGGGTTTTCTTGGCAAAATCTCCACAAGGGGTTTGCCATGGCTTTTCTGGGGCTGAGAGAGTGTGCATGCATATATATTTTTTAATTTTTTATAAAAAAAATATTTTATTTTATTTATGGTGCTTCGGCCCACCAATTGTTTGAGGTACAGCAACCCGGCCCCCGGCTCAAAAAGGTTGCCTACCCCTGCCTTAGAGTCACTATAAGTACAAAACGACATGAAGGCACACAGTAACAACCACAAAGGAGGGAAGAATACTTACTGGGGGCGTACCGTTACTACAGCCCTGTGAACTAGCAACCTGTGAGCTAGCAACATGACACAATTATAGCACTTTGATTCTACTTTTTACTATTATTGTTGCATCTTATAGGATCCAGGGGTTTGTAGCCTGGTTAGAAGCACCAGAGGAGTTCTGTGGCTGAGATTTCTAAATGCTCCTCCAAACCCCCAATTCCAAAGGATGGAACCATGGCTGCTGAAGTGGAATCATAGCATCATAAATACAGTCAGTCCTCCAAAATCATGGTTTCTGCATTCATGATCATTCAACTAAACAAAGCGTGAAAATATTCAAAATAAAATTCTAAAATGCAGGCCTTTGAGTTGCTTGCCATTTTATATAATGGATGCCATTTTACTACATCACTGTATATAATGGGACTTGAGCATCCACATATTTTGATATCCATGGGGGGTCCTGGAACCAAACCCCAGCGGATACCAAGGCCCCACTACATGATGCATGAAAGGGCTCCAGAAATGCAGGCTAACAAAGACAAGGCAAAAGCAGTGATGAGACGTAAGTGTCACAGATTTGATTGGAACTAGCCGGACCTTTCTTTAGCTGCAGTATGGAGCATGACCACTGTGGTTAGCTCCAGAAATCAAAATAATTAGAGTTAAAAGCAAATGTCATTTCTCTACTTGGCTTGATGTTGCACTGCAGAGAAATCATACCAAACTTTGAGCTTTTCCAAGCTTTCAGGCTGGACAACATAAGAAAGTCTGGCCACTCTGGACACCTGGCAAAAATTTTCTTGGTAAGTTTCTTCAGAGAGGTTTTGCCATTGCCATCCCTTGAGGTTGAGAGACTGTGACTTGCCCAGTTTCACCCAGCGGGTTTCCATCTACACTGTAGAAATGATGCAGTCTGACAAAACTTTAAGTGCTATAATTCCATCCATTGGGAATATTGGATTTGTAGTTTTACAAAGTCTTTCACCTTCTCTGCTAAAGAGTGCTGGTGCCTGACCAAACTGCAAATCCCAGGAATTTATATATCTGTGGGTTTAAAAAAAAGCATGCATATGGAGGGCTGACTGTTCAGTATTTAGCCATAATACCTCATAATTTTAATCATGGTTTGGGGGAGACTTTGGGGCTGGGGAGACCTTCAGTATAGTATATTATAGCAACTAAGGGTGTGTCCACACTGCAGAAATAAAGCCACCTGACACCACTTTAAATGGCATAGCTCTATATTACAGAATGCTGGGATTTGTAATTTGGAAAGGCACTAGTGCTCACTGACAGACCAGGTTCAATACCTCACAAAACTACAAATCCCAGGATTCTTTAAAATGGAGCCATGGCAATTAAAGTTGTGTCAAACTGCATTATTCCTACAGTGTAGATGCACCCAGTCCGAATCTCTGCTTCCCCACCATCCACAGAGAGACCAAGGTTGAAGCCCAGCAAGCTCTGGGTTGCCTTGGCAGAAAACACACCCTCTTCATCTCTCTCTACCTACCTACCTAACTACAGGGTGATCAGAGGTCCTCCTTTCCCCCCAGAACCTGTCCTGCATTTCAACCTTCAGTCCAGGAGGGATTGAGCCTGACTGAGAAGCATGTATTTGTATTTTTTATGGATGTTTTGCGCTTTTATTCAGTCATGCCCTCCATTTTTTTGAATGTCCTATGTGCCAAGGGAGCGGGAACAGGGTGACCAGGCATGTCCTCCTTCCCCCTCCCAGGACCTGTCCTCCATTTCATCCTTCTGTCCAGGAGGGATTCCAAAATGTCCTCCATTTTAGAGATAATGAGTAAGCAGCAGGGATTTACCTTTCTGTGAGTGTTTATAGCTTTCTATTTGGCCATGTCCTCCATTCGAAGCCTGACCAAGAAGCATGAATTTACATTTATAGGACTGTTGTTAGGTTTGATGGTGTGTGTGTGTGTGTGTGTGAGAGAGAGAGATCTTCCATTTCCCCCTGGATGTCCTCCATCCTGCCCCTGACTGAGTGAGGACTATGGATTTTACCTTTCTACGACTATTTTGAGCTATTTGGTCATGTCCTCCATTTGAGGCCTGACTAAGAAGCATGAATTTACATTTATAGGCATGTTGCTAGTCCTCCATTTCTCCTTGGATGTCCTCCATCCTAAGCCTGACTGAAGACTATGGATTTTACTTTTGTACAACTGTTTTGAACTGCTTGGCCATGTCTTCCATTCGAAGCCTGACTAAGAAACATGAATTTACATTTATAGGACTGTTTTTAGGTTTGATGGGGTGTGTGTGTGTGTGTGTGTGATGTCTTCCATTTCCCCCTGGATGTCCTCCATCCTGAGCCTGACTGAGTGAGGACCATAGGTTTTACCTTTCTACGACTGTTTTGAGTTATTTGGTCATATCCTCCATTGGAAGCCTGACTAAGGGGGGTTGCAGACTGCCAGAAATAGTGCAGATTGAGTCCACTTTAAGGGTTAGGGTTAGTGCTAGGGAATCATGGGAATTGTTTTTTTTCTGAGACATTGAGCCTTCTCTGTCAGAGAGCTCTGGTGCCACAATAAAATACAGTTCCCATGATTCCCTAATCCTAACCCTAATCCTAAAAGTGGACTCAATTTGCACTATTTCTGGCAGTCTGCAACCCCCCTAAGAAGCATGAATTTACATTTACAGGAGTGTTTCTAGTCCTCCATTTCCCCCTGGATGTCCTCCATCCTGAGCCTGACTGACTGAGGACCATGGACATGGACTGTGGTGAGCTTTCTAAGCGGCCAGGTCCTCCATTTCCCCCTGGAATGGCCTCCATTTGTGGGGTGCCTGGTCCTCCTTGGCGGTGAGGACACACCTGGTCCCCTGCCTGGCTTCCTTGCTGCTCACCTGTCCTCGGAGACGCTGATGAGCCCCTCTTCCTTGGGGACGATGGCGGCCATGGCGAGGCCCTCCTGAGAGCCCTCCACCTGCCCCAGGAGCAGGGGCCGACGGGTGAGGGGCTCCGCCGCCATCGCAACGCAACCGCCACCAACGACGACGACCACAAAACTCTCTACCTCCTCCAGACGCACCTCCCGCGCCTGCGCAGTGAAGGAAACCCGGAAGCAACGGGAGGCCGACAAAGAGGAGAGGAAAGCGCCTCAGTCGTTCACCCTCCACCTCCCCGACACTTCCGGATCCCTACTGCCGCCCCACTGGGCTCTAAAACACACACTGCAGCTAATAATCCAGGAAACATGCAGGGTTTCCTGAATTTCCCAAATTTGGCAAATTGAGGGCCTTTACAGACTACCAGAAATAATGCAGCTTGAGGCCACTTTAGCTATCCTGGCTCAGTGCTAGGGAATCATGGGAATTTTTTTTTTCTGGGAGATTGAGCCTTCTCTGTCAGAGAGCTCTGGTGCCACAATAAGCTACACTTCCCAGGATTCCTTAGCACTGAGCCAGGACAGTTAAAGTGGCCTCAAGCTGCATTATTTCTGGCAGTCTGATACAAAGTGGAGCTTCGAAAGCTTGCAACATAAAGTATATTGTGCATTTCACTTGGCCAATAAAGGTATCACTGTTTTTGCAGAATTAGTGCCCTCCTGGCTCAGTGGTATTAGGGAAATATTTTTATTATTTTTAGTTTTATTCAGACCCGTAGTGTGTGTCAGTTGTACATAAAATATTAGGGGAGGGGGGAGGGGGGAGGGAGAGAAACCACAACTAAAACCAAATCCAACATAAAATATAAAATATAATCACAAAAACATGACACACACATATATATGTGGCACACACGTACATATATGTTTGTGTCATGTTTATTTCTGTGATTATATTTTGTATTTTATGTTTATGTTTTGTATTTTATAATAAAATACATATTTTATGTATTTTTTGTAGTTTATGTTGTGTTTTATTTTATGACTTCCACCCAATCGAAAAATCTTTTAACTCAAACTATGGTCCAAAACACACACTGCAGAAATGATCCAGTTTGAGACCACTTTAACTGCCCTGGCTCAATGCTAGGGAATTCTTGGAACTGTAATTTTGTGAGACATTTTTGGACCTGGGTGACCTTTGGGCAAGTCACACTCTCTCAGCCTCAAGGGAAGGCCATGGCAAACCTCCACTGAAGAAGTCTTGCCAAGAAAACTTCACGACAGGGTCGCAGCCTTAGGGTTGCCATAAGTCGGAAATGACATGAAGGCACACAAAAAGCAACAACAATGCTCTGGATGTAAGAAACATCCATTGTATCCACTGTCTCCCCTGCAATGAATTTGGAGGCACACTGATGAAATAAATCACCAACACAGTGGAAATTAAATAAACTTGTACTTTTGGGCTGCCTGCATCCACACTGCAGAATTAATGCAATTTGACACAACTTTAACTGCCACGACTCCATGCTATAGAATTTTGGGATTTGGGAGTTTTGTAAGATATTTTGCTTTCCCTGTCATAGAGCTCTGGCACCACAACAAACTACATTTCCCAGGATTTTCTTGCATGGAGCCATGGCAGTTAAAGCAGTGTCAAACTGGGTTAATTCTGCAGTGTGGCAGCAGGCCTTGTGGCCTTAAAGGAGAAGTGTACTCTCAGAAGTCTCCCTGAAGCCTTTCCCGCCTTTTAAGACAAGACCCACACTCCCTCTGAGCACTTTCTTTTCCCAAATCCTCTCAGTACCCTGATTCTCATCTTTCATGTCTGGCTCTCTCCACTTGAACCCAGTTTCCGTCTTTCTACAGCTTTTGGTTCTTGTTCACCAGAGTACAGCAGGCCCTTCACATTCACTGGGTTGAGGGGGCAGGGCACCCATGAAAGTGGAAAAACATAAATTAAACAAAAACATTGTTATTTATTTACCTGAGAGAACACCTCTCTAGGAATCTCTAGGTCCTTCAATGTAATTCTATGGCCAGCATCCATGGAAGTTGATCACAGAATTGCACTGAAGGACCTACAAATGTCTAGAGAAGTGTTCTCTCTAGAAATCTATAGATCCTCCAGTGCAACTCTATGGTCAATATCTGCTAGAAGTTGGCCACAGAATTGCACTAAAGGACCTACAAATGCTAGAAAGTGTTCTCTCTAGGAATCTCTAGATCCTCCAATGTAACTCTATGGTCAATATCTGCTAGATGTTGGCCAGAGAATTGCACTGAAGGACCCACAAATGCTAGAAAATGTTCTCTCTAGGAATCTCTAGATCCTCCAATGTAACTCTGTGGTCAATATCTGCTAGATGTTGGCCAGAGAATTGCACTGAACGACCCACAAATGCTAGAAAATGTTCTCTCTAGGAATCTCTAGATCCTCCAATGTAACTCTATGGTCAATATCTGCTAGATGTTGGCCAGAGAATTGCACTAAAGGACCTACAAATGCTAGAAAATGTTCTCTCTAGGAATCTCTAGATCCTCCAATGTAACTCTGTGGTCAATATCTGCTAGAAGTTGGCCATAGTATCGCACTGAAGGACCCACAAATGCTAAAAGGTGTTCTCTCTAGGAATCTCTAGATCCTCCAATGCAACTCTATGGTCAACATCTGTTAAGTGTTGGCCACTGAATTGCGCAGAAGGACCTACAAATGTTAGAAAGTGTTCTCTCTAGGAATCTCTAGGTCCCCCAGCACAACTCTATGGTCAACATCCCTGGAAGTTGATCGCAGAATTGCACTGAAGGACCTACAAATGCTAGAAAGTGTTCTCTCTAGGAAACGCTAGATCAGGGGTCGGCAACCTTCGCTTACCTGGGGCCAGTCCCTTTCAGTGGTCCCTTCTGGCGGGCCGGGGGGGGAATGGCGGCGCGCACACGTCCCCCACCACCGTGCATGCACCCCCGCCGTTGCGCACGCTGCCACCTCTGCCTCCGCGCATGTCGCGGACGCCATTTTGTTTGCCAAAATGGCGGCCGCAACTCATTTGCGCATGCGCAGTACTCCCACGCATGTGCAAACGAGTACCGGCCACCATTTTGGCAAACAAAATGGTGGCCGCGACATGCGCGGCCGCGTGGTGACAGCAATAGTTGGCGTCAGCGTCAGCAGGGGTTGGTGGGGGCCGGTAAGTGGGGGTCCGCAGGCCGGATGCGACCTGCGGGCCGTAGGTTGCCGACCCCTGCTCTAGATCCTCCAGTGCAGCTTCTGGTGGAAGTTGACCATATAGTTACCCTGGAGGACCTGGGATTGTCCTTTTGTTCAAAACCTTTGGGGTGAAGTGATAAGTGAGATTAACAAAATAATAAGCAAGGATCATAGAATCATAGAATCATAGAGTTGGAAGAGACCACAAGGGCCATCCAGTCCAACCCCCTGCCATGCAGGAACTCAAAATCAAACCAGCCCCAACAGATGGCCATCCAGCCTCTGCTTAAAGACCTCCAAGGAAGGAGACTCCACTACTCTCCGAGGGAGTGTGTTCCACTGTCGAACCGCCCTTACTGTCAGGAAGTTCCTCCTAATGTTGAGGTGGAATCTCTTTTCTTGCAGCTTGCATCCATTGTTTCGGGTCCTAGTCTCTGGAGCAGCAGAAAACAAGCTTGTTCCCTCCTCGATATGACATCCCTTCAAATATTTAAACAAGGCTATCATATCACCTCTCAGCCTTCTCTTCTCCAGGCTAAACATCCCCAGCTCCCTAAGTCATTCCTCATAGGGCTTGGTTTCCAGACCCTTCACCATTTTAGTTGCCCTCCTTTGGACACACTCCAGTTTCTCCACATCCTTTTTGAATTGTGGTGCCCAGAACTGGACACAGTATTCCAGGTGAGGCCTGACCAAAGCAGAATAGAGTGGCACTATTACTTCTCTTGATCTAGACACTATACTTCTACTGATGCAGCCTAAAATTGCATTGGCCTTTTTAGCTGCTGCATCACACTGTTGACTCATGTTCAACTTGTGGTCCACCTGGATTCCTAGATCCCTTTCACAGGTAGTCTCATTCAGCCAAGTGTCCCCCATCGTATATCTGTACTTTTCGTTTTTCCGCCCTAAGTGCAGTACCTTACATTTCTCTGTGTTGAATTTCATTTTGTTAGCTTTGGCCCAACTTTCTAGTCTGTTCAAGTCATTTTGAATTTTGATCCTGTCCTCTGGGGTATTAGCTACTCCGGATGTTGATTTGAGCAAAGAGAATTGTACAACATTACATTTGAAGACTAAGGGAATGAATAATAATGAAGAAAAAGCAGTTAAATATATATATATATATATTTAAAGCAACACAAGGTGTCATAATACCAGGGTGGAAAGAAAGTAAAAATATTAGAACAAGAAGAAAAGTAGATAAGTATTTGGCAGATACGTTGACGTTCGATATTTTTAGAGACAGAAGATTATAATATACTGGAGAAAGGATAGAAGGAGCATGGAACTTGGGTTGGGAAATTTTGCTTGAGAAGGTCAAAGGGAATACAATGTACAATGAAGTTAATAATGTAATTAAATCCATATCCCACATATTGATTGTAGGTTTCTAAATGTAAACAGTGTATTAATCTCTACTAAACTGGGGAGAGGGGGCATGGGTTTGTATAAGATTGTTTGTGTATATCCTAAAATAATACTATCTATCTATCTATCTATCTATCTATCTATCTATCTATCTATCTATCTACACACATACATACATACATACACACACACACTGGAGGACCTACAAGGGGATATGGTAAAATAATAATTATCACCCAGAAGTTATTATGATATATTGATGAAATTTTGTCAGTGTCATCATTGGTCTCTAAGTGCATGATGGAGAAAATCAGCTCGTTGTGTCCTTTATTTTTGTGACAAGTTGTGCCAGAAGTGACTAAAGTGTAAAATTCCTCGTAAGGCGCAATCTGCAGACTTCTACAATAAGGGTATTTGGAGGGTCAAGAAACACTAGGAAAAATGTGTAAATTTGGATGTGACTATGTAGAAATAAGTTAACAACTACAAATCAAAACAAACATTCTGTCATTTTTTTTAAAGGTGATATTTAAAACTTTACGATACCCCTTCGTAGCGATTCCTAGAGAGAACATATTGATCAAATCAGTGAATAATCAGATCTGCAAAAGTCAAAGCTGCTCACGTGGAGGGCCGACTGTACTCAGTGCCTCTTCCCTAGTGGCTGCAGGTGGCTTTCATGTTGGTAGGGCAGTGCCTTTAAAGGAGGTATCCAAGGTGCTGATCCTATTCCTAAACCAGTCCAGCACCTTGGACAGCTCATGCAAAGCTCTCCCAAGCCTGCAATTGATACTTTGCCCCTGCTCCTGCTGTACCTGCAAAAAACATGGTGAAAATTCCTCCCCATGTCCCTTAGTGGCATTGGGGGATATTTTGGGGTAAAAATGGGGAACACAAAAATCAATCTGTATGCCGGCTACACTTTCCCAAGCCTTACTGTAAAAGGTTCAGGAGCCATTTCTTCAGGCCAAAGACCCTCCAGGACCTGCACAAGACTCCTCCAATAAAGCCCCTTTTAAAACAAATTATTTTGGACTTTTAAACAGGTCTGAGATCATTCAAACATATTGCCGTGTTAGTCTGCAGAATCAGTATGTAGAGAGATCTTGTAGCACCTTTGGGAACTGATAGAAAGAAGTTGGCAGCATGAACTTTCAGAGACTAGTCTACTTTCTCAGATGCATATGCCACCATATACATCTGAAGAAGCAGACTTTAGTCTACAAAAGCTCATGCTGCCAACTTCTTTTTGAGAGCATTTGTTATTGTTGTTGCATGCCTTCAACTCATTTCCAACTTATTGTGACCTATCATGAGAATTTCTTTGCAAGTTTGTTCAGAGAGGGTTTGCCTTTGTTTTCCTATAAGGCTGAGAGAGTGTGACTTGCCCAAGGTCATTCAGTGGGTTTTCATGGCTGAGGAGGGATTTGAACCCTGGTCTCCAAAATCATAGTCCAATGTTCAAACCACATACCTTTAAAGAAAGAATTGTGCCACTTTGATGCACAACTCTATTTCGAAACATTCAAAAAGTGGTGATGAGGGAGTTGTACATGCACCTCTGCTGCATAATTCTGATGCCTGGTTTTTAGGCATAAGTAGTGTATGTGGAGTGACTGACAACGTGGAATGATTGACACAGAGATCAGGCTTGAATATATAAGAGGACTGGCTGAGGGAATAACAGGAGGAGGTTTGGTTTGGAATGACATGGTATGAGTGGGGAAAAGAAGCAGATAGGAAGGCTGAAAGGACCCTTAGAAAATGACAGCTGAGAACGGCTTTGTGTGGGTTGAAGGAAAAACGTATTTACAAGAGATAGGATTAAGAGCAAATAGGAAGGACAGCAGACAGTACGAGTTAGTACATAGATCTTCATTAGAATATTGTTGACCTTATTTTACCTGCAACCAGATATATGTGCTGGATAGTGAGAAGGAATCAGATACAACTATATATAATCCTGTGCCAGGAAATAATAAATTATTCACCGATTTCTTTGATAAAGCAAGCCTACTGCTTGTTCAGGTACTACATATAGGGAGTAGATCAGCACAACCAAATAGTCAATGACAATATGCACCATGGATACTGAGAGATGGATCTGTGTAAAGATCCTAAAGGGAACATAAGCCCACACAGGAGAATGTGTAAAGGCATTTGGTCCAAGGTGGTGAACTGGGAAACCTAATAGTCATTCCTGAAAGGAAGTGGATTAGGTGAAAGACAGTAGTCAGAGAAAGCCACATTTCCAGCTGTTTTTCTAGCTACCAATAAATAAATAAATAAATAAATAAATAAAAATAAATTAAATTAAATTTAAAAGGATCACAAGGAGGAGAAGACAGCATGTCTTTTGGTTGGCTTTGTGAGGATTCCTCTATCTCAGAGCATCTTATTCAGCAGTTTCCCTAACAAAAGATATATCTGGTAATATCGTCTCAACTTCACTCTTGACTAGGAACGTTTTCAGTCATTCTGCCTCTATTAACAATCTTAGGAAAATTTCCAATAAAACCCAAACACACAACAAAGTAAATACTTTCCGCTTCTCTGTACTGAAAGAAAGCAGCTTTGCATGTGTTCTAGAAATATGATGTCCTGTGGGATATGTCTTTTTAAAAATCTCCTTTTCCAATAAGCAGACTCTTTATCGAAGGAAACATTAGGATGAATTCTTGTAATGAAATTTCCTCCTCCCAATCTGATAGGCTCAAATAGATTAATAGCAAGTAGACCATGCTGGCCGCTTTGTTTTTAAATGAGGTGTTGTGTGGAAATTGAATACTGTCAAATGTACCACACTGGTGTTTTATTCATGTTGGGTAACTTATTGTCACACGCTAGTCATACAAATGCACATTTTAATCTCACTGATAGTGGGCAAAAGTGCAGCCCATGGGCCACGTGCAACCCCCAGGGCCATTTTTTTTGGCTCCCAGAGATCCTAGAGTCAATTTGTTTTGAAAGAAATAAAAGGTTTTGGGCCTCCAAATGTCTACAGATACTTTCTAGAAGGTATGGAGGCATTTTCACCATGTTCCCCCACCCAAATAATTTGAGTCCAAGGAGACTCAAAATCAAGAAATGAACAGGATGCAAATCTCAGTAATTTCTGGTTGTTAAAAAAACACACACACCCTGTTCTGGGCTTAAAATAGCTTGAAATCATTTGGTGCCCTCTAGAGGATATATGGTACAAGAGCCAGCACGGCATAGCCATTTGAGCATTAGAATGGAGGCCTGAGTTCGAATCTTCTCTCAGCCAGGGAAATCCATTGGGTTACCTTGGGCAAGTCACACTCTCTCAGCTTCAGAGGACTGCAATGGCAAACTCCTTCTGAATAAACTTGCCAAGAAATCCCTGTGATAGGGTCGCCATAAACCAGAAATGACTTGAAGGCACACAACAACAACAACAACAACAACAACAGAGGATATTTGGAGGGATAATATGTTTTGCTTGTTTGTGTGTGTGTGTGTGTGTGTGAGAGAGAGAGAGAGAGAGAGAGAGAGAGAGAGAGAGGGATATGCAGCAGTGTGTGTATATGGCTCTGACAGTTGTTCACTCCAATGCAGAACATTAGTTGACCTTATTTTGAAAGGGTAACACTTAAGGCTCTTCCACACTACAGAAATAAAGCAGTTTGACACCACTTTAACTATCATGGCTCCATCCTGTGGAATCCTGGGATTTATAGTTTGGTGAGGTATTCAGCCTTGTCTGTCAATGAGCTCTAGTGCCTCTCCAAAAGAAATCCCAGGATTCTATAGGATAGAGCCATGGAAATTAAAATGGTATCGGACGGCTTTATTTTTGCAGGATGGGTACACTCTTATTGCTCAAATATGCTATACTGAAACTCTCCCCAGCCCCAGAGTCTCCTCCAGATCATGATTAAAATTAAGAGGTATTATGCCTGCAAGAGCCTAAATACTGCACCCTAAAGGCACCAGATCCCATTTGATCTAAGCATCATCAGCCCTAGTTAGTACTTGGATGGGAGAGCACCAATGAATGCCAGGTGCTGTAGGCTACATTTCAGAGGAAGGAACTGGCAAAACCACTTCTGAGTACTCTTTGCCTGAGAAAACCCTTTGAAATTCACAGGTCGCCATAAGTCGATAGGTGGCTTGAAAGC
This sequence comes from Phrynosoma blainvillii, assembly GCA_026167975.1. Lineage (NCBI taxonomy): Eukaryota > Metazoa > Chordata > Lepidosauria > Squamata > Phrynosomatidae > Phrynosoma > Phrynosoma blainvillii. The sequence continues at coordinate 191,018,271 of JANUYF010000001.1, read as the reverse complement.
ACATGCACACACATATTATGGCGGCAGTACCAGTGTTAATTAGGAGACTTAGGAGGAGTGTCTCATGTTGCAGACATTGCACAAAGGGGGTTAGCCATGAAGGCATGTTCCCAGTTTGCACAAGGAATCAGATGTTGTAAGCCGCCCCGATTGCTCTGCAGAGGGGCGGGATATAAATAAAAATTATATTATTATTATTATTATTATTATTATTATTATTATTATTATATAAATGGTTTTACCTGCTGGGGAGTTTCATATCCAACAATTCACCCAGAAATACAACAGCTCTCAGTGGACATGACCAAACAATCTGACCCAAATTACAATTAGCAATTCAACTAACTAGTCTTCTTGGAAAACTGTGGCAGGGGAAGAGAACTTTTGGCTCTTCTGACATTTTGGCCTACCGCTGCCATCAGCTCTGCTGGAGATGGCCATTGGTAAGACACTGTGGGAGCTGCAGTTTAAAATACCTGGTAAACTACAGGTTCCCCACACCTACTATGTGTAATATCCATGGGACCAGAATACAGTTTAGGTCTGCTGAGAATATGAGGATTTGTGCACTGAGTATCTGGAAGCAAGGGCATAATTTCCAATTTTTAATTACTATTGAAAAGGGCTTGTGATAAGATTGAAATAGAACTGATATGGTAATCAAACTGATCTGATAAGCCATAATTTCAGTTTTTTTCATCATGGAAGATGGTGCTGTATGGTTTCTCAAGGTGTTCTCTTTTTACACATAAAGGCACATAGTTTGTCATGGGTCCTTCCTCTAGGTTTTTGCCATTTGCAGCATGCCAAGAAGATGCTGAGACCAAGGAGAATCTCCAACAACCTCTTTGTGGGGCTGTGAGTTGTCTTATTGTCTCAGTCAGAAGCAGAAATTCTGGGTATTTAGTGCACCATCTTTTGACCAATTATTTGTTGCAAAGAAGATCTTCCCAATGGATGCTAAGAAAATGATTTGTAAAAAGAACTCCCTCAGAAGATTCCCACATCTTTTCTGCAACAGGTATTTTAAAAAAAAGCAAGGATGGGGTCACTGCTGGTGTGAAAAAGTCTAAGGGGAAAACATTAAGTCAAGAAACCATTTTCCTCTCCACATCACCAATTTACTGGTTGTCTTTTTGGAAAACATTCATAAATGGAGTAACAGAACTAGATAGCATGTGTAGTTCTGTCTTAAGGTGTTTTGCCCAAAGGTGATAACTACTATGAACACAACAAGGCCACCCTACACATGGCAAAATGCATTATTTTTTATTTACAATTCTAGGATTTCCCCCATCCCCTGCTCTCTCTTGATGTTCACAAGACTGAAAATGTGCTATTTAAACAAAACATTGTGTGATTTAATGATCTGAGAAAGCAGAGAGAGAGAGATGGACATACGGCTTTTACATGCTTACTCTATAGGATTTGTAAGTCTTCCTATGAAGAGAATTGAACCTGTGAAGAAGAAAAAATATACTTTGTTTATTAAGCTTTAGTTTAGAAATATGTTATTACTAACATAACAGTGCTTATGTACCTATGCTTTTTCTTACACAATGGAATAATTATATATAAGTGAACCGGGAGTAAAATTTAGGACACATTTAAAACATAGATGCTGATGTATTATATACCGGTAATTTGTAATTTTAACTTTTGTTAGCCGACTCGATTGCGCTCAGAGGGGCAGGGTAAAATAATTATTATTATTATTATTATTATTATTATTATTATTATTATTATTTATCATTCTTTAGATGCTTGGAACTAAGAAATTTGTAGTTTATGTACTAGAATATAATTATTTATGTAACATAGCCAACAACAAAAAAGGGATTTCTAAGTGAGCAAGCAACCAGTTTTGAACAGAGTATTAAAAATGAATTAGATACATCCCAGAATTGTTGTCTCACTCATTACTATTTTACTAAGCCTAATTTCTAAAGAGGGGTGGCTTATTTCACAGGGCTCCCAATACATGTGGCTGAAACTGCTTATTTGGAAGTATCAACCCTTGATTTGGATTTGAAAAGCCTGACATGTGGTTATTGGTTTGCAAGAGTGCATTTTGTTATATTAATTCTAATGTGACAACATTCTCTAATACCAGACTTTCAATCTTCTAAAAATGACTGAAAATGGGCCAGACTTTATATTCAGCATGTGTTTTGGTTGTGGTTGTTTTTGTGTGTGTGTGGTTTTTTTTACTAAAGGTAGTAAAATCCATCTGTTCATCATGACAATTAATTTTCCTCATGTATGTACTCTGCATTTGTAATGTTTTATTTTGGGATTGGTCATTGGAAGGTAAACTCAGGCTTAATTTCCAGGTTTAAGACATTTATCTCTGAGGAAATTGTATTTTGTGAGGAAAAATGAATTACAAGGAACATGTATACTTTCCTCTCAATGTGTAGTTTGACTCTCAGACTTTTTTCTAAGTACAAGGTAATGCTTGAGAGAATACAGTGACTAAACATACATTTGAATAAGTATGATGTTTTCTGTGTATTTCTTTTTCACTGCATCAGTGTCATCTGAAGAACTTTATTCTAGTATATGTAAAATACTATGTTTCTAGCAGCAGTATATAAATGAGGCAAAAACAAGTGACTAAATACAGATAGGTTAAAATAAGAAGAGTATAATTAAAAACACACATAACTTAAACTTGATCAATTTGGCTGTTCACATTGAATCCTTATTTAAAAGGAAAGCAGGGAGTGTGCACATGCATATCTTGATCTATAAAAATAATAATAATCTACATGTACTAGTTTTCTAAACTACAGCATTTGTTTCATAGACTTTCAAGCTGCATTGTATATTAAAGAAGCCAGAAATGTTTTGCTATCATGATAATGACATCTTATAGATAAATTTTAACTTATGCTTACCTGTACTGGCTTGCCATAGGAGGAAATTAAAAGGTCTATCAGCTTTGAAGACTGGAGCCCGGGATCTTTTTAGCAACACCATAGCTGTGTCATAAAAAAATAAAAATAATAATAAAATAAAAATCAGTGTATGGTTGGTTTCATTATTTCATTATTTCCCTTTAATTTCAGGAGGCTCACGAAAGAAAATCAAAAATAATTATCTCTCTAAGCTTTGGAATATATATATATCTGTCCCAGTTTCAGGTGCTATTGTTTAAGTTCCAACCAGCTGGCCATGTCCATTCTAGGATATTCCATTATATCCCTCTCTCCCCCTACCTCTGGTTTTTTAACTCCTCTGTCATCATTTGTTGTTTTTTTTGGGGGGGGGGTTGTTTGTGTGTTTGTTTTAACTTCTACAGATCTTCTGATTTCCTGAAGTTTTCTGATACTTTCTGCCCCCCCTCCTTTTGGTGGAGAGAGTTCCATTTTGGCTACAGAGGGATCAGCATTTTGGGGCCTTCTGTTCATATCCAATCAATCTTAACAACCTTCAACATTTCACAGATGAAATTTGGGACACATGTGGCCAAGCCAAGCAACATCAGAGTGTGGTCAAGACTGCAAAAGTTACTAATGAGGAAGAATCAATGAACTAGGAGACACTGCAGAAGTTTGCTTTTGCCTGAGCTTTCTGGGAAGAGCAAAAATCTGCCTCTATTTTCCTGCTGAGTTAACTGAGTACAAATGATTTCTGCATTTTGAAATCGGTTTGTCACAATTAAAGTAAGCTGAAGAAAAAGAGGGAAAAGTGAAAAGAGGACAGAGGAACTGAGACATTTTAAAAGTGGCTGAAAAAGTGGAGTGACAGAGGATTAATGGGTGTCTGACCCTGCCAAAATGGGACAATTGGAGGATATGCAGTCTTCTAGCCAGCTTAGCCAATGGCAAAGGATGGCAAGAATTCTAGCCCAAAAGCATTGAGAGGGCTACAAGTCCATCACCCACGTATTAAAATGAAGGTTCGAAGAAGCAGCTTGCTTGCCATTATGCAAGTTGGTTTTAAACCAAAATTGTGGGAAGCACTTAAAAGACAAACAAAGGTCTATGAGGTTTTGTGCCAGCATCCTAAGGTCCCTTTTGCATTACACAATTGTAGTATTATGATTCCACTTTAACTGATGTGGCAGCATGGCAGATAGTGAGCCAGCCAGCCAGCTATGGAATCCTGGGACTTGCAGTTTAAGTTTAAGAAGCAGTGTGTAGCATTTTCAGCCAGAAAGCTTTTTGAGTGCTCAGACCAAATAACCGGTCTTAGGATTCTGTAGGAATCAGACATGGTGGTTAAAGTGGAATCATAGTGGTATAATTGTGGTGTGGTGTGAAAAGGCCTCAAGTTAATCCCTCATTTCCTCTATTCTGCTTATGCTGGCCTCATTCATCCCTTGCTCTGTAGTTTGGACGATTTTTTGAATTGGTTTCAATCTCTCCAGAGGCACAGCTAGGTAGTGTTAGACCCTGAAGCAACTAGTCTTATGTAGGAGTTGCCTTTTGATAGCTGGTGTAGTTGTGAAACACACCACCGGCATTTCTCTCCTCACGCCTATTACATCCTGTACAAGCACTACATTCCTGATCTGTTAGGACTGTCTACAACATGTCAGGAAGGAAGGAAGGAAGGAATCTCCTGCAAGCAGTGCCAGCCCTGACATAGCAAAATGTTAGGCCAGGCCCTGCACCAGGCCTGTTTGCTTCCATCATGCACTGCTCTCTGGGGTCTCCTTGGACATTTATTGTCCCCTGAGGTCTAATTCTAGTGGCAGCAATGTCCCTCTGCCATGCCTTTGAACTGTGTATATATGTGGTTTGTGTCTTCAAGCCACCTGTTGATGGTTACCCCATGAATTTCATAGGATTTTCTTAGGCAAAAAATATTCAGAGGTAGGTTTTTGTGGTTTTTTCCAGGTTGTGTGGCCATGTTCTAGAAGAGTTTCTTTCTGGCATTTCACCAGCGTCTGTGGCTGGCATCTTCAGAGAAAGAAACTCTTCTAGAACATGGCCACACAGCCTGAAAAGCCCACAAAAAACTATGGATGCCGGCCATGAAAGCCTATGACTTCACATTCAGAGGTGGTTTTGTCAGTTCCTTCCTCTGAAATATAACATCCTAGAACATCCTGTTGGCAAACTGCCCAGAAGAATCAGATATAGGAAATACAAGGAACTGTTTGTGGATAGAACATAATTTAAGCAATAAATCTGCTGTCATCCAGATCAATGCACGGACAGTCTCTGTTTTACCTGTAACACCTGAGGCCCTTGTACCATCTTCTGTCACTTCAATCTTTGCTTTGTGGATAGCTTCTGAGATATAAAGATTTCCCTGTTCTAGTAAACAAAACTATCAATAATTATTATATTTTTCAGTGCAAACCCAAGAAAATTTTACTTAATAAAAGAAAGATTGGGGGTATGTCACAAATAGATTGGGAGATGGAACAACAGAGAGTCCTGTGGCATCTTAGACCAATATGTTGGTTTTTCTGCACAGAGTTGCAACACTATCCCTTTGAAAACTGGAATTGCTCAGTCAAGACTTATGGAGACAGTTGCCTGTTGTGATTTCGGAGAATGGAATAATGGATTATGGAAGTTACAGAATTTTCCCTCTGGAATGTATAATGTAATTGTATTGCCTTGAGTGTCATTTAAGAGTTACTTGCTACATCCAATATTGTGCAAGTGTTCTTCCTCTTATGCAATGAGACTTCCTGTTGATGTCTTCTCTGTGAACATTCGAGCTCTGCTCCAAAGGTTCCTAACAATCGGAAACAATTTTTGTTTATGTGTGGGTGGGAGGAATGAAGGAGAAGGAGGGGAATCTGTTTTATGAGCAGTTTCCATTCTTCTGGCAAAATGTGCTGGATACAAAGCAGTAGGGGTAAAACTGTACCCTGTGGTACAGGCTTGCCCAACTTGCTACCCTTCAGTTGTTCTGAATTACAGTGTCATTGGATGTGATGGCTGCACTGATCAGAGTTGTAGTTCAAAATATAAGGAGGGCAAATGTCTCAGAAGGGCTGTTGTAGTCTGTAGGACCCCATCCTCATCTGTGCATCCATGAATCTGGGGCTAGTATTGGGAGCAGAGTCACCATTCCCACTTGGCACCTTCCCATGCCCCCACAAGGGATATTCTGGAACCCCCTTAGGACCTAATTTTAGAGGAAGGCTGGGGAATCTTTGACCCTTGGACCATAACTCTCAAATCCCTTACTATTGGCTATGCTTGGAGGGACTGGTGGGAGGTTTTGCCCAAATTATCTGTAAGCCCCAATAGTTCCTTACTTTTGAGTTATTGGATCTTTTATTCTGAATTATTGACACAAAAGGTGTCCCAACACTTTTATCAAAAACATGAGGCAAGCAGCAGATGTACCTGAAATGCCTTTAAAATCTGCCCCAACTGGATCAAACATATCTGTGATTCCCAATGCAGGTAAAACCATCTTTAGGTCCAAGTGGTTTTGAATTTTGAACCTGAAAAGATATTAGATGGATGTTTTAAAAACATTTAGGCCATTCACAAACTGCCCTGCCTATGGTTTGCTCTCTGTTATTACCTATCTTCTTCTGTAATAATAATGTGAATGTGTATTATTTGTTTCCCCTGTACACCCAAGACTTCAGAATTTAGACACCTGAAATGTGGCATGGATACTAGGGGGACTGTAGGGAATTATTTTGATTTCAAAATGGATTAATTAATTTCCATTAATTAAATTCTGACTGTAGTCTGCAGTATCATCTAGTCGCTAGGTGGCAGACATCCCTAACTTTCTTGAGATATGATGCTGAAGGCAGGTCTGGAACAGTTATTTCTCCAACATGGTCTTTACGCAGTTCCAGTAATGCTTTCATCTGCAGGGCTCCAAAACTTTTCAAAAAGTGGTGAGTTGATGGGTGGGAGTACTATTGTCTGGTAAGAGACAGGAAGAAGAGTGAGCAGAGGGAATGGCCAAGATTGCCAAACTACTTGTACTATAGTCAGTTGCATGAATTGTTTCCTCCCTTATCATCCTCACCAGAGAATGTAACTTCTACAGAGTTATTAGTCCTCAGATGTTCTCCCCATGAAGACTTGTTAGGCTTCCCAATAGCCTAGAGTTGGTGGTAGTTGCTCTTTTTTCATCCTTTCTAATAGATGTTGACTCTGTACCACTTTAATCTTGTGTCTTTATTTATATGAGCAACTCTTTCTTAAATGTTTTCAAGGCAGATTTCTGTCACAGCCATCATTTGAGGAACATGGTAATAACCGCTCTAAAAGCATGACATGACTAGATGTGCCAGTGCAGTGATATCCAAAATGATGTAAAAGATGTCAGTGGGAATTATTCCAACTGAGTTTCCTACAGCATTTTATGTATCACAATACATAGCTTATTTACACGATGAGTTGTCTTCTGTGGGGTGTGTTTCACACCTCCTATCAAGGTGAATTAAGTTCTGTGATATATGAATGATGGCTTATTGCTTTGTTTTCTTTCACATATCACAATCAAAAAGTATATTGGCTGTCAGTTTTGAAGACTTTCTCCTAACCTAAAATTACTGTCTTATGAATTTTCTGAATAACCTGAAACCTAGAGATTTAGACTAGTTTGATGCTGTCATTTATGCATACTACACATTTGTCTCCTCCTTACTCCGACCATTTTGTTGTTGTTAACTGCCCTCAAGTCAATCTCGACTCATGGCGACCCTATGGATGAGACATCTCCAAGACCCCCTGTCCTCCACTGCTCTGCTTAAATCCTGCAACCCCTTAATACCTTTGACCTCCTTAATAGAGTCCATCCATCTAGCATCCCTCCCTCCCTCCACCTTTCCCAGCATTATTGTCTTTTCCAATGAGTCCTCTTTTGTCATGATGTGTCCAAAGTACGACAGCCTCTGTTCGGTCATTTTAGCTTCCAGGGAGGTTTCCATCTTGATCTGCTCTAGGACCCATTTGTTTTCTTTTGGGCTGTCCATGGGATCCTCAGCACTCTTCTCCAGCACCACATTATCTCAAATGAGTTGATTTTCCTCCTATCTTCTTTCTTGATGTTCAGCTCTCACATCCATACATGGTAATAGGGAATATGGTGGCTTGTATGATTCTAACTTTTGTACTGAGTCGTATATCTTTGCATTTTAGAATCTTTTCAAGTTCTTTCATAACCACCCTCCCCATTCTTAATCTTCTTCTGATTCAACTCCAACCATATTTACTGGTAATTTGTCTACCACTCCAACCATATCCCTAATTTTTGTAGTCAGAAGAAAATAAGTCCTGCTTTTTAAAAAAGGCCATGCAACTATAGGTACATTAACTCTTTACCTGGGAAGAAAGATGTCCATCTTTGTTCTTCTCAAGCTGTTGGACCACAGTGGGAAGGTTTGAACTGAGAGGTATGATTCAGCTTCAGCTAGAGATGTCCTTCGACTGGATGGAAGAACCACAAACATACTGACTGTTTCCCCCAAATAAGGCAATTCAATCACACTGATCCGTTCCAGAGAGTCTATTAGAAATTCACCTGCAGGATGGAAAACAAATATTCTGCTTAGCTTCTAAGTACTTTGAATCTGATTTCAGTACACTGGATCAGAACGCACTTTTTGTACAGATTGAGTCTGTCTCCCTTATCTGGAATTCTGAAATCGAAAATATTTCAAAAGCTAAAACTTTTTTCATGGCTGGCTGGGATAATGACACCTTTGTTTTCTGATAGCTCAATGTATACAAACTTTAGGCCTAAGCAGACTGCCAGAAATAGTGCACATTAAATTGAGGCACTGCCCTGGCTCAGTGCTAGGGAATCATGAGAATTGTATTTTTTTCTGAGACATTGAGCCTTCTCTGTCAGAGAGCTCGGGTGCCACAATAAATTACAGTTCCCATGATTCCCTAGCACTGAGCCAGGGCAGTGCCTCAATTTAATGTGCACTATTTCTGGCAGTCTGCTTAGGCCCTTTGTTTCATGTACAAAATAATTTAAAATATTGTATATAAAATTACCTTCAGGCTGTGTATATAAGGTGTATATGACACATAAATGAATTTTGTGTTTAGACTTGGATCCCATTTCTAAGATATCTCATTATGTATGTATATGCATATACAGGTATTCCAAAATCCAAATAATAATAATAATAATAATAATCAGAAATCCAAAACACTTCTAGTCCCAAACATTTCATCTAAGAGAGACTCAACTTGTTGTAGCAATAATAATCTTTAACATGTGTATAGGTAAAGGTAAAGACAAAGGTAAAGGTAAAAGTAGTCCCTTGACATGAATGTCTAGTCATAACCAACTCTAGGGGGTGGTGCTCATTTCCATTACTAAGCCAAAGAGCCACCATTGTCCAGAGATGGATCCAGTGGTCATGTAGCCTGCATGACTGTACTAAACACTGTTACCTTCCCACTGAAGTGGTACCTATCTATCTATTTGCATTTGCATGCTTTCGAACTGCTAGGTTGGCAGAAGCTGAGACTAGTGACAGGAGTTCTCCACATTCCTGGACAGGACCCCATCATGCAGCATTTGCGCCTTGAACTACCAAACTTCTGATCTTCCAGTTGTCAAAATTGGTGTCTTAACCACTAAGCCACCTTCAAAATATTCAAAGTGCTTTATAAGCATTTTACCTAATTGTAAATTCTAGTCCATAAAACAGTCCTCTAAATCAGGGATGGGAACTATGTGGATCTCCAGATGTTATTAAATCTCTAGGCATTTTAGCTAATGGTGAAGAATGCTAGAAGTTGTAGTTCAACAACATTGGGAAGGCTACTCCTGCTCTAAAGTATTATTATCCCCCACCTAACCATGCTGAAGAGTAGGGGATTGTATCTGAGACAAAGTGACTTCTTAAGGCTAACTAAGCCTGAATTCTCTTGGTAGTCCTAATTAGAACAGACCCATTGAATCCAATGGGCCTACTTTAGTTGGGGCTAGTGAGTTCCTGGCAGAGGTGAGATTCAAACTCGGGACTTCCTGATTTTCAGCAGTCTCTTGGCCACAATACTACCCCACCTCTATAATATGATGTACCCAAACTTGTGTCCCCAAATAACAGATTTTGCATGCTTAATATTGGGTTTTACTGAATAAAATACACCAGCAAAACCCTGTTCAAAAGCTCATGTGAAATCATAAGGGCATTAGGTACAATTCCCTGTCCAGGAGTTTGGAGAAAATAAGAAAATGTGACAGTTTTCTACTTGCAATTCTGACCTCAATGTGTATGTATCTTGAGTACAATTTTAATCACAGGAATGACTTGGAGATCTAGGGCCTTTGCAGACTGCTAGAAATAGTGCAAATTGAGTCCATTTTAAGGGTTAGGGTTAGGGAATCATGGGAACTGTATTTCATTATGGCACCAAAGCTCTCTGACAGAGAAGGCTCAATGTCTCAGAAAAAACCCAGTTCCCATGATTTCCTAGCACTAACCCTAATCCTTAAAGTGGACTCAATTTGCACTATTTCTGGCAGTCTGCAAAGGCCCCTAGTTGTTTGCAACGCAAAATCAGTATCGATGCCACAAGTACCGTGGCCGTGTCTTTTATTAGTGTCCCTTATAGAGTCCATCTGTGTACAGTTTTCAAGTGAGATACAATTGTTTAGACAAATGCTTTACCATGGATATTTTCTCAAGCTATGTGAGAAATGAGCTGAAACAGTCTCCACGTGAGGACTGTGTAATCTTGAAACATTCATGCTAAAATTAGCTCTTGGCTTTCACTTTTCAAATTCTAGTTTCCGTCCCTTTTGGTAATCCATACAAGATTAAATGTTTAAGAAGCTTGTACTTCCAAGTACATCCACCTCTGAAATTTTGAGGAGATATATATTAGCTGACATTAATTCTTTGACATGCAAGCAGGCCAAACCAACTTGCTTCATGTTTTGGAAACAGAATTGTGCCAAACATTTGGTGCAAACCAAGAAGGTTTTTTGGGGGGAGGAGAAATTATAAAATATTTTCCCCAAGCCTATTTTTTCTTGTTTGTTCACTAGTTCTTTCAGGTATTTTAATTGCACTTTTGTTTTGTTTTGTTTTCCATGTTCTGGAGATAGCATGATCCAACCAACTGGGAACCATGTTGCCAAAAGGATGATGTCACATTCCCACAATATTATGACACCAATTCAGAGTAAAGACAATACTTGACTGACATAACTAGGCAACAACCACAGAAGCACTTTTTACAAAAAGCAGGCAAGCCATGTCTTCTCTGAGAGTGTCAGCTCTCTCTTTCTAGGCAAAAGTGGCTGCTCCCAAAGTAAGCAAGCTAAGCTATAGTTCCCAAAGCTGCAACTGCAACCTAGACTGAGGAAGGGAAGCTTCTCTCTCTCTCTCTCTTTTCCTAAATGAAAATACAAGTTTACATGCACACACATTTGCAAATGCACGCACAAAATATTCCAAAGAGACATGCTTTTCAACAATTTGTTACTCATCACCTTTCTCCAGATGTCAATCTGAAAGTTTTTAACTGCCACGTAGACTTGATTTTAATGCTCTGGATCTCTTACAGTTCAACAACAGTAGAGCTCTTCTTGCATTTTGCAGAGACTTCCAGCACAACAGCTGGTGCCACTGGCATATTCCTTGGTGGTTTCTCCCCTTTTCAGCTTCCTTCTGAAAATGCATATGTAGAAACCCATTTCTCCATGTGGACATCATTCCAGAGCAGGGGTGTGGAATCCGTGGCTCTCTAGTTGCTGTCAAACTACAAATATAATCATCCTTCATTTCTGGTTAGGGATGATGGGTGTTTCAGTCCAACATTATCCAGTGGAGGCTGGTGGCTCCATGTCAGTGGGGCAGTGAAACTACTCTATGTTTTAGTCCAAACTTTAAAGGTGGTATCCAAAGTCCTGAAACTCTTTTGGCCTAAACCCTGGAGTGGATTCACCAAGTTTCAAAATCTTGGATGTACCGAGGAAACTGACATGGAAACCAGCAGCCATCCTGACATCATCTGGAGAGTCACACATTTCCTACAGACTGGGGTGGTTGTAACAAACCTGATATAATTACCATAATTGACTTCCGCACAGAGATACAAGGTAGGCACTTTCAGAGTAATGCCTTCTGTAGTAGTAAAGGACAAGGACTGGGTATCTGTGAAGGTGAATTTCCTTTGCCAAGTGCTTTTGAAGTACATGGTGCTCACCACTGCTACTTGGTTAAGGGGAGAATCAATGGTCTCCAAGGACAGACAGTTTTCTTCTCCATCTATAAAAAAAAGAGAGACTCAAATAATGAAGACTGTTTTGCAAGAAAATTTGAATTTAACACAGTTATTCTACTAGAACTGAAACTGTTTAGAATTAAAAATGTCTTTAAAAAAAAGTCTATAATTAACTCAATAGAGTTTGAGTTTGCATATTGGCTGTCCCTCCTAGCAATTTAGAAAGCAACTTCATTTATCAAGTCTATCAGATGTCTCATGTCTGCTATCTGAATGGCCCAGAAAAGTCTAATAGAACCAACAGAGTGCAATTGCTGTGTCAATCTCCTGGCAAACGTAAAGCAAAGCAAAGCCACAATCAAAGTCTGATGAACATGTTCAGCTCAAAAATAAAAACAATAAGGGTTCAGGAGCCTAACTTTGCATATGACTGTGCCTGGCAGGATAATGAAGCCACTATTTCTTCCATACTCAAATTTCAACAGGATGATAAGAGGCAGTTGTAGTGAAGAAGGATACTCCATATAACAACTTGCTGCTATGCTGTTTTTACTGGAGATGTCAAGCACTGGACCAAGGACTTTTCACTTCCAAAACATATGCTTTGTACTGATCGGCTGTGAGCCATTTCTTGGAAAGAAATTTCTGAGCTGGATTGAATTATTGGCAGTAAAAGATCATTAAGCCCCTGGAGATACTAAAAATTGTAATTCACCTCTCCACCCCTTGCCCTGACGTCTATCCTTCCTTCTTTCATTCTAATAACTACTCAGACCATTCCATGTATTTCCTGAACCAAGGCTATTCAGGTTTCATTGTGCTTGACTCAAGTTATCTGGTGCTAAATCTGTGGCTTTTAAAGTCTGCATAATAAAGTCACCAAATGGGGTCATTGTCATCACTTTACCTCCAATATTTGTGGCGATCCATTCATTTATCTGTGTTGCAGTCCTGTTGGGTTCACTGAAGTTAGTTTGCTGCACTGCGTTGCTTGCCCAAAAGGCAGCATGCTGAAGAAACTGAGGTGAAAGATGTATTCCAGCCTGAACAAAAAGGGCACAGGCCAACTGGGCTACAGGGCCTTGCTTGGAGTTGGTTACTTCTTTATACACCTTGTGCAAGAACTCCTGCATGTCCTGATCTAAGAACAGACAATAACCATTGGTTATAAACTTCTTGAAAAAGGGGAAAACAAACCCAAAAGGTGGTGCTACCAAACAGTATTGATGGTCAACCCTATGCTCTCTAGAAGGCCATTTCAGAGAATCCACAATAGCTTATGGATAGTGTGACAGAGAGAGCCAACATGGCACAGTGGTTTGAGCATTGAACTATGACTTTGGAGACCAAGGTTCAATTCCCCACTCAGCCATGCAAACCCATTAGGTGACATATTATCACATATTATCAGCCCCAGAAAACCCCATGATTGGTTTGCCTTAGGGTCACCATAAGTTGAAAACAACTTGAAAGCATACAACAACAAATTGTGATGGGACTTTTTTCTCTTCCTCTGCCCCCTGCAGATCTCTGCTCTAGAAGGTTACTCAGGGCCTTTGCAGACTGCCAGAAATAGTGCAAATTGAGTCCACCTTAAATTGAGGCACTGCCCTGGATCAGTGCTAGGGAATCATGGGAATTGTATTTTTTTCTAAGACATTGAGCCTTCTCTGTCAGAGAGCTCTGGTGCCACAATAAATTACAGTTCCCATGATTCCCTAGCACTGAGCCAGGGCAGTGCCTCAATTTAAAGTGGACTCAATTTTCACTATTTCTGGCAGTCTGCAAAGGCCCTCAGTCATCAAGAGGAGGTTTAGAGGGAGCACACCACCTGTGAGTAGAGGTTTCTTTGTGTTAGTGGGATGGTGAATCTGCTCAGTTCAGCAATTCAACCAATTGCTTAGAGAGGTGGTGGGTCTCCTTCCTGTGACATCTTCAAGGAGGCTGGACAGCTACCCGGTAGGGATGCTTTAGCTGGAGATCCTGCATTGAGCAGGAGGTTGAACTCCATGGCCCATGAGGCCCCTTCTAACTCTATGACTTTATGACCCCTTCCTGACAGTTATCTAAGATAGTTGTTTGGTTCCTTGCTCCAAGACTCATCAGCTCCTCTACAAACAGAGAAAGGTGAAAATGCACCAAAGAGCAGATGTGATGGTAGTGCACCAGTTCCACAAGATTTCCAGATGAGGAGTAGTTTACTTGAGCAATGCAGCCATTTCATGCTTGAGAACTAAGCTGTATAATAAAAAGAAGGTATGCTTTCCTCCAGGCTCCTTATATTATCAAACAATTAGTATAGGACAGCATGTTATGCCCTTAAGCTGTAGAAAATGAGGTATATGCTACCTTTTTTGTGTGGCATGTAAACTCTCTGGGGAAAGCCATTTTTCAGGATCTTCCCAAAGGGGGATGTGTTTTTTGTTGCAATGTAACTGAATTTTTAAAAATCAAGCATTAGATTTTGAGATTTCTAAGGTCAGTTTTGAAAAGAGAAACAATGTTGGTTATATATGAAAAAACAGCAATAAAATCCATCTGTCCATCCATGAATTGTGCAAACAGCTCTTGACTGAAACATGGAAAGAGAATACCACATTAGATCCTGCAAGCATACAGTTAAAGACATAAACTCTGCAGGGTTTGTTTTGTTTGGCATGGTTTTTCCTGATTCAGGCAAAGATGCAAGATAAACTTTAGTGGCATGTAGTCCTCACTGAAAAACAGCTTTCCCAACAGTCTCTTACCACAAGTGTTGTATCCCAGAGCACGCTTCAGCTGGGCAAAGGTATTCCTTTGAGCACCAAACTGCAGAAGTCCCAAGGAAAGAGAAATACTTGCTGGAGAAATAACAAGGTTAGTTCTGTTATCGAGCTCTGCTAAGTGTTGGTAAAGGTTGAGGGCAAACTCAGTATTCAGATTCTTTGGGTCATTATAGCGATGGTCACAGCTTCCAATGTTGAAAGACCAAAGTGACAGAAGGAGGAAGATAGTGTCAGAGGGGGACAGCATGAAGGCAGGAGGCTGTGCTGCCGAAGGATCACACCTGCAACCAGCAAAGAAGAAACTCAGCTCCTGATGCAAATGCAAAATGAACCATAGTCTGTCCTAACATCTGTAATGCCAAAAAGTCTCCCACTCTGCACAGTCTTTGAAAAGATATTAACTTGGAGTAGATAACCAATTGTTTTGTGTGTGTGTGCTACAGTGGTCCCAGGGGAAAAAGGGAGATATAAAATTAAAAGGTGAGCTCTATCATCAGAAGGCACATGACAAAAATACACAAGTACTAAATAATTTGCATTGGCAGTAATCCTGAGGCCTGTAGAGCTGAAGGTCCTTGACAATGACAGAATTCAGAGACACTGTGTTACTGTGGAATATCAATAAGCAAAGAGATCTTGTCGTACCTCTGAGACTAACTGAGTGAAAGAAGTTGTAGCATAAGCTTTCAAAGACTTGGTCTACTTCCTCAGATGTATGACAGTAAATTACGCTTCAGCTCTACAGGCAGCAGGATTACTGTCAATGCAAATTATTTTTAGATCTTCTCAGGCAAAAGAACAAACCTTACTTCCCAACCAGATCTAACAGCCCTTGAGGGTTCTCTCTGCATACCTGAAATTCACTCTTTCAGCTTTTTTTTTTTTTTTTGCGGGATTTGTAACCCACCTTTCTTCCAAAATGGGATTCAAGGTGGCTTGCAATAATTCTAAAAGATAGAACAAAAACACTGATTACAAAAGCTTCACTTCTGAATTTAAAATAAATGTCAAACACCTTTTCTTTATTCTTTTTTTTTTTTACGAAGCAAAATAAATTTCAGTTTACTTACTGGGTAAGCTGGATTGGATGCTGCACCGGAGTCCTGAAAGGTCTGCTTTTGGTCTGTCCCTTTCTATAATATATAATGAAGTGGGGTCTTAGTCATAAGACCATGGTGAAAGGGATAGTCCGCGATCATGGTCTCTTGTTGGCGATGTCTGTACCACCCTGTCCAAATTCCTGTAGGCTCTATAGGGAGTCAGGCAAAGAGGCATGTTACTACTCCAGCAAATCCCAAGCCAGGAACAAAAAGGTACTGATGGAGAAAGAGCGAGCAAGCACAGTCCAAGCCTCAATAGGCGTGTGACCTCCTTCTGCTCAGGAAAGTATCACCTACTGGTATCACTTCACTCCTCCCCCATCACCCTGATGTACTCTTTTGAAAACACTTCATAGATTTCTCATTTGCTAGTGGAAGGAAGGAAGGAAGGAAGGAAGGAAGGAAGGAAGGAAGGAAGGAAGGAAGGAAAAATTGTGCCTGATGGGTACCAGGCACAAAGCTTACCTGGATGGAGCAGACAGAGAAGCTACAGCTGCTGCAAATTTTTAGTGTTACCATCAAGTATCAACATCCCACCTAAGAGATTATCCTTAGCTTTCCTTACTTCTTCCTTTTCCTTTTCCTTTCCCAAGAGGTAGTAGGGGAAAGCAGGTAGAGGGATGCATCACATGGATAATGGATAAGCGCTATGGAACCAGGAGCATGGCAGATTGCTAAAACTGCTCCAGAAAGCTGCGTTGAGTCCAGGGGTTGGAAGAAACACATTACAAGTTCTGGAGTTACTTGTAATATTCTGCTCGGTGTGAAGGGATAAGGAGGGCACAACAAGAAGGTTACTTTAGAGAACAACAATGACATCACAACAGAGAACACTACTGCTTCTTTTTAGTGTTGTGGCTCATGAGGAATATTTACTCAATACTCCAAAAATATTGCATTTGGGAGGTCATTTTAAAGGATTTAGGGCCATTGATGTGTTTGTTAAGTGTATTTCAATCTTTTTTAAGTAAAGAAAAACATTAAACATATAATAATAATAATAATAATAATAGTAATAGTAATAATAATAATAATTTATTTGTACCCTGCCTTTTGCCATAGCAATCAAGGTGGCTTACAGCTAAAAACAGATGCAAACCCCGACAATAAACATAATAACCCTGTTAAAAATACATTAAATATAAATCTCAATTAAAACAGTTTAAAACAATAGATTATTATGAAAAGGCTACTCTTTAAATAATGAGTAAGGAGCGAGGTTAACATGTTACTAAAATAAATAAATAATAAATAAATGTGTGAGCAACTAAAAATAGTTTCTTAAAAACTAATATCCCAATCTCTGCTGGGTTCCCATTTAGTGCAAATTGAGTCCACTTTTAGGGTTAGGGTTAGTGCTAGGGAATCATGGGAATTGTTTTTTTTCTGAGACATTGAGCCTTCTCTGTCAGAGAGCTCTGGTGCCACAATAAAATACAGTTCCCATGATTCCCTAACCCTAACCCTAACCCTTAAAGTGGACTCAATTTGTACTATTTCTGGCAGTCTGCAACCCCATCAATCAATCAATTCAGGACTCCAAAATCTGGAAACATTTGGAGGGACAAACACTGTTGGGCAGCATGAAAACACCCTACTCCCTCTGCCTGGGAACAGGGGCTATATCTGCATTGCAGAAATAATGCAGTTTGACATTGCTTTAGCTGCCATGGGTCCATCCCATGGAATCCTGGGATTTGCAGTTTGTTGTGGCATCAGAGCTCTCTGACAGAGAAGGCTAAATATCTCACAAAACTACAAACCCCAGAATTCCATAGCATTGAACCATGGTAATTAAAGTGGTGTCAAACTGCATTTTTTCTGCATTGTAGATGCAGCTCAGAGGTTAACCACTCTGAATCATGTGCAAGAAAGGGTGCATGAAAATTGAATAAATCCATACATAAACCCTCTGTACCAACAGATGCTGGTACCTGTATGTTATCTGAATAATTAATTGTTTATAACATATACTTATGGATGTTGTGTAGTAAATTCCATGAAAGGCTATGTGAGCCATGTGGCTATGTAAGGACCATATGGCTGGATAGAGGACAAATTTTTAAAATTAGGCCAGAAATCTGTATGGGATTTATATACATGTAAGCACCATAGTTTCAGTGCTATGCAATGAATCCCACCCTGGTCCCTTCAATTCCCACTTACTGGGAAATGGCCGCTACCATCAATGGGTGGCTTGTCCCTTGTCTGGAAGCAGCCGACTGTCATTTTCATCCCTTCCCATGAGTGATCTCCAATGTGACAGGCAAAATCAGGATCCCTGTTACAATTGCCTCTTGCACAGGAAATCGCTTGCATAAATGGAGGTGGGAACATAAGCCAGTCGACAGAGAAACAGACCCTGTGAATTGCAGTGGCATTAAATTGAGGCACTGCCCTGGCTCAGTGGTAGGGAGTCATGGGAATTGTATTTTTTTCTGGGACATTGAGCCTTCTCTGTCAGAGAGCTGTGGTGCCACAATAAATTACAGTTCCCATGATGCCCTAGCACTAAGCCAGGGCAGTGCCTCAATTTAATGTGCAATATTTCTGGCAGTCTGCAAAGGCCCTAAGTGGGGATGGCGGATTTTCCCAGTTCCTATGTAGTACCTAAACTAGGGGCTATACAGGGATCATGAATACATAAGGATCGCAAGTGTTTAACTTTAGGTTACACATTCATAACTATCATACAGGATTCTGGCCATAATTTATAACAGATATACAACAGCAGTGGAAACATTATGTGAATGTTAAGACTGAAGTAAAATGTTCCTACACGTGCATCAGTAACCTGTTAAAATAAAAGAGATCCATAACAATGGGAAGAAAACATAGTTTAAAAAAACAAAGCAAAACATGGGAAAATGCAGCTCATCACAACTGCTGCTTCTTCCTGAAAAGCATGTGGCAGGGACAGGTTTAATAGTCCCTGGTGGATAGTTTAATTTTAGTATGGCAGTTCAAGGCTCAGAGATCTGCGGCTGTTAGCAGACTAGAGGAGCAAGGCTTCCTTTTAGCAACCTGCTTCTACTGTTCTCATAGCTATTAAAGCGGGAGATAGGTTGCATCTGCACACTTCCATTTCCTTAATCTGGTTCTGACCTACATGTTCTCAGTGATCCATCTTTCAGCAACCCCAAGGGAGTGCAGGGAAAGGAGAGGGGATTGCTGCATCATTTATCACCAATACAACTTATCTTGGAGCAGCGATGTGTGTCACTTTTTGGTACCAAAGGAGTTTATCACACAGGGGAAACTGGGAGTTTAAATAATGATTGACCCGTGAAAATTGCACAATTGACATTAAAACGTGCTTAAAATGACATCAACGCAAGTGCCATTATCCTGTGAAGAACTAGGGAATAACCAGGCAAGAAACAGCAAAAAGTAATTCACGGCAAAATTCCATGTATGAGCTACTGTTGTTTCTTGCCTGGTTCTTCATGAGATAATGGCACTTTAATCACATTTCGTCTCAACATCGTGTGAAAATCATTCATGCCATTGTGCACAAGTGTGGGTTAATCACAGATTCTTCATGGGAAAATAGCACTTTGCATACGATGTTGTGTGAAAACCATTTGTGCAATTGCGGGTTAATCACGGCGTAATCACCATTTATATTTCCAATTTCCCCCCATGTGATAAACTCCTAAGTCATGAGGAAGCTTGGAACTGCAGCTAGGAACATTACTGAAACAAGAGAACAAGACAAAATACAGAACTGTCACTAATAGTAAAGCTGTAAAGCAACACTGCTTAGTTGCAACAGGCCTCGTTTATGTTATCATCTTGTATATTAAAACTTCTACTATTAATTGAGGATAATTTTAGATCAAGAAAATGTTGTTTAAACATAAGTTAAATGATTAAGGAGTTTATCATGTGAACCTTTAAATCTGCTATTAAAGCTAGAAAATAGTGACTTAAATTAAGGGGGGTGAGGGGGAATGAAGAAGGGAAGGCATAGGACCCTCAATGGCACAAAAAGCCCCTTCACATTATTGAAGAGAGGTGTAGTAGTAATAGCTCTGAAACTGGCATGTATTTGTCCTCTTTATACAACCTGATAGTGAGATAATTGAGGTGGGACTGAGGCTCATGCAGTAGTCCTAAGTCTGTAGTCTCACTTACCTGGGACGAAGTACCAAAGAACCCAGTGTGACTTACTTCCAAATAAATATGCATTTATTGTTCAAAATTGTTCAAAATTGCCAATTTTGTTTTTTCTTCTTCAATCCTAGATATGGAGGAGGGACAGCAGTGTACCTCTTTGACATACAACTTAAGTTGTTTTCCCAGGTAGGACAAAAGAACCTTTTAAACTAGTTGTCACAGGCTTAAAGACCTTTTTTAATGGAAGGATGATGCAAGTGACATTTATTATTTTGCTGTCAACAGCATTGAGGTAGTATATACTAGCAGAAAGTACAGTATTGGCAAAACGTATGTCTCCAAAGTCATGTTTTATCATGTCAAAGATTGGCAATTCCTGCTTGGTTCATTCTATTATTGATAGAATCCCTAGATTAGGGGTTGGCAACCTAAGGCCCGCAGGCCGGGTACAGCCCGCGGAGGCCTTTGGACCAGCCCCTGCCTGGTCCTGCCACCGCTGCAACTGCCACTGCCACTGCCCCCTTTCGCAGCCCAACGCGGTTGCGGGGGTCCTCTGGGGCACCATTTTGGATTCCAAAATAGAACCCCAGAGTCTCATGCGACCTTTCCAGTTGCGGGAAAGGTCACGCGAGACTCCAGGAGCCATTTTGGAATCCAAAATGGTGCCCCGGAGAACCCCCGCAACTGCGCCGGGCCTCTCTGAGACCCAGTGCGGTCGAGGGGGCCCTCCTGGGGGACCCCCGCAGTCGCGCCAGGCCTCAGAGAGGCCCAGTGCAGTCGAGGGAGCCCTCCTGGTAGTGCACCGCCACAACCCGGGGGGGCATCGGGGGACAGGGGGAGGTTGCAGACCCCTGCCTTAGATCAATAATAGAATAGATCTCTGACATGGTGGCATACCATGTTCTGACCTGAGGTAGGGAAGATGGACTCAATAAATACTTCTTAGTCCTTTTCAGCTCTCTGATCAATAACAGAGCCGGTCCAAGACATTTTGTTGTCTTCAGCAAAGGGCAAGATAGCATTCACCCATTCCAGGTACAGAATCCGATCAAACTAGCAGGCAATTTTTGTTTCATCACTGGTGATACGATAGAATCAATAAGAGAATGGAATAAAACTTTTAAAATGCCAGTCATAATACTTCTAAAAATGCCCTTTAAATATTAGAAAATAATTTGCAAGAAGAATACATATGGTCATTTCTATTTGTTACATCATTTTTGGAATGTAATATTTTATGCCCTTCTTAGAAAATAAAAGGAGTAACTTGTTACTGCTTACTGTGTCATTTGTAATTCATTACTTTCTAGCTCTGAATTTTCCAAGTTCCATCTAATGGGATATGCAGTGCTGGAAGCTCTGCACCTTTGCATATATAGGAAGCATCCTCCGCTAGCACAGAATAAATGAGTCCAAGAAAGTAGCATGAGTGCGAAGATGTGGAACGTGATGGGTGCCGAAGACAGATGCACCGTGGGACAGCATTGTTGTTTGTTGTTGTGTGCCTTCAAGTACTCCAACTTATGACGACCCTAAGGCAAACCTATCATGGGGTTTTCTTGGTGAGATTTGTTCAGAGGAGGTTTGCCATTCCCTTCCCCTGAGGCTGAGAGTATGTGACTTGCTCAAGGTCACCCAGTGGGTTTCATGCGATTCCACCCAAACATTAGGAAGCACTTTCTGACAGTAAGAGCTGTTTGACAGTGGAATATGCTGCCTTGGAGGGTAATGGAGTCTCCTTTGGAGGTTTTAAACAGAGTCTGGATGGTTGTGATTGTGTATTCCTGCATGGTGGTGGGTTGGACTGGATGGTCCTTGTGGTCTCTTTCAACTCTATGATTCTATGAAACCCTCACTTGACAGAATTGTAGGGTTGATAGTACTGTAGTTTTAATCTATGGCAAAAGTCCTTTGAAGATAACATTACTGTCATACAATGAGAGCACATTTCATATCTCAGGGGTTTCCAATGGAAAATTAAGCATATGTTAAAGTGCTTATCCCATCATAAAAAAAAGATATAGGAAAATGCATTGAATATATATGTCAATCGGGATCCAGGAAAAAACTAAACAAGAAACAGCAACATTTCCTTCTCACCCTCTGTCAAGGCCTCTGAATCTTTTTTAAGGTAGAGCTGAAGATTGGCAGGCAGGTTATTATGAATTTTGTGTACTTGCATGTATGCTTTTTCAAACCGGTAAAAACACAGAATACAGACAATAACAACCATACATTGAACTAAAACAGTTAACAACGTGACTACCATTAAGGAAATGACAAAATAATACATCAAACATTACAAAGTTGTTTAAAGAATAAAAACAGTATCTCAAAGAAAAGAAAAAAATAGATAAGAATCTATAAAGTGAATGGGAAAAAGGCTATAAAACTAGGGCTGCATCTACAGTGCAGAAAAATGCAGTTTGACATGACTGTTTAACTGTCATGGCTGAATGCTATAAACTTCTGGGATTTGTAATTTTGTGAGATATCTGGATTTCTCTATCAGAGGGTTCTGGTGCCACAATAAACTACAGATCCCAGGATTCCATAGCACTGAACGATGACAGTTAAAGCGGTGTCATACTGCATTAATTCTGCAGTGTTGCAGCAACCTAGGATGCTTCTGACTGATAATTCAATGGGGTGCTCAACTACATGGGGGTCTTAGTGACCCTAATCCCTTGTGCATTATTATTTTAGTGGGGAGCTCAGCCTCCCAGCCTAGGGCTGGGGAGGTACAAGGTCCCTTGTTCTGGAGACCATGTCCTAAGTCACGATTAAGAAGTGCTAAAGCATCTACTGATTGAAATCAAAGGTAAAAATGTAGGCTGGATATATTCTTCAAATATTAAGAACATAGGTTAAGCATAGACATTACCAGATGGTTGCTCTGTGCCTGCAGCTCTAACTATTACATCTTCCTGATTAAATTAAATGTAAGTAATCACATTAAATTGATTCACATTAAATGAGCCCAGCCCTTAGCAAATAAGGCATACAAGTAGATGGGAAATCTGGCTTTCTTGTGTCTGTTTGCTTTCAGATACTGTTGAACTCCAATTCCCAAGAGCCCTAGCCAGGCAGGCCAATGGTGAGGTTTGATGGAAGTTGTAACTCATCAGTATATGATGACCCAAAGCAGGGGTAGGCAACCTTTCTCCTTTAAGGGCTGAGGGACTTCAGCTCCCAGAAGCCTCAGCCATGTTGGCCAATAGTCCCATGTTGGCCAGTAGCTCCTGGGATTCTGGGAGCTGAAGTCCCTCGGCTCTTAAAGGGGAAAGGTTGCCTACCCCTGACCCAAAGGTTCTCAATCCATTTATTTGACTGGTATCTCTATGTGGTATGGCTTTTCCTGGTGGAGAAACAGTCACACTGAATGAGAGGTAACAAGGAAAACAGAACTGTGAGTGGTAGTAAACCCTTCTTCATCAACCCTGTGGTCCTGATCCAATTCCACATGCACACATGAAGGGATATCCACTCCTATAAACCAAGACGTGATCCTTCTCCCCCTCCCCTTTTCAATGTGAGATTCTGATCACAGAACCCAATTAAAAAAATCCAATAAACACAGGAACAATTTTAGCAACTGATCAGTAGACACCTACAATTCGGCTCTCCTCAATTTTTATTCTTGCCTATGCATTGTGAATGTTCACATCCAATTCTGATTCAAAGTGGACAAGAGAGAATATTCAGCCGCACCAGCCAGATTCTTGAGACAGCATTTTTTTTTTTTTTTGGTAAATGAATTTTCTGCATAGCTAAAGAGATTGAGCATAATGGTACCAAATAATAACTATCCAGGTTTCTCCCCCTAATTCTTTTGTCCACACAAAGGTCATCGATCTCTCATAGCTTTTCACATTATGCAAGGAAACCTTTAAGGTACTTAGTACTTTCTGACCTCTGGCGCCCTATTTACACACAGAGACAGGCAGTCAGCTTGAATTAATCCGACTCTAATTAAACCACACACATCTGATATTTGCTCATTGCAGAGTAGCGTGCTACCAGGTACGCAGAGGTAAAGTGAGCTGGATTATCTGCCAATGCTTGTGCTTCCCAGAGGGAGGTCTAGCATTCACTTTTCTGAATGAATTACAGATCAACTTGGCTTTAAAAGTCTCACAGCATGGAAAGTGTTGTGTAAAAATGTTGCCTCAAGTCACCAGACCTGACTCTCTGACTTGTGTACGAATTCTGGGCAACCCAATTTTGCTTCTGACAGAATACAGGAAAACGAGAAAATATGATTCATAGAGATCTTTCTCTCTCTCCGGTTTGCATTCTGGAATATATGACCAGAATGTATGGCAGTATTTGAGCAGTTTATTTATTTATTTATTTATTTATAATATTTTTATTGATTAAAACTTACATTCTTTCCATACTTAAACAGTATTCATTACGTTTGTTATACATTTGTTGCTAAATAATTCTACTATGTCGACCAACGTATCTTACATTTCAAACATACCCAAACCTTTCGAACACGGAAGCCTCAATTATTTCAATATATTGTTTTACATTCCTACTACCATAATTTTCTCTCTACCTTTCCATTCTTGTCCTTCCTTATCCTTTCCTGTCTCTTCAACCTCTCGTTTCACTTTCATCTTTTTGCTTTCCCTCTACTTCCATCCTTTTTTCTCTCCTCATTTTCTCCTATCTACCCTAATCATCATCCTTTCTTTTACATTATCTCTTGTTCTCGTTCATTCTCCTTCTTTTCTACTCCTCCTACTTTATTACATACTCTCACTCTCTTCTACTTCCTTATACCTTCCTTTTCACCCAACTCTCTCCATCAAATTCTTTCATTCCCTGGCACTTTCCTTCCTTTTCCCATTCATTCGTACTTCCTTCTTGTCTTTGCTGGATTATCTGATACTATAGTTGTCCTTCTTAGCTTTCTCTTGTCGCTGTTTTAACACATTCATTGGTATAATATTTATTACATTTGTTAGCTACTTTGAAACATTGTCTCTCTTCTGTATATTTGGTCCACTTGTATTTATAATCTTATTTCATGTTCTTAATGCTACCAGCTGTATTCAATCTATATACTATTTTATTCTATTAAATCTATCTTATTTTTTGCTTTTTGCCTCTTTATAACATTTTCAGTTGCTTTCATAATATGTTAGTATGTATTTACTTTCTATCTCCAGCTTATATTCAATTCAAAGAGTTATTTATTGTGGTTATGTTTCCTCATTGAGTTTATGTTCAAAATATTATCTACCAAATTTATTTATCGTAATATCTATATATCATTTCCACAATTGATTTCCCTCTCTATTTCATGTATCTATATTCTGTCTCTTAACATTTCTTTCTGTTCTGGCTTTATACTATAATATTTTTGAATCATGAACATATTTATATTCTTTTTGTTTCTCATTATAAATCATAAGTAACTAATTGTGGCTCAGTTCCCTCACTATTCCCTGAAATATGTTATTATTGGTGTCCATTCATTGGTTTCTTCTTCCATAATTTTGTCTCTTAAGTATTGTGTGAGTAAAACCATTTCTGTTGAGTCATAAATTTTAAATATCTAATCTTTTATACTTGGGATATTTTCTGTTTTCCACTTTTGTACTAATGTTATTCTTGCAGTGGTGATTAAATAAAAGAGAATTTTATCAACCTCTTTGTCTAAATCTTTATCCCACATATTTAACAAGTATATCTCTGGGCGAACTTGTATTTTTCCCCCCCTGTAACATAAGATTTATAATCTCATGTACGTTTATCCAATAGTTTTTAACTAATTTGCATGTCCAAAGACAGTGGTATAATGTACCCAGATCTTTGCCGCATTTCCAATATAAGTTACTTCTAGCTTTATATATTTTTGAAATCCTCATTGGAGTTAAATACCAGCAGAAATAGGTTTTAGAAAAATTTTCTTTTAATGTCTGTGAAACTGTGTATTTTAGCCCCTTTGTCCATACATGTTCCCATTTTTCCAATTCTATTGGGTAGCCAAAATGTTTTGCCCATTTAATCATATTTTCCTTAATTGTCTCTTCCTCTAAATCCCATTTTAATAAAAGTTTATAAAAGCTTCCAATCCATTTTTTGTTATCTCCTAGCCATATTTCATCAAACTTGTTCGGTTTTAAATGGATTCCCTGTATATTTAAGTCCATCTTATAGACATTCTGCAATTTGTCTATATTTAAACCAATCTAATACAAAACCTTCTTTTTTTTTATTCATCTTGTGTTTTCATTTTGTAGTTACCCAATTCACCCTTCAATAGTAATTTAACGTAGGTTACCCAATTAGATCCTTGTCTCATTTCCTTTCTTTGTATTGCTTCCTGGGGAGAAAACCGTAAGGAGAATTTTGGCATGGCTTGTAGCTTGTATTTATTCCATATCCATAATAGAGAGTGTCTAATACAATGATTATTAAAATCTTTGTTTGCCTTAATTTTATCATATCCTAAATAAGAGTGCCATCCAAAACAGAGACCATCTCCTTCCAACTCTAGTAAATCATCAGTTTCCAATGTTATCCATTCTTTAATCCAAGTGAGGCAACACGCTTCAAAATAAAGCTTTAAATTAGGTGCCCCAGTCCTCCTCTCTCTTTTGCCTCTTGTAGTAGTTTTAGCCTGATTCTTGGTTTCCTGTTTTGCCAAATGAAGCTATTCATGTCTCTATGCCAATTTTTTTTTTTTTAAAAATGTCTTTGACCAATATTGGTATCATTTGAAATAAAAAAAAAAAACATTTTTGGCAGCACAATCATTTTTAGAGTTGAGATCTTTCCCAAAAGTGACAATTGTTTTTTGTTCCACAGATACAAATCTCTTTTAATCTCGCTCTACATTTTTTATAATTATCATCAAACAAATCTAGTATTTTCTTCATAATTGTTATGCCTAAATATTTTATTTTATTTTGTATTTTCATACCATTTTTTTTGCCTAATTCTAATTCACTTCTTTTGGTTGTGCTTTTTGTAAGAATTGATGATTTTTCTTTATTTAATTTACATCCCGTTATTTTCCCAAATTCTCTTATAACTTCTATCAGTTGGTTCACACATTTACCAGGATTTTCTAAGAATATAACTAAATCATCTGTGAAGGCCTGTATCTTATAACTATATTTCTTAATTTTGATTCCTTGAATTGAATCTTGATTTTTAATTTCTTTTATTAATCTTTCAATTACTATCAAAAATAGTAATGGGGAGAGAGGGCATCCTTGTCTTGTTCCTCTACTAATTTTTATATAATCAGATCTTTCTCCATGGATAATAATTTTTGCTTTTTGTTCTTTATATATTTCTTTTATCCATTTTGTAAATTTGGCACCTAATTCCATTTTATTTATGATTTCAAACATTGTTTGCCAAAAAACCGTGTCAAATGCTTTCTCTAAATCAATGAATATCATCCCTAAACTCTTTTCATTATGCCTTTCATAGTATTCTAATACATCTATAACTACTCTGAAATGATCTCTCATTTGTCTTTGTGGTAAGATTCATTTTAGCAGTTTGCACTGATGCCATAGAAAGACTGAACATGGACTTGGTAAGAAAGAAACCAATGTTGACTGTTCCAGTCTTACAATTGCAGCCTTACAATCTATAGTAGTCAGTCAGTTATTTATTGTATTTCACTAAAAACCAATGCAAATAAAAAATATCTAATAAAAGAATACATAAACACAGTGGCGTCACCAGGCTTGGTGACACCTGGTGTGGGGGGTAGGACTTCTGGCCCCAGACTTCCGGCAGAGTTTCCGGGGTGGGGGGCGCATGGGAGCACCCTCATGGACCAGATTGGCACCCCTGTGGTCCCAAAGAGTACCCTGGCAGGGCCCAGGAGTGCCCACCGTGGTGTGAAAAGGCCCAGGTGGGCCAAGGAGTGCTGTGGTGGCTGGGAAAAAGCCCAGGCAGGGCACAGGAGCATCCACCGCAGCCCCTAAAGAGCTCCCACAAGGGCTGAAACAGCACCGGAGCGGGGGGCGGGGAGCCAACCTGGTGTCCCCCCCCCTTCTGGGGTGTCACCCCTTTTTGGGGTGTCACCAAGTGCATCCTACACACCCTGCACACACACACCCCGTGACACTATCACATACACACATGCACATATTTATTGTTGTTGTGTGCCTCCACATCATTTTGACTTATAGTGACCCTAAGATGAACCAGCATGATGTAGTGGTTTGAGTGTAGGACTATTGACTCTGGAGACCAGGGTTCAAATCCCGGCTCAGGCATAGAAACATGGAAGTCACACTCTCTCAGCCTCAGAGGATGGCAATAGCAAAGCCCTTGTGAAGAAACTGGCCAAGAAAACCCCATGATAGGTTCACCTTAGGATCATCATAAGTTGGAAACTACTTGAAGACACACGACAACAACAACAACAAGGCTAACCTAGTTTCTTCAGAGGAGATTTGCCATTGCCATCCTCTGAGGCTGAAAGTGTGTGAATTGCCCAAGGCCACCCAATGGGTTTTTATGCTTGAGCTGGGAATCAAACCCCTATCTCCAGAGTCAGTCCAATGCTCAAACCACTGCACATGTACATCCATACAAAAAATCAGATCAATGACTCCCCTGAACTATATCTTTCAAATAACTAGCACTTTTAATAGCTTTAGTCAGCAATGCTTGTCAAAAAAGTCTCTGCCTCCATGTTTCATTGAGATACCAAAGAAACTTTATAAAATGGCTGCCAGAAGGGTTTTGACTTCTCTGCCCCCGTCATGAAAATGATCACCACTGCCCTGCTAACACAAAATGGGACGTACTGACAAAACCCAGTACCTATGAGCAACGAACATGGTAATCTGTATTGTTTTGTAAATATGTTGTTAGGTGCTTTGAGTATCATTATTGCAAGAAATAATTATTAATATAAACAAATAAAATAATAATGATAGCTCACATTTTTTGGATTCCCACCAATGAAGATGGGGGGAAAGTTGCCAAAATAATAACATGGATTTGAAACAACAGACGGTACATCTGAGGATAGATGTGTGGTTGTATAAACAGAGGGTGCATGTGTATATGTGCCTTCAAGTTGCCTGTCAATTTATGGCAACCCTATGAATTTCACAGGGTTTCCTTAGGCAAAGAATAAAGAGGTGGTTTTGCCAGTTCCTTCCTCTGAATATAGCCTATTGCACCTGGTATTCATTGGTGGTCTCAGATCCATATATAACCAGGATTGACCCTGCTTAGCTTTCAAGATCAGATGGGATCTGGTGCCTTTATGTGCTTGAAATCCACATTAACCTATTTAGAAGATTACAACCACAAGATGGCACCAACAGCCTACTCAGAGTACATTATGCTGTTTTCTTAAGCAAAGTGGATAAGAAAATTTCTAGATGGGCTTCCCCCAGAAGTCTCAAGGATCCACATAACACTGACATTCAGGGATCTGAGCAAGCCCTTCAGAGTTTCTTAACATGAACCATAAAACATTCAAAGGTAGCTGTGTTGGCCATTTAGCAAATTCAAACAAAAATCCATCAGTGATACCTTTATTGGTCAACCAAAATGCACAATATACTTGTTGCAAGCTTTCAAAGCTCCATGGGCTTCTTCACCAGGCAAGATGTTACAAACCAAACAGGAGAAAAACAATTAGAGGTGTTAGTCAGATGCCTACATATAATTTCAGTCTTTAGTTAAGACGGTATATGGTGGGGAGGATATCTTTTATAGGCAGGGTCCTCCTCCTCCTGGCCCTGTGGCTACAGGGAGATTTCCAAAGTCCAGGAAATTTAAAATCCATTTGCATCTCAATAGAGACCCCTCTTTTGCAATCGAATAGGTCTCCATTCCAGTAAGGCCACAGACCTCTTTGTGGCAGAGAACAATGGATTCCTCAAGAAGTCTCCATATGTTTGCAGCAGGAATATTTTGGTAGATGCAGAGGTAAAAAATGCAAATGCAAATTTCAAACCATGAAACCTCAACTTCAAGAATTATTGCACAACTCATTTGAGGAGGCAGTTCAAAGCTGTCTCTGCCAGTAAGAAAGTTGCCTCACATAGCAGATGGTGGGAGTGGCACTGGATGTCTCTTGGCTGTCCATAGGGATCCCCTTGCCTGCTCCTTTCCATTAATGCCCCTAAACTGACACCTGCCCCCTTCAGTGAGTCATGGCATCCCCTCCCTAGGACAGAATTCAACAGGACTGGATGGCTACAGGGAGCATGAGCCAGTGTGGTGTAGTGTTTTGTGTGTTGGATTAGCACACTGGGAGACCAGGGTTTAAATCCCTGCTCAGCCCAGAAACCCACTGGATGAGTTTGGAGAAGTCATATTCTCTCAGCCTCAGAGGAAGTTAAAGACAACTCCCTCTGAACAAATTCTGCCAAGAAAATCCCATGATCTTCTTGGCCTTAGGGTTGCCATATGTCAGAAATGACTTGATGGCGCACACAACAACAGGGAGAAGACAACTTCCTTCTTGCAACACCTCTACTGCCAGCTGGTCCATTACTGGATATAGTTGAAGTGCTGACTATGACCTATAAAGCCTATGTCCAGGTTATCTGAAGGACCGTATACTCAGGTATGCACCTAAGATTTTAAATGTTCTGGGGGAGGCCCATCTCTCTGTCCCACTACTCTCACAGGCAGTGGCATCGCCTGGTGCTGCCCTGCTGTTCTCCTCATGAGAAGAAGGATGGGACGGCATGGGGGAAGGTCCCTCAGGTCCCTTGGAGAACGACGTGACAGAACCCCCTCCAATTGGGTGACACCCCTCTTCTGGGGTGTCACCCAGTGTGGGGTGAACCCCCCGCACCCCCCTAGTGACACCACTGCTCACAGGTACATCTGGTGGTAACAGGGGAGAGGGTCTTCTCAGTGGTTGCTCCCAGGAATTGGAACTCTCTTCCTACAGTTACAGTCATAATGCAATTTATGTAATTTATTTCTGGCTCTCCTGTTGGGAACATGAATTTCTTTCAAGTAACCAGTTACTTCTGAGCTCCAGGTACTTCTGGGTGTGAGAAGGTGGAATACATCACAGTATGTCGCAGTGGTGAATTCATATAACTTTGCAAAGAGCCCAGCTAGGCTTATTTATCTACAGAGTACTGCCTTGTCACAAGAGTGAGATTCAGTAGCAAGCAGATTGGTCCAAATTAGCACAAGCAACACGACCAAGGAGTAATAATTCAAGGTTTATTTCTGCAGCAGAAACAGGTACACACTTGGTAAAAAGTGAGACAAAGAAATGATTTCAGAGAAAAGAGGAAGTTCTCTTTCTCACCTATGTGTTAAAACACAGGATGGAACATCTTTGCCTATGCAATCTTCTCGCTTCCAAGGAATGGCAATCTCAGGGCTCTGGAACCAGCTTGGGAATGGGGAATTTCCAAATTAGGAACAAGGGATTCTTCTTCCATCATCATCATCATCATCTTTCTTCTTCACAACCGAAGGGGCACTACCCAAATTCCACCCCAGAGGCTGGAAATTAGCTAGTGATGGTTACTTGCCACTCCTGGCTGTTCTGAACTTCTTGGTAGTGACATTATCTTTCCCCTGAGCATTGCTATTGACAAGAGGTGTAATTATTCCTCCCCAGCTCAAGAAATTATTATGCCCCAAAGACCAAGATAAGAAAAACTACAGTTCAGATTCAAAGGTCTAAGCCAAAATTAACATCCAACAACAATTATTAAAATAGCAAAGAAATGGTGTCCTGTAGCCAATGGAAGTGTATGTTGGCCATTGTCAATCCCACATTACAGATCCCTTAGTTTCAGTTGCACGCTCCAAGCAAAACCAAAAGATATCCTTCATGACAAGGACTTTTTATAACTCAATAAGCTTTTGTGTTCTCTCTTCTATCCAATAAGATCTTTAACTTCTAGTTCATGGTTATCCATCCTAATCTGTTTAGCTGTGCTTTTCTTAGCTCCATGGCATTCCACTTCTTAGCTTCATGGCACTGATCAGACTGAGTAACACCATTACAATGTGTCCTTCTATGGGATTTAAATGAAGCTACTAGAGATACTTTAAGATTATCAGGTAAGATACTTGTAGATGGACTCCTGACATTCAAGAGAGATTCTTACAATTGTAGAAAAACAGAAAGCTAGAGCACCGTATACACTCTTTCCCTGTGTTATTATTAAATGGGATGTTCAACAAGTTCTGTTTCAATGATACCTGGCATAATTGATTTTTCCCCCTTTCCAAAGCAAATAGAAAAATAGCTGCCTTAAATCCCATTTTGGGAGAAAGGCAGGATATAAATTCAATAAATAAATAAATACATAAATAAATGTCATTCTAATTGGATGTTGGTTACTCCAACTGAAAGGAAGATCTCACTTGAAAATAATAAAACCTTTCAGTTTTATACACTGCAACACAAATATATTTCATCGCACTCATTCCTTAAGCGAAATTGTGTGTAGATCACCACAGTTAGGACTTCTTACATTTAATTATTTTGGTCATAGTAGTAGATTTGAAAAAGATCAGCTGAGAATAGGATCCGTATTCTCACTTATTCAGCTTCAAGGGGGTGAAGTGACAACAGCTGCATTTTGCATACAAAGGAAGTGTACAAATGTAGGAGGAGAGTGGAGTTTCAAATGGATGCTATGGTGGAGCTGATGTATTTATGCCTTCTTCGGATGACTCAAAAACTGAACAGTGTCTATAAACTATAGCACCAGCTTATGACTACAGATGGAAGATGCCATGTCGAGTGCTCTCCCACATTTTAAAAATTGACCACCGAAGAATCAGGTTCCATCTAATGTAGGTTCTTATCACACTAGGCTGTTGTTTCATGTCATTCCACTTGAAAAGTCCTTCTCCTCAACTCAGAAAGATAGAAAAAGGGTAGTGCTATCTTTCACACCATCACTGTGCTTTGCTGGATCAATGGTTAGATCCTGTCCCCCTTTCCTACGTGAAGTAGTAGTGGTTGCATCTTCCTTTTTTCCTTCCACCTTTGTGCAAAGATAGGTAATGCTTCGAGTCAAAATCTACACATGCATTTTTTAAAACAAGCAAACAAAAAGGAAACCTTAATTACAAAGTTGTACTATGCTGATACTTCATCCCAGTTCACTTCTAAACAAGTATTCCAAAAGGAAAATGCGTGTATGCCACAAACACCATTTTTCTAATGCTTTTTTTCTGCACTGGCTCATTGCTTGCCTAGTTTTGCTTCAGTATATTTTAGTACATTTTAGTATATTTTTCTTAAGACAACTTTATCTGGAACAAGGTATAGTTTTCTGATTTGGTTTACATTAACACTGAAATTACATTTCAAACATAACAAAGGTGAGTGGGAGCAATACTGTAATATGGGATGACATTTTGCAAGAGGTTGCAATTTACAATTGTAAATAACATTTGACTTTTGAAAAAAATAATTTTCTAAACACTAATGAAAACAATCTGTCTGCGTGTAAAAATATTTCACAAAATACAGCAATAAATAAATAAATAAATAAATAAATAAAAACCAGTTAACATATTCTGAATATAATAAGTGCTACATTTGATTATTCCTTTATCACAGTTGAAACAAACTATAATTCAGTAGTAGAACATTTAAAACCTGCAGCTAGAGTTGAGCCTATCACAAATTTAGATTCAGATAACAGGGGAAAATGTTTTCTAGGCACTGGAAATGACATATGAAACATGTACCCTAAAAATCTGCTCCAGAGGAAAATCTTCAGGAATAGGTTTTTTTCAGTACCGTGGAGGACTGCAATTGGGGTGGGGGTGGGAGATAATCCCAGTTCCAACGATGTTGGATACTAAGGCATGCTGCTGGATCTTCAGTATAGGAGCAAAACACACAGCAGAAATAATCCAGTTTCACACCATGGTTCAATGCTACGGAATTCTGGGAACTGTAGTTTTGTGAGACATTTAGCCTTCTCTGTCATAGAGCTCTGGTGCTACTGAGCCAGAGCAGTTAAAGTGGTCTCAAACTGGATTGTTTCTGCAGTGTGTTTTGGACCATAGCAAGGAACTCAGAGCATGGGTATCAGTAAATTATTAATTCATTTTAGTTTAGGTTTAGCATGTTTGTGATGAGAGGGAATTGTAACAATACTAGATGCTATTTTTAATAAAGGATAAATTTAGAATTTTATTGGTATTTTAAAAATGTGATTTGAATTTTAAAAATCTGGTCTGTTCAGTAATTACAATACCATAAGCCCAACTGACGACATCTTAATTACACTAATTCAGTTTTACAATCCATTGCACCATTGCAATGGCTGAATGTGCTGCCACAATACTTTTTAAGGCATGCAATGAGTCCAATGAGGAAGGCTGGACACAACATTGCTTGCAGGCTCACTCTTCAGAGCCTTGGAAATTCCTCTCTTTGGGAGGTTAGGGGCTGCATGCCTTAAAAAGTAAGCTTTGGGAG
Organism: Phrynosoma blainvillii; assembly: GCA_026167975.1. Lineage (NCBI taxonomy): Eukaryota > Metazoa > Chordata > Lepidosauria > Squamata > Phrynosomatidae > Phrynosoma > Phrynosoma blainvillii. The sequence continues at coordinate 190,983,713 of JANUYF010000001.1, read as the reverse complement.
GGTAGCATCAGGAGATGCAGCTACACTGTTGTAGCAACATCTCCTGATTCAGAATCTTGGCCTTGATTTTTAATTTTTTAAAAAATAAAACACTGGTTTTTACCTACCATACTTTTTATGACTTTAATTTGTACAAATGCTCATTCATTGGAGAGGTGATCCAAAAACATATTCTATTAAACTCAATTAGATTTTATAGCATCTTTAGTGCTTCACATCCAATTGTCCCAGTACTCCTTATAACAGCCCTGTAGAATAGGCCGATATTATTACTTTCATGAACAGACTGAAGAAAGGAGGAGGCTGCTGCCATGTAAATAGTGGCTTATTCAACGGCACTAAATAGTAAGTTGTAGCTGCGATGAGATTTAAGTCAGCAGTCTACTGGATCCTGCCTGCTGACTAGGTTAAAATGAGCACAATCCCCTTTTGAGTGGAATCTTTTTAAATTCTGCTAGAAAACCTCAATGAGACCTGATTCTCACCACAGACCCTTGGAACATTTTGGCTTCTGTCCATTGGCCTCTTCAAGTATTGATTTTTCCACAAGTATGACAAAATAATTTAAAAAGTGCGGTGGCAAATCCTGGCCATTATTCCTAGCAAAAGTATGGGGCTTTTGGCCAGTTCCACAGCAATAATATCCTTTGTGAAGTCGTAGGCTTTCATGGCCGGCATCCATAATTTTTTGTGGGTTTTTCGGGCTGTGTGGCCATGTTCTAGAAGAGTTTCTTTCTCTGAAGATGCTAGCCACAGATGCTGGCGAAACGTCAGAAAGAAACTCTTCTAGAACATGGCCACACAGCCTGAAAAACCCACAAAAAACTAATAATATCCTTTGTTTAAAAAGAGAGAAAGAGAAAGAGAGAGAGAGAGAGAGAGAGATGTATTTCCTGGTAGCAACTTGGCAGCCCCTCTTTCCCAGGGCAATGTGTTTCATAGCCACTAGTTCAGGAGGAAATGTAAGGAAGCAAACGTTAGCTATTAAAGAAGGCAGGAGCTAAAGTCCTGCATCAGAGGCTACACTGTGTGACTTTACTATGATGGAGCTACATCACTGACACAATACCCAACCATGCTGGTGAACCTCCATTGTGCAATGGGACACATTGTTTAATGGGAAACATTGTGCATCAAGATTGTTGCACAGCAGCCACATTGCTGGCTCTGCTTGTGTACTGATGCCAATGGTGTCCAGCCATTCACAGCCACAAGGATGTGAGTTCGATCCCAGGGACTTCAAGGCCCAGTCAGCCTGGCATCCTTCCAGAGGTTGCTAAAATGAGTACCCAGCTTGTTGGGGGCAATTAGCTTACACATTGTAAACCACTTGGAGAAGGCTTAAGCCCACTGATAAGCTGTATAGAAATGTACTTGCTACTGCTATTGTGCATCTAACAATTCAACTTTATACAATCCTAAGTTGGTTTAAGATAATGTGATTTCCTAATAGGATGCCAACTAAGGGGTGAAACAGACGGCCCCGAAAGTCCAGCTCTACGCCACCCCTTTGAACACCAGATTGGGGCCGCGGCAACCGCATGCCATGGCCCCAATCTGCTGTTTTTCTGGCCCAAAAAGAAGCAGGAAAATGCTGCTCCTTTTGGAGGTGGAATAAAGGCGCCCTTTCCCCATGGCAGCAGCTTTTCGACATTTCTGCAGCATGTGTAAACGGTGCGCCGCCAGACCGTAACATCACCTGCTGTGTGGTCAGTGGGGCAGCGTGATGCCAGCTTGAGGGCAGTGTCAGGGCATGTGTTGTGCATACACCACGCCCCCATGCCACCCTGGAGCCGACATTTTTTGCAGGTTTGTTTCACCCCTAAGTTTCCTTCCTTCCTTCCATGAATGTTGTATAGAATATGGAAGGCAGAACAATTATGGCAATGCCATCATCCTATATTTGATCTCATCTGTGCTAGTGTCCATGGTAAAGGGTAGAAATGGAGAGAAGAAGGGGAAAAAGTAGAAAGGTAAAAATGATATGCTCTTAAAGAAAAGTGGGTAAGTGATGGCAAACTTGATTCCTGACCTATTCAAACTGCGGCAGCCCAATAGAGAAACGCATACACAATTAACCACCAGTCACCAGGAATGTTCTGGAACCAAATTATAGTAAACAGTGCTACCTTTTAGACACTTTGTCTTGAGCTTAGGATGGAATGCTGAGTCCTGCTGAATATGCAATCTTTCTACCAGAACTTGGAAAAGTTACATTTTTAGATCACAATCTCCAGTATCCCCATGGGGGATTCTAGCAGTTGTAATCTAGACTTTTCTAGACTCCACTTTCTACCTCTTAAACATGCACACCTACACAGAAAGGCAGGAAGATAGCAATTCAGATGTAGAACTCTTCTTCATTTTCCCCACCACCACCAGTTGTTCTGCTGTCATCAAAACTAAAAACTGTTCCTTTTGGCAAACTTTTGATCTCAAAAGGAGCCATAGACGAAGCTGACAGAGATGGAGAAGAGCCACAAGACCAATTGAAAGGAAAAGAAAATGATCTGGAGGATAATTCAAGGAGATTACACTTGGCTGAAGGAAATTTTCTTCTAGAGATGGTCCACTTAGATCTATCAACATTTTGGTTTTGTGGAAGACACTCTGTCCTTGCTTCCTTCTCGGTACTGAAACCTTCAGGAGCAGAGTAAGCAGAAACCACAGACAGATCAGAGAAAGCAAGTTTCATCCCTGTGTCGACATCAGTCTCCTGAACTCCCTCCAAGTCATCAATATTAACTCTGGTTCTTCTCCTGTGCCCAGAAGAGAAAGTGCTTAATGAGTTTGGCTCACTGAAATAGAAAGACTGAGAGGTCAGGGAAGAGCTTGCAGTGGGCAAGCATACAAGAGACTTGCTTCGCTGAAATGAACCTGAGTTGGTCGAGACAGTGCTGGCTCTTTTGGGGAAGCATTTGTGGCCATAGGTCCTTAAGTCTTGCTGGGAAACACCAAGACAAGGATTGGCATGGTGCAAAGTGATTGCATGAACAGGTTCGGAAGGATTGCTGGTTTTGTTCAGAGTCCATCTGGTGCTGTAAGGAACAAAACTTGATGGTGGTGTAAGAGGAAGGTTCCTTGCGGGAGACAACCAGCAAAACATGTTCTGCTTAGCACACCTCTTGTAACGAACTTGCTGTGGAGAAAGCAACAAAAAGGAAAGCAACAAAAAGATATTTGTTAATGAAATTAACAAATATCTATTTACAATGCTAAATTTCTATTATATGTAGATGGCAATTTTTAAAATCAGTCAAAGATATAGTTTCAAGGGTAGATGGAACAGTTCCATAGCAAAAACAGGATGCTAATCTATAGTTTTTTGTGGGTTTTTGGGGCTGTGTGGCCATGTTCTAGAAGAGTTTCTTTCTGATATTTCACCAGCATCTGTGGCTGGTATCTCTGAAGATGCCAGCCACAGATGCTGGCAAAATGTCAGAAAGAAATTCTTCTACAACATGGCCACACAGCCCGAAAAACCAACAAAAAACTATGGATGCCGTCCATGAAAGCCTTCGACTTCACATAGGATGCTAATCTATCCACAAGGCTTAAATACCTAAAAGCATCTGATCTTGTCTAAGAAGTGTCAGCTCTTGGATGGGAGACTGCTAAGGAATACCAGGTGCTGTAGGCTATATTTCAGAGGAAGGATCCAGCAAAACCATCTCCGAGTATTCCTTCCCTAAGAAAACCCTATGAAATTCATGAGGTCACCATAAGTCAACAGGCAACTTGAAGGTACACACAGACACACACAATCCACCCACAATGTAAAGGGAGCAAATGAAATAGACACAAGGGAGATCAAGAATATCACTAAAGGGCTGGATAGCTGAGCAGCACCAAATTGTAACAAGGCTTTAGGGCTATTAACAAGGGTCTCCAAAGGCTCACTTGCTCCCACTTCAACCTGCCTGCTTGTTAAAACTTCACAGGTCCTCCTTTGAGTACTTCCACCTTCAGAGGCAGGTGTTGACCAGCAATAGGTTTCGTGGGATACATTCCACAGGGATAGCAATGGGAGGTATCTCCAAATAGAAATGTTTAAGATGATATACTAGCAATATTTAAGAATATTGGGAACAAGTGTTTAAAGTTGGAATAACAATCCTAGTTCTACATTTTGAAAGCAGGCAGGCGGACATTCCTGTCTTCATATTATTCTGGCTTTATGACTTTTTAACTCACAGATCAAATTAAACTGCAACCCTATGTAGTCATTCCTAGCAGTAAGTTTTGAACTCAGAAGGGCTTACTTCTGAGCTGACTTGCATTAGATTACACAACAGAATAAGAACTTGTCATCAAAAGATTAATGCTACTGATATTTTTAAAAAGAAACACGGACTCTCTTCTTCTACCCTTTATTTTTCTTTCAGAGATGGTATTTTGGAAACCATGTGCCTGTGAGTTTATCTAGCAAGTAACCATTATGGAAAAACCTGATTTCCTTCTTTAAAAAGTTACCTATCCATCAAGAAATGTGTTCCACCGATTTAGAGAAAGACTATCACTGTGCTATTGGTTTTTCTTTCCTCTTTATATTTTTGGTTTCTGTACAGCCATTCGTGCTGACAGATAATTGTTTGTTTTCTGCATAATAGTCAGAAACAAAGCATACAAATGACACTGCTAGACCCATCTCAGCTGAGATGACAAAAGCTCTGTGTACAAACTGATTCCATTGTAATACAGAAGCCACAAAAAGCCATTTCTATTTTGAACTGAGCTATACAACTAATAGATATTGTATGACTGCTGTTTATTACACTACTGCCTAGATTTGCACAAAGGATACACTACATTCCCTAAGGATAAAGATGTCCTTAAAAATGCTTTTTGTGACATGCAATACTGTGCTGTTTTCTAAAGATTTCACACAATTCTCACAGTCTACGTATGATGCTTAGTATAAAGCCATACTCTCCTATTATTGCTTCTAGGGGTGTAGCCACCCTACAGAATTAAAGCTGTTTGACACCACTTTAAATGACATGACTCTATCCTACAGAATTCTGGGATTTGTTGTTTGGTGAAGCACCAGAGCTCTCTGACAGACCAGGGTGAATGCCTCTCCAAACTACTAATCCCAATATTCTGTAGGATAGAGCCATGGCAAAGTGGTGTCAAACTCCTTTAATCCTGCAGTGTGGCTACACCCTCAGTGAAACAAAATCAGCTGGTTTATTAACTTTCCAACTTTCCCAATCATACTATCAAAATTTCTGAACGAACTAATGGCTTCAAAAGGGTAGCCACTTATTATAACTCAGGAAAAGGCTGGATTTGACTAAGATCAGGTTGTGATGCCTCCGGTCTGAGGACAGAAGTGTGCGGTAACACCTAATCTTAGGAAAATTTCAAAAATTTCAGCCTGTGCTCAGCCCGGCCAATTTGGCTGTGCAATAATCTCTAAAGTACTTTACCCAGAATTCCATAGCACCGATCTATGGCAGTTAAAGTGGTGTCCAACTGGATTATTCCTGCAGTATAGATGGAGCTTACATCTTCACTGCAAAATTAATGTAGTTTGACACCGCTTTAAATGCCATGGCTCAACGCTATGGAATTCCGGGATTTGTAATTTTGTGAGATATTTAGCCCTCTCTCCCAGAGAGCTCTGGTACCACAACAAACTACAAATTCCAGGATTCCATAGGATGAAACTATGACAGTTAATGTGGTGTCAAACTGCATTAATTCTGCAGTATGGCAGCAACCCCTGTTCCCTTAAGACTCTGCCTCTCTGGTTCTGGGGATACCCAAAAAACCATACACATACATTGTTTTATTGTAAATCTTAGCAAGGGGTTAGAGGGAAGTTGATCTATCCAGTATTTGGTAACCATTTCCAGCTATTCCAGTGAGCACTTTCACTATATATGGAAGGAGAAATATTAAAATTACCCAGTAAGTCAGAGTGTTTTTAAATATACTTTCCCAAATTAGTCCAAAGACGTTAGCAACCTGTTAACTGCATAAATTTGACTCCTATTGCTGCTCTAACTAGATATAAGCATGTCATCACTATGTATCAGTTATCTAGTTTTTTGTTATTTCAAATCCCTTTTTTTTTTGTATCTGCCACATTACATGGAGACTAAATACATTTTATCTATCAATCTATCTAAATTCGTGGAGGGAATTTGCTAAGAGTTAAGGAGCCACATTGGCCTTCTATAGGGTCTCAGAAGGCCATGCAAAACCTCCTACACCCTTTAAAAAATGTTTTACCTCAAATTGTCCTTCTAGGTTGTTTGTACGGTAATGTTGTTGTGATTTTCTTGCTCCCTGGACAAGAGGCTTTTTTCTAATTAGAAGTGAACCAGGAGATGTGAAGAGGCACTTGGGAATAAAATAAAAAATCCCCCCCAAATTGTTGTGGGATGTGGGGGGGGGGCTTTGGTGGCCTCTAGAAAAGTCTTGAAGAGGCCTTCTATGGCCCATATTGCAAATGTTGCCAGCCTCTGAGCTAAATGACATCCCTGGCAATGTTAAGGTATGAGGGAACATCAGAAAAGTTTCTACTTCTAACGTCTTTCCAGCTTGAGGAAATATTATGGAGGGTGTAGCACAGTTCCACCTCAATGAGTTGAGAACAACATTATCCATTACAGTTGCCAGAGCAAAAACTAGAGCAGGTTCCTGCACCTTTAACAGTTGTATTAAAAGAGGGAATTTCAGCAGGAAGGGTTTGTCACCCAACCAGGTAACAAGCAACACCTGCTGAAATTCCCTTTATCACACAACCATTAAAGGTACACAAGTCCTCTCCAGTTTTCACTCTGGCAACCCTATAAATGCCACCCTGTTTCATGGCTCAGCACCTTTAACAGCAGACTGGTGCACTGAAATGCGACAGGTGATGCTTTCCCCAGTACTATCTCCATGTCAGGAAAAGCTTCACCTGTCAGAAGTCTTCATGTCAGCTGCTGTTAAAAGCGCAGGTGTAGAGATCAAAAGAAGAAGTGGCACGCTTAGCTAACTTGATCAGGATGAGACCAGGGATCCAGGTTTATTTGGACCTATCTTCCCACACCTCCGCGAACAAAGGTGTTAGGGCTGCCCTGTTCACAAATGAAGGAAGCAAAGTTAATTACATCAATGGCCAGATTTATTTTCTCACCACTGCTTTATCTAAGCTGCCCGATAATAAAGTACATTTACAAAATGGGTTAAGAGCAGGACAGTAATCCAATTGGGTAGCAGGCATAGTGATCCCTGTTAAATATGATGGGGAGGGGAAACTTTGAAGTTGCATCTTGCTAGTCTAATTGCGGGAGGAGATTCAAATCTCTGTGACATCTTTTTTTTTAGTTTGATAATGAGAGGTTTTAAAGGGAGAGGAGATGTCTGACTGTGTTGTATGGGAACAGTAAAGAATATTTGCCCTTAACAGAGCAAGCCTACTACAAAAGGAAGAAACTTATCCATGGGAGCTTATGCCATAATAAATGTGTGTGGGCTACACCTGATGTAGCACAAGTGGAGTTTTGCTCATACAACAAGCATTCTTCTTCCTCTTTTCTGACCTGCAACCACAAATTTGCTTTCCCCCCCCCAACATCTGGGGCAAATTTGAGGTGAATGCAGGGAGGGTGGTGGTGGAGAGGATATACAGTGGCCCCTTGGTATCTTCCAGGATCTCCCATGAATATCAAATCCATAGATGCTTAAGTCCCATTATATACAATAGCCATGGATGGTTGAATCCATGGATGCAGAATCTGCGGATATGGAGGGCTGACTTATACCATCTGCTGTTTCCTTTTCACTCCCTGACAAACAACTCTGGATACAATCCCTCAGTCTTAGTGGTTTCCATTCAGGTTACAGAAATCTGAAAATTGAGCATATTTGGGTAATTTTTTCACTTGACTTTCTGACATTATTTGCAATTTTCTGATGATTTTATTATATAGAGATTATATAGAAAAAGAGCCCTGGTGGCGCAGTGATTAAATGCCTGTACTGCAGCCACTCACTCAGATCACAAGGCTGCGAGTTCCAGGGCTCAGGCTAGATTCAGGCTTGCATCCTTCCGAGGTTGCTAAAATGAGTACCCAAGTGTTTGGGAGGCAATGAGCTTACAGTTGTAAACTGCTTAGACATCCCATAGTGCGATATGTAGTGGTATATAAATGAAGCTGCTTTGCTTTATCATAGACTGGGAGTGAGCAGTTACATATCTCAAATGTTTTTTGCACTCTCTGGGCCTTCAAAATGGCTCACAGCAATGTAGAATGTTTGAACATTTTCCCAGTATCCTGCACTCTTTCCCGTGATACTTGTATTTATTTCTTATATTTATATCTCTCCTTTCCTCTAAAGAGCTGAAGGTAAAATATGTAGCCCTCCTCCTCTCCTTTATCCTCACAAAAATTCTGGGTGACACATTAGGCTGAGAGAGATTTGCAGGAGACCCAGTGAGTTTCAGTCGGGCTCTGTGGGGATTTGAACCTGGACCTTCCAAGTCCTAGTTCAGTACTCATCACAAAGTTGTATGCTTTTTTCTCCACATTAGTGATTATAGGTATCTTTTGGGGCAAACTGTGGAAACACAGTACTAATCAAATGAAAAACGGTGAGCTCTATTTCTATTTCTATATATATATTAATTATAAGGGATCTATGAAAAACATGAACACCCTTGTAAGACAACAATCCAAGACTGACAAGTGTTGTGTTTTCTGTTGAGAAGCTACAATCCTGTACACATCAACCTTGTAGGAGCCTCATTAGTTCAGTGGCATTCATTTCTGAATAAACCTCACACAGTTGTGTGGCATTCAAGTCAATGGAATGGTGAATCTGTTCCAGGTTTAGCTTGAACTCTATATCGTTCTGAGCCTATTTTGTGGATACAGGTGTCTCCTTTAAAGTTCAGACTACAACTCGGAGCAGATTCACCACCTCACAACCACCACTATGTGGGATTATGGTCTAGCAGCTTAGATAGTGCAGACAGTGCAAAATAAAATGCAAAATGGATTCTTCATCCCACTGACATACAAGCCACCAGCTGCCACTGCATCAGGCAGAGAGAACCAGCGGTACTCCAGATATTGCTGAACAGCAGCTCCCAGCAACCCCAGTCATTGGTGAGGAATGCTTGGGAGACACAGTCCACCTTGCTTGGAAGGTTGTCCTTTGCCCACCCCTGCTCTACATAAAGCATTGTCCTGCAAAGCATTATATCTCATTCTGATTTGGTTTTGTTACACACAATATGGCTGAAAATGTGCATTGTGAATGTATTATATAGAGATATTAATACATACCTGCAAAAGGATCTTATTTCCATCAGGGTCTTCAGTTTGCCACCTGCCTTCACTAATAGGGCTGCAGGGATTGGGCAAGAACGGCAGGAGTTGCCGGATATCCTTCACGCGGAAGTCCAGCACAGCTGACTCTGTGGGACTTGGCACAAGGCCTCTTGGAAGCTTCTTCAATGAGAACTGCACCTCTAGGTCCACGTTGGAATAGATGGGAAACACACAGAAGTCTGCCTTTTGCTGGTGAATTTGTCTTTTTAGTATTAACTCGTAGAGCTTCATAGTGCTGGCAAAGTTTTCATGGCGGCAGTAGATGGTAAAGCGTATGATTTCTTTTCCATAATGCACCGGCCGGATGGCCCACAAGGGAGTCCCAGGGACCAAGATGAAGAAGTCCTGGCTGCCTGGCATGTAAGGGAGGAACTTCCCATGCACTCGCTCAGTGTGGTGATAATGCCAAGGGGGTCTTTGAAAAGCCTCGTGCAGCTGCAGGATGGGTTCCCCATCAAAGTCTTCTTGCAGGAAGAGGATCACGGCAAGGGCTGGCTGAGAAGCTGTATCCTTGTGAGGCTTCTTCGGCTTCCTTGGTAGCCGCCTCTCTGACACCCGGAAGAGCTGGAGGTCTGGATGGATCCAGGCCAAAAGGTTATCAATGGCTTGCTGGAGAGTAGCAGATTCTCCCGGATTTGCAATTATGTGCATGCTAACAAGAAATGGATCGGGCACATCTTCCACAGAGAGCTCACCTGAATGGAGGAGGAAAAAACAACAGGAACAAAATCTTTATCAAATTTTTTTTAAAAGTGAGGGCTGTTATTCTGTTGTAGGGAGAAACTTAACATTCAGTTAATAAAATCTGAAATCTATATGAAGCTCTTCTTATGAGAAATCTGAGTCTCTGAAAGAAAGAATTTGTTCCATGTCTGCTATCAGAAGCATTTATATGCTGAAGAACCCACTTCTTTCCATATCCAAAATGCATGTTGTGGTTAAACTTTTCTTAGGCCAACCAAAAGGTGCCAAATACACAAGCCCACTGGCTTTGCGTCCTGAAACTGTGTTTGTTTGTTTCAGATTTTCATATAGATTTCAGATTTTCTGCCCCCGATGTTATTCAACATCTATATGAAGCCGCTGGGTGAGATAATACGGAGTTATGGTGCTGGGTGTTATCAGTACGCTGACGACACCCAAATCTATTTCTCTGTGTCTCGTTCGTCGGCCTCGAATTCCAATGGCATCTCTTCTCTCAATGAATGTCTTCAAGCGGTAATGGGCTGGATGAGGAAAAACAGATTGAAACTGAATCCAGACAAGACGGAGCGGCCCCGAAACCAAGAATTGGGTTGCAACCTCCAGTCCTGGATGGGGTCACACTCTCCTCCAGTGACTGTGTTCACAGTCTGGGGGTGCTCCTTGACTCGTCGCTCCTGATGACAAATCAGGTAAATGCGATGGTCAGGAGTGCCTGCTATCAGCTTCGGCTGATACGCCAGGTGCGCCATTTTCTGGAAGTAAGGGACCTTGAGACTGTTGTGCATGCACTGGTAACCTCACGCCTGGACTTCTGTAATGCGCTCTACTTGGGGCTACCCTTGTGCTTGGTTTGGAAGCTTCAGCTGGTACAAAATATGGCAGCCAAGCTTGTTTCTGGTACATCTAGGAGGGACCACATTACTCCAGTTCTGAGGTCCCTCCACTGGCTACCTATTAGCTTCCAGGCCCAGTAAAAGGTGTTAGTTGTTACCTTTAAAGCCCTAAATGGCTTGGGTCCAAGCTATCTCAGGGACCGCCTCCTCCTGTACAATCCTCCCCGCGCTCTGGGAGGAACTTGCTGCAGCCTCTAAAATCTAGGCTTGCAGCAACCTCCCAGAGTGCGTTCTCTGCTGTCGCCCCCAAACTCTGGAACGACCTGCCGGATAAGATCCGTCAGTTGACATCATTAGATAGCTTTAAAAAAGCTGTCAAGACGGATCTCTTCCGGCAGGCCTTTCCAGATTAACCATCCCAGCTCCCTGATCCCCTCATTCCTCCCGTGGCCCCATCTTTAGTGATGGTTGAGGATCTCCAGAGGGACACCAGGGTTTTTAGTTTGTTTTAATTATGGTTTTATGTTTTGATACTGTGTTTTTAATTTGTCATATTGTTTAATATTTTCTTAAGGGGGGGGGAGGGATTATAATGTTTTAATGTTATATTTTACTCTTGTTATATTTTACTGTTGTCAACCGCCCGGATTGGTTCGCCACAGGGCGGTATACAAATAATAATAATAATAATAATTATTATTATTATTAAATCGTTTGAACTTAGAAAAAGCTGTTTAAAGTTCTGAACCTATTTTGGAGGCAGTGAAGGCGTCAGATCCCTCTGATCTTGGAAGCTAAGAAGGGTCAGCCCTTGTTAGTGCTTGAATGGGAGAACATCGAGGTGCTGTAGGCTATATTTCAGACAAAGACAACAGCAAACCACCTCTGAGGATTCCCTTACCTAAGAAAACCCTCTGAAAATTCATGAAGCCATCATAAGCCAACAAATGACTTGAAGGCAAATGAGTGCATGTGTGCATGCACAGTTAATGTATACACATGCGCATACAGATGCACATTGAGAGTACTTTGGATAGCTCATTTAAAGTTCATATAAAATGTGAAGTGGATTCACTGGTCTTTGTTCTCCAGTTCAATACGACAAGGATTTAATTGTGAGATAACCAGTGTCAGGTCATGGCTTCCATTTTGATGAAGTGATGAATCCACTCTAGATTCACTTTAAATGAACTATCCAAGACATTGAATCTGTTTTAGACATAATATTCAGCACCTTCAATAGCTCATTTAAACTTGAGTCTAAAACCTGAAGTGAATTTACAGCCCCATTGACCAGGAAGCTGTCATCCTCCACTGGGTGTGTGCCGGGGGTTGTTCTTTTCAATGTGAATTCATTTGCTCCCGCTGTGTGTAGGAGGTATGTGATTAGATGGTATCTTGAGCACAGTTCCTCATTGGTGGGCACTAATGGAGCTCTCAATGCCACTGGAGGCATGCCAATCCTATGCGTACCATATTTGTATTTTTCTACTTGCATCCTTCAGCATGCACTGGATACAGCCACTTTTCTGCCAGTGGGTATAGGTTTGCTCTATTAAACAAAATGAATGGCTTCTATGCAAGTGAAAGAGCCTCTTGTTTAGTTTCTCCTTTAACAAAAGAAATGAGAGAAACTGACACTTCTGCTTTCTAATGCCAGCTCAATCTGATTCCTGGCAAACTGTCATCAAAGCAAGGATTTGCATCAGGCTTCTTAGACCAATGGCTAGTCCTGCACAAAATGCTACAATCCTTAAAAAAGCAAATGTGGCCTTGGTCCTAAAGTTTCCCTTCTACTATTGTAGTGCCTATATTTGTATGACAAAAGTAGCTCTTAAAAAGTCAAGCTACTTAAGCACAGGAAGTAGAAAAGCAAAGCCTTAGATAGTCTGAAGGCTATTCTACAGAGGAAATGTCTTTTATCTACAGAGATTATCACAGTGTGGGAAACAACAGTCATGCAAATCTTAATTTATAAGCTCTCACAGACATGGAATTTAGGATGGCAAAGTGGCAGTAGTCTTACAATGGAGTTGATCTGATACAGACTTCCAAAATTTCTCTGTCCGTCTCTCTCTCTCACACACAGGTGCGAATGCTGGAATAGGCAAACTGCCCTGAACCATCCATCCTTTTTTACACAAAGTAGGGTTACTCTCAGAGGGGAGAGAAAATCTACTGTAGGGTGTGCAATGACTCCAATCAGTCACTGCAGATCACTTGTCTGTCTCTCGCAAGCTGGTAGCAAGGGTGTTCGGCTTTTGGTAGGATGCCTAACAGTGTCAGTTCAGTCTGCATGATTAAAAGAGCCTGCAATGATTGGTTTTTTGAAAAAGTACCTCACTGACATTTTTAACCCTCAAATTGACAAAGGCAGAAAGAGAGAGAGAGAATCCCAGCCTATTTGTATAAGCAGGCTTTTAATGCATAAGCAAGGGAGCTTCTGATGGGGATGTGTTTTATTTTTTAACTTTTGTATGCTTTTAAATGATTTTATATTTGTAATGTGTGGATATTTAATTGTTTTTTTTAAAAAATATTTTTAAAATTTATTTGCTTGGGAGCTGCCTTAAGTCCATCTCTGGAGAAAGGTGGCATATAAAACAAATAAACAAATATATTTTCTAGCACTTTGAAGCTAAAGTGGAACCCAGCTTCCTCCGACTTCCACCCTTTTAGGATCAGAAATGAGTGCTGAGGCACGATTTTATTAAAATGGCAGAAACACACCTCTGACCTCAAAACAGGGTCCCACAGATTGCCTCCCTCTCTCTGCCCTCATATTCCTAAAAACACGAAGCACCAGCATCTAAGTTCCTTTACCTTTCCCCCCTCTGCTTCCTACAAATTGTCACTCTACTAGAGAAACCATAGGACATTGATTCAGGGGAGGGAGGACTGCTGCTATGTGTGTCCTGTGGGATGCAAGTAGCCTCACAAGGCCTTCTGGTTCTATTCTAAAGACTAGACCTCCAATTTTTTTAAAAAAAGTGATAGAAGATAGAGAATTGCACTTCCAGAGGGCATGCATCTTAATTTAAGTATACCCCCATTCCCTTTTAAGGCTCAAAACAACATTTAAGAAACAGGTATGACTTTCTGGTCCTGTTTTTTTTGGGGGGGGGAATAGATGGATTCAGCCCACAGGGATCCAAGGGAGTGGAAAGCTGCCCGCTTTCTCATTCTGCAAACAGAAAAGACAGAGGACCAAAGGGATGATACCCTTGCTTTCTCTCCCACAGGTTGTACGATCCCAAATGATGTGCTGCAGTTCTGGAGAAGGGCCTGTGAGCTTATGCTCAGTGAAGAAGTCCTTCATCCTGCTGTTCTTCTGAGGAGGTAGGGTTCCCTAGCATGCACAGACTGCTTTGTCAGATGAAGACCTTATGGGATGCCCCCCTCTTATGTTTCCCTGACCCCTAAGTGTTGGATGCACGTAAGGCCCAAGATGTCTCCCCCTCAAATGAGTCTATCTCTGAAACTGACTGTGATTTCCATTCTGCCCAGATATAAATTTGGCTGAGAACTGGATGGATAAAGACACCTGTATGGTCCCTAGATCATGATAACTTGGGTTGGCAAGTGGGGTTGTGTGAACTGAGCTACTTCCCAGCAGGGTCTCCATTTTTGGCTTTGTTGGTGCACTCTGTGAGCATTCCTATTGCTGGTTATGTGTATACAATGGGTCCTTGGTATCTGCTGGATTGGTTCTAGGATCACCCATGAATACCAAAATCTGTGGATGCTCAAGTCCCATTTTATACAATGGCACAGGAAAATGAAATCTTTTATATAAAACAGCAATAATCAAGGTTTGATTTTTGGGGGTTTTAAAAAAAATATTTTCAAGCTGTGGATGGTTGAATCCATTGGATGTAGAACAGGGGTAGGCAACCTTTCCCCTTTAAGGGCCGAGGGACTTCAGCTCCCAGAAGCCTCAGCCGTGTTGGCCAATAGTCCCATGTTGGCCAATAGCTCCTGGGATTCTGGGAGCTGCAGTCCCTCGGCCCTTAAAGGGGAAAGGTTGCCTACCCCTGATGTAGAATCCATGGATCTGGAAGGCCAACTGTGTGCATCTTTTCAGGGGCAAACCCCTTTTGTTTGTACATGTGTGTAAGTCAGAGGTAAGCAAAGGGAGGCCTTCTAGATGTTGTTAGAATACATCTCCCACCAACCCTAGCCAGCATAGTCAGGTGTGGGCAATGCTGGGAACTACAGTCCAACAACATCTGTTGTACTGCACTTTGCTCACACTTACTTGCCACTTTGCTGGCTGAACTTATGGGTGTGCAGCAGGCAAAGGCTGGCTCTGTCCTGGGCTGGCAGGTATGGCTCCTAATTCAATGGACCCTTCTCTGCTTGCAGTTTCTCAGCTGTGTTTTGCAGGCTTTTTGTTTAAAGTGGTGGTTCCTTCCCTGGCAGCCATAGAGTCTTTTGGCTTCTGTGGCTCTTAACTAGGACAAGGCCGGGAGGGTCCTGCTCACATTCCTGCTCAGGACTGCAGCGCCACAAAGACTTTAACAGCTTTGTTCACTGCAATGTAGGTCAGTAGGAAACCCTCAAGTTAGAGTGTCATTTTGGATTTTACTCTTGGAGGCACAACCAGTTTGACAGGTGTCACAACTATTTACAACAAATGTCTTTAAAAGCGAAGTTCACAAGCCCACAGTACAAAGAACCACAAAAGCATCCCTAAATTAAAAGTCTATGAATATAGTCGGATAGGGAATGAATCCTAAAGTAGACTCCTTTGAATCATTTGTTGATTTACATAGACAAATCCCACTGGTTTAGTAGGTTTACTCTAGTTGGGACTAACAACAGGATTCAGGCTTAAATCATCAGTTGTGAACATATTAAGCCACAATAATTTTCTCTGGTGGGCGACACAAAAACCAGAAAATTGTACGTGTGTGTGATGGCAGGGGGAGAGGGAGACACTGAAGTTGTATACAAGATTGGATCTCTCTGGTATATGCTGTTTATAGGCTGTATTACTTATACAGTAATGCCGGTGATGGGAGCCACCATGGTGTAGTGGTTTCAGAAACCCACCGAGTGACCTTTGGCAACTTACACTCTCTCAGTCTTAGAGGAAGACAAAGGCAACCCCCCTCTGAACAAATCTGGCCAAGAAACCCCCATGATAGGTTCATTATTGGGTCAGAAACAGCTTGAAAGCACATAGTAACAATGCTGTTGAAGCAGGAGACAAGGTACAGGACCTGAACTCAATAACCCACAAGACTTTACATGTTTTGCATGGGGGAAAGGCAGCAGTTATTTTGTTATCTACTACCAGAGTGCTGGGGCAGCAGAACATGGAAAAAGTACTTTTTTTGGACTACATCTCTCAGAATCCTTAGTATGGCCAAGTAACGTTTCCAAGCTCTACTCTTGCCATCTTGAGACCAGTGAGCCTGGGGCAGTAAATATGTTTTAATCTGAACTTCAAAGAAGCTATCCAAAGGGCCAAACCTTATCCTCAATAGTTTCAACTCCTTGGAGAACTCCTTTAAATTTATTAAATCCCAGAGCAGATTCACATCCCACTGACACTAGAGCCTTCAGCTGCAATTTCCTGAGACCAGAGGAAGTCAGCTTTTGCCTCCCTGTCTTGCAGGACTAGTATCTCTCTCTCCCTTGTCCCTCCTGAGCTTGTCCTTTCCCTCTGGTCAGCCACATTCTTTCTGAGACCTTCCAAGGCACACAACATTTCACATCATAAGAGGGGACTATGAGCACAAGAAGGTAAAGTGAAGACTCACTTTGACCTGGCCTAGAAAAATCCTGGACTGTACTCTTGCTGCTCTGTCCTTTTGCTCTTCTTCGTTGCAAATGCTGTTTCCAAAAGCCCCCCACATGCAGCTTCAGCATCAATGCAGAGACATTAACAAAACAACAACAACAACGGTTTATACTTACTGCTGGAAGATGACACACAGCTGTATTCCGACCTGCAGTACAAAAAAAGTTAAGTTCAGCAGGTTTGCTCTTTACAAAGGGCACTTGAACAAAGTGGATTAGGTTACCTTTATGTTTTAAAACTGTGTTTTCGGATTGCTTTTAAACTTTTAAAAAAGTTTTAAAAGAGTATTTTGATGTGTTTTTAAAACATTTCAATTTTGTACTGTTTTAATTACTTTTATTTGCTCATGCCCTCAGGACCCCATGTGGGCTGGGAGGAGGCACAGAAATAATATGAATAAATAAACAAATAAATGCATCTACATGTTCATAAATAAATAAATAAATAAGTTTAATATGATTAGAGTGCTGGACATGTGCTTGAGAGACGGGTTCAAATCCCCACTAGTTATAGAGCTCAGAACCTGATTGCAGGCTGGTCACTGTTGCTTAGCTTAGGTGACCTCAGAGGCTTGTGGCAAAGGCTGAGAGAATCATGTATACCACCTTGTGCTCCTTAGAGAAAAACTAGAGCATTACCATGGTAAATAAACAAACAGTAAATACATTATAGGGCAAGAAAACATGACACAGTTTTACTCAAGATATTATTTACATATTATTATTATATTTATTTATATCTTTTCTTTCCCCCAAAATTGGAACTCAGAGTGGCTTATGATTTAACAAACAGCAATATAGTGTTTATTATTATTATTATTATTATTATTATTATTATTATTATTATTATTATTATTTCTATCCTGCCCCTCTGTGGCGCATTGTTACAAAAAATGAATATTAAACGGGAATTAAATAACCAAGATTTTTATCATACTCGAATTGTGGTGTGTGTGTGTGTGTGAAGTCTCTCTTTTGAACTTCCTACATGAGAGGATTCCAGAGTACAAGCTCAAAATCAAATCACAAATATCTGCATGGCTCTTATCAATCTGCCTATCTCAGACCTCATTGCTTTCCCCTTTGGATATTTTTGGATTATTACATGGTGCACAAAGAGGTTGCTTTGGTTTATAAAATTATCAATCTGAACAATGCCCATCAGTTTATTTATACACAGACCTACGCAGCTTAGTTTGCACCCCAGACATGCAACAGCAGAGGTTGTATGAATCTGTCAGAGCCTGGAAAATTATAAATTTTGGACTACAGCTCCCAGAATCCGCCAGCAGTTATACTCCAGCCAGTGGTTATGCTGGCTGGAGGATTCTGGAAAGCGTAGTCCAAAAACAGTAACTGTGTCCAGCTCTGGATCCAGGGCGCATGCAAGTACATCTCTGTGTATCCATGCAGACAGCTAAAAAGAAAGAAGAAGAAAGGGTAAGTGGGGAGAACATGCAGATAGGGGCACCTAGGAATGTGCGCACATGCACACGGATTAAAAGCATATTCTGCATGCAAAGAACAGAATACATTTCTGCAGCCAAGATATGCTACAGAATGGCTCTAAGAGACCATTGATCTTTGGATGTCGTCGTATTTTCAACTGTTGAGAGCTCTTCGTTACCCTGAATGTGGCAATCCTAATTGCTCGCTCATTCAGTAACCTGCTCTTGTACAGTAAAGCATTGCAGAGTTGAATATTTCTTCCTGCTCTCTTGAGTTAGGAGAAATCCTTCATGTTTTGACAAGGTAATCTTTATGAAAGAGAGCCAGGGTGGTGTAGCGGTCTGAGTGTAGGACTATGACTCTGGAGATCAGGGTTCAATTCCTTGCGCAAGCATAAAACCCCGCTGGATGACCTTGGGCAAGTCACAGACTCTCAGCCCCAGAAAACGCAGTGATAGGCATGCCTTAGCGTTGCGGCAAATGACTTGAAGACACACAACAACAACAACAGCAAATATTTAAGGATAACAGGAGTAGACGATCATATCCTACACACAGACACACAAAAAGGAGGGAGGGGAAAGCCCCAACTATAGAAGCCAGCAAAAGCAAAGTTCAAGTCTGTGATGCTGTCTATGCACACTTTCTTTGGGAGTGAGTCCAACTGGGATTTCCTTCGGAGGACGCATCTATGGGATTGCACTGGGGGGGGGGGCTTTGTTGTTAACACAAGGATGGTTGGCTAAGATCCTTCTCTCTTCACTTTTTTCTGGGGAAGGATTTGGCAAAGAGACAAGAGAATTTCCCCTCTAAACATTTTAAGTGTGTTTTGCAGCAACTGGTAAATGAACAAATCGTAAGAGTTTATTGGCAATGTATAATTAAGTGTGGCTTATATGCAATGGTGACTTTTGTCTTAGAAGGAAGGGTTTCCATTCCCACCAGTCCCAAACATAGGCCACTATCTTCCAGGAATAACTTCTGGGGAGGGGACTTAAGATGGGGGACAGATCCCTGGAAAACAGGCAACCCAGCTGCCAAGGCTGCAAACTAAACCATGCAATCCTTTTTTCTTTTTTAAAAAAATAAGTTTGCATCTTGTTATGGCCATATGACCTTATATTGGAGCTCTGCACAAACAGGGCATGGCTTGTGGGTAGTTCATTGTTTCAATATTTGTACAAGTACTGAATGGTCCAAGGAGACAGACTACTGGGGGAAAGCCAGCCGGGTGCTCCCCTTGGAAGCCCATGGCTTCCTTCCTTTTAATTGAATTTTCCTTTGAAAACACACTCCTCCTTCAAGAGCATCCATCGCCTGCGAGTTTGGGCTCCCAGGACCAAAGCCCAGCCTCCCTTCCAAAGGGACCCAGTCCCTACCGCCTTCCCAGACTGTCTCTGTGCCCGTGTTTGTTTGTGTGAATGGCTCCCTCTGCTCACACGTGTCTGCTCTGAGCAGCTGGGCTGGCTCCTCTTCCTCTCTTCCCAGTCCTGGAATTTGGGCAAAAGAAACAAGGAAAGGGGAAAGAAAGAAAGAGGAGAGGGCAAGGAAGGAAATAAGTAAGTGGGCAGGAGAGAGAGAGAGAGAAAGAGAGAGGAAGGAAAAGAGAGAGATAAAGAGGAAGGAAGGAAGGAAGGAAGGAAGGAGAGAGAGAGAGATAAAGAAAGGAAGGAAGGATGAGAGAGAGAGAATGGAAGGAAAAGGAAAGAAGGGAGGAAGGAGAGAGGGAGAGGAAGGAAAAGAGAGAAAGAGGGAGGGAGGGAGGGAGGGAGGGAGGGAGGGAAGAGATAGAGATAAAGAAAGAAATGAAGGATGAGAGAGAGGAAGGAAGGAAGTAGGAAAGAAAGAAAGAAAGGAAAGGAAAGGAAAGGAAAGGAAAGGAAGGGGAGAGGAAAGAAGAAGAGAGAGAGGAGAAAGAAGAAAATAAAGAAATAAGGAAGGCAGGAGAGAGAGAGAGAGATGGAGAAGGAGAGAGAGAGATGGAGAAAAGAAAGAAGGAATAGCAGCTTCAGGAAGGAGAGAGAGAGATAAAGAAAGGAAGGAAGGATGATAGAGAGAAAGGAAGGAAGGAAGGAGGTAGGAAAGAAAGAAAGAAAGAAAGAAAGAAAGAAAGAAAGAAGAGAGATAAAGAAAGGAAAGATGTAGGAAAGAAAGAAAGAAAGATGAAGAAAGGAGGGAAGAAGAGAGAGGAAGGAAGGAAATAAAGAAATAAGGAAGGAAGAAGATGGAATGGGAGAGAGAGAAGGGAAAGAAGGAAGAGAGAGAAGGAAGAGAAATGAAGAGAGGAAGGAAGGAGAGAGAAGGAGAGAGGAAGGAAAAAAGAAAGAAGGAAGGAAAGAAGGAGAGAGAGAGGAAGGAAGGAAGGAAGGAAGGAAGGAAAAAAGAAAGAAGGAAGGAAGGAAGGAAAAAAGAAAGAAGGAAAGAAAGAGGGAAGAAGAGAGAGAGAAAGGAAGGATAGAGGGAGAGAGAGAGAGGAAGGAAGGAAGGAAGGAAGGAAGAAGAGAGAGAGAGAGAGAGAAGAAGGAAGGAAGGAAGGACAGAGAGAGGAAGAAAGGGAAAAAAGAAGGAAGGAAGGATATATAGGGAGGGGGGGAGGGAGGGAGGAAGAGAGGGAAAAGGAAGGGAAGAAAGGAAGGGAAGCCTGCCTGCCTGCCGTAGCCGAGGGCTGTCTCCCCTTCCCCTTCCCTTCCTGGGATCGGGGCGTCGGGGTCTCTCTCACCCTGCGGTCTCTGCTCCGGAGTCTGCGCCGGCCTCCTGGCTCCAGTGCCGGCGGGAGGGAGGAGGCGGAGGAGGGCGGCGGCGGGAGGCTCCCTGCTGCATGGCCAGCCCAGCAAAGCCCTCTGCTGCCGGGGCTCCGGAGGCGAAGGCGGCGTCGGAGGGGGCGTGGTCTCCCTTGTGGGCGGAGCCTCCCTCCCTCCCTCCCATTGCCATGGCAGAGGCCCCAGGGCACCCGTGCCGGGGAGAAGAAGGAAAGGTCTTTCCCTTGGCACCCTGTGGTTGGCGTCCTTGTGTGCCTTCAAGCCCTTTCCGACTGAAGGCCTTTCCTCCAAGGGGGCTTCCTTCCCCTTGCCCTACTCTGAGGCTGAGAGAGTGTGACTTAAACCAAGGCCACCCAGTGGTCCACAGGATTTCATCATGGAAGAGAGACAGACCATAGCTAACTCCTCCAAATAGGAAAGCTTAATACCTAAGTACAGTATTATTATTATTATTATTATTATTATTAAGTATTTATAGCCCACTCTTCAGCCAAAAGGCTATCAGAGCGGCTTGCAAATGGTTAATTAGACATTTCCCTGCCGTCAGGCTTACAATCTAAAAAAAAATAACAGTACATACATGTTATATCTGGGGAACAAAATCAGATGGCAGAGGTATAGGAACAATTTGGGTATATCATATATAAAAATATATGCCTGCAAAAAAATGTCCTCCCCACCATCTACCATCTTAACTAAAGACTGAAACTTGATTATTTCAAGTGCATTATTATTATTATTATTATTACTTGATGTTTTAATTTGTTGCCTCCTTTGTATTAATATGTATTATTTTATTATTTTGTACAATGTACGCCATTGGCGGGCTTATCTTTATGTATTTTTATCTATTTTATTGACTGTATGAACAGTGCTGTGTAAATCTACAGCACTATATAAATAAAGCATAATAATAATAATAACAACAACAACAACAACAACAATTACATGTAGGCATCTGACTAACATCTCCAATTGATTTCTCTCCTGTTTGGTTTGTAACATCTTGCCTGGTGAAGAAGCCCATATGGAAAGCTTCAAATGTTTGTAACATAAAGTATATTGTGCATTTTGGTTGGCCAATAAAGGTATCCCTGTTTGGTGGATTTTTGTTTGAATATAGAAAAATGCATGACTGTTATAATTTGTAATAGATTCCTTTATATAATCATGTACAAATTAATATAGCAATGTTTGTTACTAGAGAGGACAACCATACTCAGGATTATTTATTATTTTATTTATTGTACTAAGAGAAATAATTAGGAGATTCACAAGCTCACCAGTTTTCATGGCTGACCTGGGATTCAAACCTGGGTCTCTATTGAGCCCAATGCTCAAACCACTAGGCCATACTGACTCCTGGTCACCCTACCAGTGCTAATTGGCTTACTCTGGGAAAGGAAGATTACTGGATGAGTTTTACTTGTTGTTGTGCGCCATCATGTCCTTTCCTACTCTTGGTAACCCTAAGAGGGTTGCAGACTGCCAGAAATAGTGCAAATTGAGTCCACTTTAAGGGTTAGGGTTAGTGCTAGGGAATCATGGGAATTGTTTTTTTTCTGAGACATTGAGCCTTCTCTGTCAGAGAGCTCTGGTGCCACAATAAAATACAGTTCCCATGATTCCCTAACCCTAATCCTTAAAGTGGACTCACTTTGCACTATTTCTGGCAGTCTGCAACCCCCCTAAGTCTTTATAGGAAGGAAAGAAGGAAGGATGAGAGAGAGAGAGAGAGAGAGATAAAGAAAAGAAGGAAGGATCAGCATGTGCTTTATAGACTATAACAAAGCCTTTGACTGCATAGACCATGAAAGGCTATGGAACACTCTTAAAGACATGGGAGTGCCAGCACATCTGATAGTCCTAATGAGAAATCTGTACTCAGGACAAGAGGCTACTGTCAGAATGGAGCATGGAGAGACAGAATGGTTCCCAATTGGCAAAGGAGTCAGACAAGACTGCATCCTATCATCCTACTTATTCTACTTATATGCAGAACATATTGTAAGGAAAGAAGGCTTGGATACAGAAGAAGGAGGAGTGAAAATAGGAGGAAGAAATATCAACAATCTGAGATATGCTGACAACACCATAATACTAGCAGAGAACCTCACAGACCTGAAACATCTTACTAAGGAAGATCAAAGAAGAAAGTGCAAAGGCAGGCTTAATGTTGAACATAAAGAAAACAAAATAATGACCACAGAGAACTTACACACATTCAAACTAGACAATGAAGAAATAGAAATAGTAAAAGAGTTCTCATATCTGGGATCAAACATTGATTGGAATGGGGACTGCAGCCAGGAAATCAGGAGAAGGTTAAGAATGGGGAGGGCGGCTATGAAAGAACTAGAAAAGATCCTAAAATGCAAAGACATACAACTCAGCACAAAAGTCAGAATCATACAAGGCATCATATTCCCTATTACCATGTATGGATGTGAGAGCTGGACAGTCAAGAAAGAAGATAGGAGGAAAATCAATGCATTTGAGATAATGTGGTGCTGGAGAAGACTGCTGAGGAGGATCCCATGGACAGCCAAAAGGACAAACAAATGGGTCCTAGAGCAGATCAAGCCAGAGATATCCCTAGATGCCAAGATGACAAGACTTAGACTGTCGTACTTTGAACATCTCATGAAAAGGTATGAATTGTTGGAAAAGCCAATAATGTTAGGAAAGGTGGAGGAAGTCAAAAGAGAGGAAGGCCACATGCTAGATGGATGGACTTTATTAAAGAGACCACGAATATGAGTTTTCAGGAGCTGGGCAGAGCAGTAGAGGACAGGGGGGCCTGGAGATGTCTCATCCATAGGGTCACCATGGGTTGAGATTGATGCAAAGGCAGTTAACAACAAAGTTATGGTGGTATCAAACTGAATTATTTCTGCAACGCAGATGTCTCAGATCTGTGCATGCACCATCTGCAGGAGCTGGTGGCTCCAGTGTCACTGAGTTGGATGAATCTGCTTTGAGTTGCAGTCTGAACTTTTAAAGAAGCCAATGCAAGGTGCTGAACCTATTTGGGGGATGTGGCTCAGCACTTTGGACAATCCCAGTTCAGACTAAAACCTGGTGTGGATTCACTGCCCCACTGACATGGAAGTTACCAGCTGCCACTGGGGACTGTTCCCCATATGGAACTGCACAAACATCATGAAGAAGGCCTGGTATTTCCCTCAAAGTCTCCAAGCTTAATCCACTGTCATGTGTTCACCTGGGTGTAAATTAAGGAAATGCACCATACTTTTTCTTTTTCTTCTTTACCTTGCACAGTTTTGTTCAAAAGGGGTTACAGCCACTGTGCATTTATCCTGACATTTCAGCAAGGCCCTGAATTATATGAGCAAATCCTAACAACAACAAGCCATCATTATACTGATGCTGTTGTATCTTTCACAAACAATCATCACTACAATTAGAAAAGCGTTTAGAAATTAATATATCTCACAGCAGTATATTAAAAACATATATTACTGTAAGCATGTTGGATTTAAGCAGCCATACGAATGAACAAGATACAAGAGCTTCTTTTTCAAGGCCAGTAATCTTATATGCCATGAAATATTTAGCTGTGAAACCATTTGATTGGTTAATTCATTTTCACATCTTTGAAAAGTCTTGAGTTATGGTTTAATACTTCTGTGTTTATCTTGTGGATTTAAATTAAGAACCCAGACATATCTGTTCAGATGTATGTATATACTTCTGTACAATTTTATATCCAGTATTGTAATAAAGTAACATTTTAAAATCAATCCAGATTTTAAAATCAATCCAGATTTTAACATGGTTTGAAGGTCCAGCACGGGAAAAACTATAATAATGTATTGTATGTAGACATTCGGATTACTTCAGTACATTTTCACATATTGCTCCTGGCTCCATAGTCATATTAGGATCTCCGACGATTTTCTGTAGTCCTGGAACTATGCTATCCTGAACAATTACAGTCAGCCCTCCATATCCATGGATTCTTTACCCACGGATTCAACCATCCATAGCTGGAAAATATAAAAAAATAAATAAATTCCCCAAAGCAAACCTTGCTTTTGCCATTTGATATAAGGGAAACCATTTTACCGTGTCCTTGTATTTTTAATGGGACTTGCGCATCCATGGATTTTGGTATCCGTTGCCTGAAATCTGAAATATAAATCCCTCAGAAGGAAGATTTTGACATGCTTCCTCACAGACAGGATTAGGAATGGTTTTATCATGGTTTTTCTTTTGTGGGTTCTTACCTCTTCATCCCTGGCATGTCAGGTTTACATAGATATTATTTTATTTTATCTGCTTGTATCCTGCCTTTCTTCCAGGGTCTTCAAGGCAGCATAAATGCCTCTCTCCTCCCCACTTTATCTTCCCAACAACCCTGTGAGAAAGGCCAAGCTATGAGAAAGTGACTGTTCCAAAGTCACCCAGCAAATTGTGCGGTTCAAATCTGGATCTCCCAACATCCAGTCCAAAAGTCTAACCACTACACGACACTTTCTCTATTTACAGCAAAGTGAATGGATAAGACTTTTAGTGATGACAGAATGAAAGTGCCTATGATTGTAGAAGACACCCTACAAGGTTCACACTTTCTGGGGCTGTAGCCATCTCTCTGAATCTTTTAGTGAGCTGCGTCAAGGCTTTTTTAATGCAGAGTCTCCAAGTTGCAAGTGTGCATGTGTGCATGTGTGTGTTTGCATGTCCACACCTGC
This sequence comes from Phrynosoma blainvillii, assembly GCA_026167975.1. Taxonomy (NCBI): domain Eukaryota; kingdom Metazoa; phylum Chordata; class Lepidosauria; order Squamata; family Phrynosomatidae; genus Phrynosoma; species Phrynosoma blainvillii. Next base: position 190,958,112 of record JANUYF010000001.1, on the reverse strand, counting down.
AAGTCAGAAGAAAAGAAGGAGGGAGAGTCTGTGGGTTCGATGTTCTGTAACATCAATATCTGGAAAGGGCAGAAGAACAATAAAGTATGATGCTATAAGGTGATAAAAATCTTTGAGTTGTAGAAATTTGAAGTCACAAATGGAAACAGTTAAAAATATTTTATTTTGCCTACTAGAATTACAAGGGAAGCGTAAAGATAAAGAATAAGGGAATATAAGAAGGAAAGAGAAAGACTGTGCTATTTATACAAATGATTTTATTTTATTGAACAATATTGAACAAGGCAGTGGAAATAATCTCCATTTATGTTTGTACAGATGTCTTATTTGATGGATTTAATGTATAGAAATAAAGTTTCAAAAAATAAGATGATAAATATTTGAAAGAAATATAATGTGCTAAGAGTCTTACGTAAACCTATTGGGTGACCTTGGGCAAGTCACACTCTCTCAGCCTCAGAGGATGACAATGGGAAACCCTGTCTGAATAATCTTGCCAAGAAAACGATAAGTTTGGCTTAGGGTCACCATAAGTTGGGAACAACTTGAAGGCACACAAAGCAACAACAAGGGTCATATATCCCTTTTGGTCTGATTTGCTTTCTACGGATCATTACCACCACACACCTGGCCTTTATCTGTTTGGGAAAATATTTGAACCATTCAAAATATTGCATGTTCCTCAGTGGTATCTTAAAGCCATGAGAGATTCAAGCCTCACTCATTCTTGACTGAGTTTGGGTAAAAAATTGTGCCACTCTAACCATGTCCATCCGTGCCAAGCCTATATAGAGAACTGATGCTGTAGGAAAAGAAAGAAAGAAAGAAAGAAAGAAAGAAAAGGAAGGAAGGAAAGAAAGATGGATTAAAACGGTGGTGGATAACTCTAAGTGAACAGCGGGACTCAAAGCAAAAAGTTGGGGTCTCCTTTCCAAAGGTCCGATTAAAAAAAAAAAAAAAGGTAATGCATATTTAATTCCAGTATACAAGCCTTTCAAACAAATTAGCAGTATTGATGGAATCTCTTAGTGAGATACTCCTATTGAGACCATGGGTGTATCTACACTGTAGGAATAATACAGCTTAACACCACTTTAAGTTTTGCAGCTCCATCCTATGGAATCTTGGGATTTGTAGTTTTACAAGGTCCTTAGCTTTCTCTACCAACGTGTTGGTGCCTTGTTGCTGTCATATGCCTTCAAGTCATTTCCAAATGATGGCCACCCTAAGGTGGATTTTCTTGGCAAGTTTCTTCAGGGGGAGTTTGCCATTCCCATCCTCTGAGGCTCAAAGAGTGTGACTTGCCCAAGATCACCCAGTGGGTTTCCATAGCCGAGCAGGGATTCAAACCCTGGTCTCCAAAGCCAGAGCCCAGTGCTCAAACCACTACACCATGCTGGCTGTCACAAAACTACAAATCCCAGGATTCTGTATGATGGAGCCATGTATGATGGCAGGTAAAGTGGTGTCAAACTGCATTATTTCTACAGTGTAGATGCACCCCATGTGAAGCTGGATGTGTTAACAATTAAATAAAAAATGAAACTTTCATTGTTTATACAGCAAGCGTGTTTTGGAACACCATTTTATTTGACGGCCAGTCTCCCATGATCAGGCTTTTGTCATAAGTGTAATAGATCTAGTTACTCTAGTCCACTTTACTCTTAACAATGGCATGTTATCAGATAGCTGTAACCATCTCTCTGTTGCCATAGCAGAGAAAACAAAACCCCTTCGAACAGCAGTTGAACTGTTGCCTTGTTCGGCAATGTGCTGATCTAATGTAGATAGACGTGAGCAGGAGGAATACAGGGGATCCGGGTTTGTTGGCATCATTTAATTTAGATTTATCAAATACTCTGGTATACTTAGCTGTCTCTTATTGCTGCTTAACAAAATGGTTTTTGTGGATGTCGTTCTTTACCTGTAAAAGCTGTTCAGTACCATGGTCAGCGCAAGAGAGGCAACTTACTATGCTACCAGAAGGTGAACTTGAAATGCTGGGCATGTCAGGGAAAGAGATGAGGGAGGGAATTTGTATTATTTCATCCTTGAGAATGGTCTCAACTAAGTGAACAGGCATCATAGAAGAAGACTGAACCAGCAGGATATTGGATTGTCATTACAAGGTACCTGATAAAATTTCTACAAGCCAGTCGCATGCACTGAAGAGGAGCCCTAAATGAAGGCAAAAGATAGATGGATGAGGTGAAGAAGGAAGAGCACTATGTTAAGAAAGATACACTCCATATTTCATCCCAGCTCCCATCAGAGGAGTCTATCAGATGGGATCCCTGCTTACGATGGTTCTGCTGTCCGGCTGATCCGTAGCACTTCAATGTATGTTATTGGAGGTGAGGAGCAGAAGTTCAGCGAACCACTCAAAAAAAGCAAAAGTATCACCAGTTTTGACTCGGTTGCCTGTGGCCAGCTGAAGGAAGAAGAAAGAGCATGGATGTACTCCAAGACCCAGGACTGTTTGCAATACCTACAAGATCTCTTAGCCTTGAGGAAAAAATACCTTGAGAGCATCAAAGACATGAAGTCCATGGACAGAGGATCTCAAATTACCCCGTTGTCCACAAATTCTTCCAGGAACAGAAAAAAGCCACCAGCCCAACCTCCTCCTGTACAGTCATCCAAGGTAGGGAAGATTACATCCCACAATTAAGCAAGAATAATTTAGAGGAGTTTAATGATCATGCACAAAATGGACAGAGAATCCCTAAAACTTTGCTGATAGGGTTTTGTTTGTTCATAGTAATGCTATTTTGCTCCATTTCTCATTTGACCTCTCTTACATATTCATATATACTACTGTGTGCTTATTAGGTTGTTTCATTTATAGGCTGCCTTTCTGCCAATGAACCTAAGGCAGAATTTCATGGCTCTCCCTACTTTATGATCATAACAATCTTGTGAGGTAGGTTGGTGGAGGAGAGGGAGAGAAGAGATCATTGCCCAAGGTTCTCCAGTGACCTCCATGGCGCAGTGGGAACTAGAACCCAGATCTCCCAGGTCTCAGTTTATAACTCTTCTCAACACTGGCCGTCAGGATTAACATACATTCATATTGCTCACATTCAACACTCATATCCAACCTAAAAAGAGGTCCTCTTTCAACTGTCATGCTCTCCTGCATCTTCACCCTTCATACACTCAGTCTGAAAGTTGTCAACCATTATGCTAGGACTGCCCCTTATCTCCTGTGCATGCTTTCCCACCAGTTCAGTGGGCCAGGATGTTTATTTTAAAAACCTCTGAATGGTTGGCTTGCAAAGCATTCCCAGCAGCTGAGACAAATGACTCAAGGGATCTCATTTCAAGAAACTGAACCCATGTCTCTTAGGGCTCATTCCCACTTGCATTTAAACCAGTTGACACTGGGTCACTGAATTGATTCAGGCCAATGCATAGTTTCCACTATAGAAGCAAGTTATTTCTTTATTCCATGCATCCGTGTGTTTTTTGACACGATTGTTGTTCCCACTAGATTTACACTGCTACAAAATGCATGCTCAGTATTGTTTGCAATCGATCCATCCCGGTCTCTCTTTTGAAATGTTAATCATATGATGCGCATCTATGCATCATCTGTGACGCAACCAATGGCTCGTCCCAGTAAACCCATGCAAATGCAATAGTGCAATTATCATGTCAGGTTTTGGGTTGTTTTTTGTTTTGTTTTTTGCATACTTCTATGTTATATCAGAGACTACTACCCTTTTTTCAAGTTACCCAGTTACAGTTACAGTTACCCAGCTCCAGAGCTGGCGCTTGGCTTCCCGGGCTGGGGAAAACCCCCTTTCAGTGGGTTTCTTTCCCCCACATGGGGAGGGGGAGGAAGAGAAAAAGTCATCACTCTTTGGCCCTGGGAGCAAAGGGGTGGTCACCCAAATGGGGAGCTGCCTTGTCTTTATGGGGAACTAGTTGTGCAATGGGGCTGAGGGGGGTTACCTCACCAAATGCATCTCTCAAACCTCTTTCCTCCCGCCTGCATGGATGCTTGGAGAGGAAAGGCGAAAGGCCATGCCTCACCTCAAAGAACAGCCTGGAGCTTCTGTTTTTGGTTAGCACTTTGCTGCTTGGACAAATGCAGACAAATGCATTTAGGAGCTCAAAGGACAAGGAGTGGAAGCACTTCTCCCACAGGAAAAAACATGAGTAAGGAAGAAGAGGAGGAGAAGAAGAAAGGAAGGATGCCAGAGGGGAAGGAAAGGGAGATGCAGAGAGGGGGGGAATGGCAGATTTCCCCAAAACCAGGGGTGGGGTGGGTTACACCCCTCTGCCAACCCTCTAGCATAGTCCCTCCCCTCCAGTGCGATGCAATTGAGATCTGAATGTCATTCACATTTGTTGAACGCAATTGCAAAGCAATTCTTTAAAAAAAAAAAAACCACAAAAAAGATCCATCTAAAAATAGCGATTCTTTTGCATTTGCCTTGCTTCGCCACAATTCTCCATGATTCAGACTGAATGTAGTCAGGTCTGAAATCATTTCCACTGTGAACGAGGCACATATAAACTGATCAGCAAATCGGTTTAAATCATAGTAGGAATGAGCCCTTAGAGCCAACGACTAAGGATGATTTGAGAATGACAAGCTATCTTTAACAGAGGGTTCTTCTTTTGACAGGATTCTTTGGTTTTCCCCTCTTTTAGACAAATCTATTATTTTCCAGAAAATATATGTGTTTTAGGACTGATTTGTTATGCCTCTCTTCATCCCTCCTCTCTACTCACTTTGGAACTCTGACCTCAGAGAGAGACAAAAATGGATCTGGTAATGAGCAAAGAGGGGGGAAGCCTTGGCTCTACTGGATCCCAGACCACTGAGCCCCCTCCCCTATGACTCACCAACATACAGAGAGAAAAATTAGATATGTCTCAGAGCTTATCTAAATTAATTCACATTGCTGGCAGGCAAGAAAAACTCCCCCCCCCCCATAAAACAAACCTTGTATAGAAGAAAAAGGACCAATACAGGAATTTATTTATTTATATCAGATTTATATCCTGCCTTTGCACCAAAATGAGAATCAAGTATCTTCTGGGATTCCACTATCCCATCTTAGTCCTGTATAGTAAAATATACTTTTAACTCCTGAATTTGCACTGCATTTAGATCTATGCACCACAGCAAAATTATGTGTAAATAAATCATCAGCTCAGTTCCTCTGATAGTGACGTCAACTGGTATGTGCATGGGCTCCATTTACATAGATAAGCATTATGCAAAGGAATCTTGTAGCACTTTTAAGACCTGAGCTCATGCTACCAACTTTTTTTCAGTCTCAAAGGTGCTACAAGATCTCTTTGCACACTGATTTTCCCAACTAACACAGCCATATCTTTGAAAAGATAAGCATGTATGACTACAGCATCTTATTCTTCTAATTTCTGAAGTAGGTGGATTCTTATAGGCTTATTAATGAAGGCACCTATCCCTCCCCCATCTCTCCCATTTAGATAGGGAGAACAATTTTGATTAATTCTGTCATCCCACTTTTTCAGCTACTTTTCAAATGTCCCAGTTTTCCTCCTGGTCCTCCCACTTTCACCTTCATCCTCAGCTTACTTTGATTGCTGCAACTGAGTTCAAAGTGCAAGAATTGGTCAGAATCCTATTGGGCAATTCACATACCTAACCTACATTTATAAATTTGCAACTACTACGAATTCATGATCTCCATGCAGCCCCTTGTTTTGGAACTATATAGGGACCTTGAAAGTTCCCTAACCCCACTTACCAGCAAGCAGTCACTGGTTTGCCAAAGGAGTCTGTTTCCCTGTCCTTTGGGAATCAGCTGCCTGACATTCCCACCTTCTCTCGCACCAGTGTGATCTCCAGCGCAAGGGGATTTGCAACAGGGGGTTGTTTTCTGCCTGTAACACTGGAGATCACTTACAGGAAGGAATGGGAATGTTAGACAGGTGCCTCCTGATCAACAGGGGAATGGAACCATTGATCACAGTGGCTGCTTACCAGTAAGTGAAGTTTTGGGGGGATCACACCAGAATTCCTACATAGCAATGCTGTTACAGTGCTATGTAGTACACAATGGTAGTATTCCAGGGGAAGTTTGTATTCAATTAACTCAGTAGGGGGACAGAGGAGAATATTTTTGTTTTTTGGAATTTTTATATAATGGCTTGACCTAGAAGATACTGGATGTGTTTCATTTTTTCTCTCTCTCCTCTTTCCATCTCTTGTACATTGGACATTTACAGTGTGAAACTAGACCATGTTGATGCATCAAAGCCCCTGACCACCAGCATCTACTCTCCTCTCTTTGTGGTGTGAATGCCTATGCTACACATACCCTGCAGAGTGATTATTTTCTAAATTTGTCTGGTTTTGAATTTCAAACCTGCCCCTTGGTCCGGATCATTTCCTTGAGAGTGTTTATTTAAAAAGCAAAAGGCAGTAAGAAGATAATTAAACATTTAAACCTCACGCAAACAATTCAAAACAGTGGCATAAAATCCACTTGGAAATCCAGATAAATCTAAAAATAAATCTGCCCCAAAGGATTCAAAGAAGAGTTTAGCCAATTAGCAGAGATAGTTGTGTCAAGGCACATTGCCCAGCCTCCTTCCAATACTCAGGTCCATCATACCACTCCCTTTAGTACCTGTGGCCTTACTCAAGGATGGGACTCATGTGGCCTTCCATATGTCATTGGGCTTCAAGTGAAGCATCTCTAGCCTACATAACCAATGGTGAGAATTCTGGGTGTTACAGTCCTACAACAATGACAGCGACAGCAACAACAACAAAATTATTTCTTACCTGCCTCTCCCCAAGACTTGTGCAGGGTACAACATACATAGATTAAAACACAATATATAACTAAACACATGAAACTATTTACATACATAGGTTAAAACACATAAACATAGGATTAAGATGACCATTACACATTAAAAGCATCCAGGCATAAATTTAAAATATACCAATTTAAAATTCATAATTTCAAATTGGTTGGGATATGATTTCCACCCTAAACCAGATCCATCTAAAAACTCCCAACTGGAGAATGCCTGCTGAATCAATGGAATTTTTATAAGTGTTGATTTATCATTAAGTGGCTGATTAAATGAGTGAGATCCCTTCTAGTTGGGATTATGAACAGAATTTAGGCATTTGAATGCTGGATTATTCTGTCCAATGGCAAAGTCTGCTTAGTCTATCTCACCCACAGTCTCTACATTTTGTTCAACAGGTCTCAGTAGAGAAAAAAGTCTTCAGTTCAGAGGTAGCTGAGGCGATAGCTTATTTTGATGCAATTATTGCAGAGCTGGATGCAGAAAGGCACAGAAAAATAATTGTGAGGGACCGGCCACACGCAGATGTCGATTTTGATGGTAAGTACACATGTGACATCTTACAGAGAGCTTGAAGCTGCTCATCACTGTATTCTTGTCAAAATAAAAATAACCCTTGCTTTAGTTAATCTGGTCCACCAGAACCAAAACAGTAAAGTGATCTTCTGAACTACAGAATAAATAGTCATAAGTATACTCTAATTTATTTTCTGTTACAAAAGAAAATATTTTTAAAATCCCTCCTGCCACCATGTGATGACTGTATATATATATTTGTCCTCCTTCCAGTAATCTTTGCTGTTTCCATTTATAATGAGGCTGTTGCCTTTGTGAGGCAGTGAGTTTTCACTCTCTCCAGTACAGATGTACTGCAGATCAGGGGTGCTGAAAGAATAGAGGGAGAGTAGAGCCATTATGGCCTTTTTTTCTGCCTTTTCTATTGGAGATTTAAGGGTAGCGTCCACTGCTCAGGTTATACAGTGCCATGAATTTGTCTGGATTTGTTCACCTCCCCATTGCTGATTAACAATGTCTGGAATATAATCTGCTGCCCACTTTCTTTGAGTCAGGATTGAAACTTTGGGGTTTTTAGGACTAGACTCTGAAGGGGCCTCTCTCTATCGAGCTGGATCATAGTATCATAGAATCATAGTATCATAGAATCATAGAGTTGGAAGAGACCACAAGGGCCATCCAGTCCAACCCCCCTGCCATGCAGGAACTCCCAATCAAAGCATCCCCAACAGATGGCCATCCAGCCTCTGCTTAAAGACCTCCAAGGAAAGAGACTCCATCACTCTCCGAGGGAGTGTGTTCCACTGTCAAACAGCTCTCACTGTCAGGAAGTTCCTCCTAATGTTGAGGTGGAATCTCTTTCCCTGTAGCTTGCATCCGTTGTTCCATGTCCTAGTCTCTGGAGCAGCAGAAAACAAGCTTGCTCCCTCCTCAGTATGACACAGGAATGTATTTTATCACGTATGTGTTTTCCCACCCTAGTCCTGCTGTTATGAAAAAAACCACAGTCAAACAGTGGTGGCCCAATAATAATAATAATAATAATAATAATAATAATAATAAAATTTATTTGTATCCCGCCCCTCTGCATGGCAATCAGGGCAGCTCCATTGGCTTCCATGTCAGTGGGGCAGTTAAAAACCCATTCTGGTTTTTAGTTTAAACAGTAACAGATCTACCCGATATGCTAAACCCCAAACAAATTCACTATTTTGGATAGCTCTTTATACAGAACAGATGTACCATCCCACTGACCAGAAAGCCTTCAGTCACTATAGCAGTAGAGTTTCCTTGTCAATAACACTCTCATGTGGACTAGAGACTCCCTTCATCTCCTCTCTTTTCTATCACTAGCTTAAAACCCATATCACGAGGCTGTGCCCTGGCCCCGCTTTCTCCAGCGCCATGTCTCTCCCAGCCATTCATACCCCTGGATTTCTCTGTGTGTTGTTTCTGCCTGGTGTAGTCTCCTTACAAACTGACCTAAATTAGCTCACCAAAACATTTGCTCAGGACTCTGGTAAGTAATAGTTGACATTATAAGGTAAACTTTGTGTGAACCTACTATAAAAGAAAGAGTTAAGCCTTACACAGTGTATACTTTCCAGAAGGGTCCTGCTATTTTCTGAGTTTGCATTGTTCTGAAGGTGTCTTCACATTAATGGGTGGTTTCCCCTTTCAGTTGTTACCAGCTCAAGAGAACACAGCATCCATTCCAACTGGATTCTCCGTGCCCCTCGGAGACATTCCCAGGATATTCTCCAAGCAGCAAAGACAACAAGCCAATCTGGAAGAAACAGCCAAGGAAGAACAATCAGCTCCAGAAAGAAATTACAAAGATACCCAATGTATCTCCCTAAAGCTGTGGAGGGAGCATTTAATACTTTGAAATTTAAGCCCAAAATGTGCCCAAAAGAACAGTATTGCTCTGGAAGTAACGAAAAACGCTAAGTGTGGAATCCCTTCCATGCAAGGGCAGCCTAAACAATGAAAGCCCTTTCTACACAATCAAGGTCTTTTTGTACAGTACATTCGCAATAGTCTTTATTTGTTGAATGCATGCAGCTCACAGATTTTCACTTGAGAGAGTCCACTTCAATAGTAAGGATATTTCACTTCCAATGTAATATTTTTTAGCCTGGAAAAGGCATCATTTTCCCCTCACATGCACACACAAAAGCACATCCATTTCTAATTGTCTTTGCCATATATAGAATATGACAGCTCAGGTGTCATGATCATCTACTGGACATTTCCTATTATACTATGAGAGCTAGATAGACAGAACCTTCTTCCTCATGGCCATGCTGTTTTGTGACCTTTCTTTGTAGCGTATTTTAATGTTTCTGTGGTAGCAATTTACTAATCTCCTCAGTAATGCTACCGCAGGAATACACACCCAGATTTTTTTTTAAGTGCAAGAGAGGAGAAAGACTAGATATTTTCCTTGTGAACCTTTTAAATAAAACCTGTTTGACTTTTATAACCCACTTTTCCTGACAGTTCTTATCCTTTCTAAAAAAGATATTGGCTTAACATTTGAAAATAAAAAATACTCAACATTTCCTCCAAAAGCACTTTTAGTCCTGAAAAAAACCCCAACCAAGTAAACCTTACTCCATATGTGGCAAAGAGGATGGCTGAGGGAGTAGCAGTATTACCAGCCTTTTTTATTTACACACACAAAAAAGGAATTCCATTATGCCCATTTTATCCACATTACAGAGATGGGTCTCACTTATCTGGAATTCCAAAATCCAAAGTACTCCAAAATTCAGAATTGTTCATGTGGGTGGCTGAGATAGTGATACCTTTGGTTTTTTTGGTTTTTTACTTAAATTTTAATATACATACCACAATATAAAACAATACAATATACAGTCATTGATCCCTTCACTCCCCACCCTCTACGCAAAAAAGACAAAAAAGAATCCTATAACTTTTAACAGCAACATACATCCAATACTTAAACACTCGTTACTTCCCTGACTTTGACCTTTGAGTTGTCCTTGTTTAGTTTTTTCTAAATAGTTTATCTTTTCTAACTTTCATTTTTCTGTTATCTATAATCCTTTTCCCCCCTCATCTATTTCTTTCATCGATTCCTATATTTACCTAATAATCATTTTACCAAATAAATTGTATATGACTCCTTTTCCCATAGCTGTCTTTATACACGTCTGCCTGTATTTTTTTAGTAATCTTGAAAATCTAAGCTTTCCTTTTCACATCTTTTAATTCTTTTCCGTGAAATATTTCTGTATTTCAACTAAAATATCTCTATCTAATTTTCTACACTTTTTTTTGGTATTTCCCACTATACCAAATTTTTATGCAGTATTTATTCTCTTCTTGTCTTTTCCCTTTGAATGGTTTATTTCTCTCCCTTCTTATGTTTTCCTCTTAATTGTTTCTTGTGTATTACACATTTTTGCGCATGGTCATATGATCATATGCATTTGTGTACAATAATTATTTCCCACATTAATATTTAACCCAAACTTATTGTTACATTCTTTCCCCATATTTGGGTTAAATATACTGTTATCTTTTTCCAGTCCAGTAAGTATTTTTCCAAGTCTTCTTTGTTCATTTGTCTTGTTAATTTATCTGATTCTAGCATATCCAGCAGCTTAAAAGTCCAGTCTTCTGTGTTCAGTGTTTCATCTTGTTTCCACATTTTGGCGTATACCATTCTGGCTGCAGATGTCATATAAAAAATTATTCTCCCATATTTATTTTCTATGTTTTCTTCTATCATATTTAACAACAATATTTCAGGCTTAAATTGTAACTTGGTCTCTAATATTTCATTTATTAAACAATGAATCTGCCTCCAAAACTTTTTAGCTTTTGGGCATGACCACCATAAGCGATAAATCGTGCCCTTTTCCATTTGGCACTTCCAACATTTGTTGTTATTTGCACCTTGTATTTTGGATATTTTATCTGGCGTTAGGTACCATCTAAAATAAACCTTATAATAGTTTTCTTTTATGTCTTGACATAAGGTATATTTCAATCTTTTTGTCCATGATATCTCCCATTGTTTGAGTTCAATTTCATGTCCAAAGTTCTGAGCCCATTTTGTCATATTTTCTTTTATTACCTCTTCTTCCATATCTAGTTTTAGTAGACATCTCTATAATTAGATAGTATTTTGTTAATGTCTCCCAAGATAATTTCTTCTATTTCTGATTTTAATTTTGTTATTCCTACATTTTTAATGTCTAATTTGTATCTCTCCATTAATTGTCTATGCAGAAACCAACTGCACTCCTTCCCCTCTTCTTTTAGTTCTTCTTGAGATTTAAATTTCCATTTATCCTTTTCGTGAACTATTAAATCTTTATATTTATACCATCCGTCATTTAACCATGGATCTGTCCTGTATAATGCTTCGTGGGGAGAAGCCCATAATAGTATCTTTTCACAAATTCTTCTTTTATATTTTTTTCCAGATTTTTAAGAGTGTGTCTCTTATGTAATGGTTTTTAAAATCCCAATTTGCCTTCTCTTTATCATAAAAAAGATATGCGTGCCAACTAAAACGTGTTCCAATTCTTTCTAATTTTATTAGATTTTTATTATGTACATGTATCCATTCTTTAATCCACATCAAACAACTAGCTTCATAGTAAATTTTCAGATTTGGTAAAGCTAACCCCCCCTCTCTGTCTTGCAGATATTTGATTTTAATTCTGGGCCTTTTTCCAACCCATATAAAGGATGTTATGTCTTTTTGCCACTCTTTAAAGGGCATCTCATTTCTAATGATGGGAATGTTTTGAAATAAAAATAACATTTTAGGGAATGTACTCATTTTAATAATTGATATTCTTCCCATAAATGATATCTTTAGGTTTTTTCCATTTGTTAAGGTCCTGTTTGATTTTTCTCCATGTTTTTTTAAATTGTTTGCAAACAAATCTGAATTTTTATTTGTTAATGTGATTCCCAGATATTTCACAGTCTTGCTTAAATTAAATTCAGATTTTATTTTTAATAATTGTATGTCACTAGGGTCCATATTTTTTGTGAGTATATTTGTTTTCTCATTGTTAATTTTTAATCCCAAAATTTTTTCAAACTCACTTAATTCATCTAATAACTTATTTATACTTGTTGTTGGTTCTCCTAAGGATGTTACCAGATCATCTGCAAAAGCTCTGGTTTCAAATTCCGTACCTTTTATTCTTACTCCCTTAATGACTTGTTCTGATCTAATTTTTTTCAATAAAATTTCGAGAGTAATCAAGAATAACAAGGGTAACAATGGGCAACCTTGCCTTGTCCCTTTATCTTTATGCTTTTTGTTTTCCTGCCATTTATTATTATTTGAGCTTTTTGGTTGTTGTAAATTGCTTTTATCCTATCTTTTATCTCTACTGATGTTATTGGTTGGTTTAATATTTCTTTCTGTGTCTCCTTTAATGGTGTTAACTGTATTTTTTCTAAATATTCTAACTTGATCTTGTCTATTTTCTGTTCCTTGAAATTTTTGAATAATATACTTCAAAAATCTTTTTGATTTTTTGCTGTTCTGTATAAATTACTCCTCTATCTTGTATCTTTGTTATCATTCTTTTCTCTTTTTCTTTCCTTATACGTTGAGCCAAACATCTTCCTGGTTTATTCCCGTGTTGAAAATATTTTTGTTTTACAAATTTTAGTTTGTTTGCCAGTTCTTCTGACATTTCTATAGATAGTTGTTTCTGTATTAACTTCAATTCCTTTTGTTTAATTTTATTTTTTGGTTCTTCCTGTAATTCTTGTTCTTTATTTCTAATTTCTGTCAATATCTTCTGAATCTTTGCTTGTTGTTTAATTTTTATTTCCCTCCCCCCCCCTTTTTTTTAAATAAAGAAGCCTCACATAACTGCTTTGCTTGCTTCCTATATGGTAGTAATGTTTATCTCTTTGTCTAGGTTTTCTTCAAAGTATGATCTTAAAGTTTGTTTCACTTTCTTTAACACTTCCTGATTATTTAAAAGATTCTTATCCAATTTCCAATTATAGTCCATTCCAACTTCTCTAAGTGACATTGAGATTGGATTATGATTGGAAATTGATCTTGGCAATATCTCCATGTTTATAATCTTATTAAACATTTTCTTAGACACACAAAATAAATCAATCCTTGAAAAGGATTTATGTGTGTTTGAAAAAAAGGTATACTCTCTTGCGTTTGCATACAAGTGTCTCCAGACTTCTGCTAAACCTAGATTTTCTATTAAATTAAAAAAAAGTTCTTGTAAGCTTACCTTGCTTTTCTTTGATGTTCTTTGCTGAATATATATCTAGTTTAGGGTTGATAACTCCATTGAAGTCTCCTAGTAAGATTATGTTTCGGTAGTCAAAGTCCTGTATTATATTTAGTAGTTTTTGATAAAATTTATCTTTTTTATTATGTGGAGCATACACTCCCACAATTAGTGTTTTCTGATTTTGAATTAATGTTTCAATTCCTAGGTATTGTCCTTGTTTGTCATTGAAAATTTCTTTTGAATGAAGTCTCTCTGACACATAGATCACAATTCCTTTTTTCTTTTTGTCTATACTTTCTCTGAAGATGCCAGCCACAGATGCTGGTGAAACGTTAGAAAGAAACTCTTCTAGAACATGGCCACATAGCCCGAAAAACCCACAAAAAACTATGAAGATATATACTCTTTACCCAGTTTTTTATTTCTCAGCAGTCTTTGATCTTTTGTTCTAATATGTGTCTCCAGAAGACATATAATGTCTTTTTTGTATTTTCCTAGGTAATTATATATCATTTTCCTTTTCTGAGGAATATTCATCCCTTTCACATTCCATGATGTTATATTTATTTTATTTACATAATTCTTCTCTGTGATTTTTTTCATTGTATAATTCAATACTTTCTCTCTTTCTATGTATTTCTTTCCTTCTATTTCTTTTTCTATTGTTGTTATTCTTATTTAATCCGATGATGGTTTTATTCTTTCTTTTCTTTTCTTTTCTTTTTTCCCTTTTCTCTTTCTTTTTACTTAAATGTTCTCCTTCTTGTTCTTTGTCCTCTGAATGATTTGGATATTCTTCCTGATCTTCAACATCTGTTTCTTGTTCTAATTCAGACTCTCTTTCTGATTCCTCTCCACTTTGGTCTTAATCTTCCTGTTGTGTCTTTTTGTCATTTTCCTTTCTTTTTTCTTTTGATGTGTTCCAATTTTCTAGTTCTATTTTGTGTTCCTTCCAAAAATCTCTTGTTTTTTGAATCGTGTTGAGTTTATACCATTTCTGTTTGAATTTGATTGCTATCCCTTCTAATTTTTCCCATCTATACTTAATTCTTCTTCTGTTTAATTGAGTAGTTAGGAATTTATATCCCTTTTTCTTTTTCAATATTCTTTTTGGTATATCTTTATAAATTTGAATTGCCTTATCTTCTATAATTAGATCTTTTTGATAACTTTGGAATAGAATTTCGTCTCTAGTTTTCTTTCTCAAAAATATATATTATACCACATCTTTAGGTTGGTTTGTTTCAATTGCCATTTGGAAGTTTATTTTAAATAATTTGTTTATTTCCTCTGTCATCTCTTGTTTTGTTAGGTTCATGTATTCTGCTAAAACTGGTACCAAATATTCGTATAAATCTCCATTTTTCTTCTCTTTTAATCCTCTAACCTTTAAACCTTTAAAGTTTTCCCTGTTTCTGCTCTTCAAGTGCTTTGTTATCTAAATCCCTTTCTTTTAATGCTTTTAATTCTGTACTTATTTCTTCCACTTCCTTAGTTTTTTCTTCTAACTTTTCCATTCTTGTATTTGTCCTTTTGATGTCTCCCTTCACTTCTTTTAATGACTGTTTCACCTCTTTTAGTTCTGACTTTAGTTCTGATTTCATGTCTTGTTTAAGGTCCACTCTTAATAATTTAATCTCATGTTTTAAATTTTGTAATTTTGTTCCATCTCTGTTTTCATTTTCCTAATTTCTTCCAAAAAGAAAATTTGTTCAGCTGAGGCTCTTCTTTGTGTTTGAACCATTGTTTGCACAGCTGCTGCTTTTCTTGACGTCATCGACATCTTATCTTCCTTTTTTCTCTTTAAATTTAGTTATTTTTATTTTTTCTTCCAAGTGTTTCTTTGTGCATTTATTTCTTTACCTTTTACAATTCCTGTAGATTCCTTAAAATTCCTCCAATTTATTATTTTTTTATTTTTATGAATTTTCCAAGTTTGTTTTCACTTTTCTCTTTTTGTCTTTAAGTACTGAAGGCTAATGCTCTCTCTCTCTCTTTTTTGCAATGCTACTCTAGCAGCAAATGCTTCTTTCAGAAGGTCAATTTATTGCAACTGAGGCAAATATTTCTCTGTAATTATATTTGTTTTATCCTTTTTATAGTCCTTTTTATTATTTTAGTTGAAATTAAAGTTCACTTACTTGCCTTGTGAGGTTTTTCAATTTGTCTTTGTACTCTGTTCTTTTAGTCTATCGTCGTTAGAGATCTTTGATTTCCCCCCCCCCCTTTTATTTCATAACTCTTTTTAAAGTATTGTGGATATTATGCTGTGAAAGATATTCTATCATTTAGAAATTTCCTCTGTCTCATTTCAGTCAACAGTACTTCAAGATTTATAGTTTAACTTGTTTCTTTGTATTTAGTGTAATTGAATTGAAACTGGCAGCTGCGCTTGTCGGTCAAGCCGTTTGAATGGTGCTTGGCTCTCCCCCGCGGCTCCCTCCAGCTCTCTGTGGCTGGATCCTCCTCCTCCTCCCTCTCGAAACCCGTCGGTTCTGAGCTGGGATTAAAGCCTCTGTGGGGGTCCCTCGTATCCCCTATGCCAAGGGGAAAGGTTGCCCAAGATTTTTCCTCCTCTTCCTTCCTTCTAGAGTGGCAAAAAGCTCCCGTTCAAAGAGTGGTTTTCATGGAGCTCCATGAAGCCACTCCTCACGCCTCTGCTTGCCGGCCAGAAGTCATACCTTTGTTGTTTTTGGTTTTTTTTTAAATAACTTTGTTTCATGCACAAACATATTAAAAATATTGTGTATAAAATCACCTTCAGGATATATGTATAAGGTGCATACGAAACTTAAATGAATTTCATGTTTAGACTTGGATCTTATCTCCAAGATATCCCCTTATGTATATGCAAATATTCCAAAAATCTAAATAAATAAAACCCAAAATCTAAACACTTCTGGATCCAAGCATTTTGGATAAGGGAGACTCAGACTATAATGAGACTACTTGTCACACATTTCTTCCAAGCTGTACTAAATTCTGAAAACAGGGGCACAGAGTGGTCCTCTGAGATGGATTTTAAGGCAGGTTCAGACAGTACAGAATAATCATAATTCTCGAGCCATTTAAAGCTTTCAAGGTGAATTATCTTTGAAAATGCACTTGTGATCATTCAACGAAGATCCTTTAACACAGGTGAAATGTGTTCACACCAGCACATTTTAGTTAAGTAATCTAATCATCATGTTCTGAACCAGCTGAAATTTCTGACCCATTCTTTCAGGGTGATCCAGATATAATGCACTGCAGTGCTCCAATCTCACTCTTACAGGAATTCAGGAAGAAAATAATGATTTTTTCCTATGTTCAATTCTATAGTGTAAGCATGTATTGTATATCCTGAAATTTTCACTTTGAACTCAAGGATTTTCCTATTTGCACTATAACTGAATAAACAACATTTTGCCATACTGGAAGCAAATATGCTGGGAAATTGAAATAGCAAACATTATCACTAAACACATACAGAGAACAGAAGCAGCAGCAAGCGAATGCTCTTGTGTGTTGCAGAATCTATTGCCCAAGAGAGCCTATTTAACAAAGACCTTATGCAGGTTTCCCAGAAGAAGACAGAAAATGTACTAGCTAGTTAGAAGTGACATGAGAGGTTCACGGCTACCACAGAGATGGTTTCCCAAGAGAAAAAAAAGTTTGAAACTAACAATTATATACACAGCATGAAGCAAAGGACACATAATTCACTTTTTTTTTTAGCTCCAGGATATATTGTGTAGTTCTTTTCCCCCTTCACTCCATGTTTTCATAGCTCATAGCTTCATGTCATTCGTTCTTTTCCTTCAAATCATGGAGTATGGTGAACATTAGATTCTGATCTAGGGATTAAATCTTTGATTATTCTGTTCTCACATATAAGAATGATTACTTTCAAAAGGGTTGTATTCATATTTTTGGTTACAAAATTATTTGTAAACTTTTTTGGTTACAAATGGAAATCCTTGAGATTACGAGGACTTTTTATGCATTTTTGAGGAAGGCATTAATTTTTGTTTTTTCATTTGGAGACTTTTTTGGAGGCAAAAAAGTATACAAAAACCCCCACACCTGGGTTCATGAAAAAAGGAAAATGGTTTCCCACAGAAAACTGTTTTGCACAAATTGTTCACAAATAATTCCTAAAAAGCAAGCAACCCAAAAAACCTTGTGCCATTTGATCGTTTTTTCAACAGGGTGTCTCAATGTTTAGACAGCCTTTCTTATCAAATATGAGAAAGATGTGCAAGTCTCTATGCATCCTTATTCTGATTTGGTAAATAAATATTGATTGTAATGTGCAAAGGTATTTTAAAGGAGACATTCTGGTGTAGCGGTTTGAATGTTGAACTAGAACTTCAGGATACCAGGGTTTGAATCCCCACTCAACCATGGAAACCCACTGGGTGATCTTGCACATGTCACACACTCTCAGCCTCACAAGAAGACCATGGGAAACCTCCTCTGCATAAATCTTTCTAAGATATGCACAGGACAGAGGTGCCATAAATCAGAGTTGAAAAGACAAAATACCCTGCCTTGGGCAGGGTAATTTGCTGAGATCTGTTAAGATCTGAAAAGGTTTCAGCAGCTACAAGTGCCCTCTGTGGCTGTCTTTGGCTGATGTGTTTGGATCTCAGAAAGGAAAGGGCCAAAGGAAAGCAAGAAGGAGAGGAGCTTTTGCCTGAGCAAGCACCACAAAGGGGAGTGAAGTAAAAGACAAGGGGCTGGAGTAGATGGGAAGGAAAAAGTGGCTTGAAACACAGTCACACATGTAATGCTCCAGCTATGTACCGCATTGGTGCAACAGTGTGCTGAGTAATATATGTACATGGGCCCCTGCATACAGGCTTCCTTCACCCACTTTCACCCCATGCCCCCCTGTCGGACTGTCTGATTTGTGTCTGATATAATTGCATCCATTGGAGGTATCCCACATTTATTTTTTTGCCTTGCCACAGCCCCACACTGGCGCCAGGCCATTTATATACAGGAGCAAAGATGTGCTGGAGTGTCCCGGGTTCTTTTTCCTCCGGTTTTTAGCCATGGAGTGTGGCTTTGTTTTGTTTTCCATCTGTTTTGGAGGCGTGCTTCATATATACTCCTCACCTTCAAAGTGGATGGAAGACACTTTATTTTGCCTGTGTGTTTCACCCCAATGATAGAAGAAAAGGACAGAAGAAGAGGAGAGAACTGAGAAAAAGAATGGGCAGGCAGGTGACTTTGGCTGCATCCACACTGCAGAACTAATGCAGTTTGAGACCACTTTACCTGCCCTGGCTCAATGCTATAGAGTTCTGGGAATTGTAGTTTTGCAAGACATTTAGCCTTCTCTACCAGAGAGCTCCGGTGCCACAACAAACTGCAACTCCCAGAATTCCATAGCACTGAGCCATGGCAGTTAAAGTAGTGTCCAAATGGATTATTTCTGCTGTGCGGATCCAGCCTATGACTAGGCTTTGCAGAGGTAAGGAGGAATGAAATACATATACTTGGTTTAAATAACTAACTGCAATTATTTATTATTTTAGTACCTCCTACAATACTAACCCAGAATTAGGGATGTTGCCTGCATTCTGTGCATTCCTGGGACTCTAGTACTGCTGAAAATTCATGAAAGATTAGGGTTTTGTTTTCAGAGTTTTGTTATATACTATAGGGAATACTATCCCCAACACTGAGCATTCTGGTTTTGTGCTCTGCTGAGATTCAATACACACTATTCCTTGTGGACCTTCCTGGTCTCTGTTCACAGAACATTTAATGGTCAACCATGCAACCAAATGTTAGATCAGAGTGACACCAGCTTCAGGAAAAAGCCTGCTGTGCCTGGTTCAAAGCAAGAATACCATGGTGAGGAAGCACTTCTTTCAGGGCTATGGGGTGGAAAAGAGTAGGTAGTTTGACAGAGTTTTATAGCATTGTTCACAGTGTGGCGAAAGTGAAATGGAGAGAGGTTTTGTTCCCCTCCTCTCATAATAATAGAACCCAGAGTCAGTCAATGAAACGTATTAGTCATAAACCGAGAAGAATACAAACTGTTTCATGTAAGGCACAATTAATTTATGACACTCACTGCCGTAAGGTGTGTTGAATACTGCTGGGTTAGATGGCTCAGCCCTCCATATCCACAGATTCTTTATCCATGGATTCAGGTATCCATGGCTTGAAAATATTTTAAAAAAATATATGTAAGTTTATGTCAGTTCTAAAATGCAAACCTTGATTTTGCCATTTAATCTATGGGACGCCATTTTACTATCCATTGTATTAAATGGGACTTGCACATCCACCGATTTTGGTATCCACGGGGGGTCCTGGGAACAAACCCCAGTGGATAACAAGAGCCCACTGTACAAACAACTAGTTTGTAATCAAGCTCTGGTTATATATTTTATAATTTATTTTTATAAATTATTTTATTTTTATTTTATATTAAAAAAATTATTTTATAATTTTATATATTTTATCCTGTTCCTTTTCCCTGCACCGATGTTTTTAACCTTTATATTGTAGCAATTTTAACTTTTTTACTGTTTTACCTCTTTGTAAGCCGCTTTGATCATATCCATGGAAAGGCGGGGTAAAAATAAAATTTATTATTATTATTATTATTATTATTATTATTATTATTATTATTATTATTATTATTATATTATCTAAATACCAGTTGCTGAGAGCAACACCAGAAGAGAGCTACTGCCCTCGTGTTTCACATGTGGGCTTTCCGAGAGGCCATTGGTCAGACCATCGTAGGAAATAGGGAGGGCACTGAGCAAAATTAAGTTTTGATCTAGTCTTATGTTTTTAGGCAGCAATGATGCATTTGAAAAATGGAACTATTCGGAGGCTAGGAATCTGTTTGGATGGCCAGAACTGAATGAATTCACACAAATATCCACACCTAACTATCCAAAGCTTTCCTCATGTCAACAGTTTTATTATCACTGAGGGTGGGAGATATTTTTATTACTCCTACTATTAAAAAATTGAGACTCCACTGATTTACTGCAATTCACTCACAGATCTATGCATAAATCAGATCTACCTTCTACCCACTCCTGCTCAAAACTCTCTCTTTCTCTCCCTAGTATGGCTTTATCAACACTTGCCTGAAATCTCTTCTTATAGAAAAATATGGTGAAGAAACATGGGAAAATCTCAGGTAAAAATCTGTACCTTTACAACATTTGCAAGTGAAATTTGACAACTATGAATTTGTCAGCACTCCTCTTCTTACAGAGTCATTGCCTGTACATTCATATGCTGCTTATTTCACATTACTCAATGCTCTTCTGTATCCTGCACATATGGTACAAATTTACTTTGTAATTCTACATTGATTTAAGAACCAAGGAGGTGATAGTACTTTTGTTTAAAGTGTTTTTTAAAGTCAGCTAAAAGAACCTCAACAACAATAAAAACATTTCTGTCTAGATAAGTGGGTGTAAGTTTTCGATATTGGGCCTTTGCAGACTGTCAGAAATAGTGCAAATTGTCAACTTATGTTGCAGTCTTTACTTAAAATAATGTTGATTTAACTGGGTTGCTAATCATACTTTCTATTTCTCTTCACCTTCGGATATCATCTTTGTTGTTTCCACAGAACAAAAGCTGGTGTTGAAGATACCTTTATGACTTATACAATATATGATGACACAGTCACATTAAAATTGGTCCAGGAAGCCTGTAAAACTCTAAGTATTGAGATAATTGTTGACATTACTCTCTCTTTCTCCCTTCTTCTTCTTCTTCTTCTTCTTCTTCTTCTTCTTCTTCTTCTTCTTCTTCTTTATTTATTTATTTATTTATTGGATTTATGTCCCACCCTTTCTCCCTAAATAGGATTCAGTTCCTTTTTCATTTTTATATTTTATGAAATGAAATATGTACTTGTAAATCAATACCTTGAAATCAATATGAAACAAAGATTCTCTTTATTTTTACTCTGTCCCACTTTCTTTCCATTTTGTTACTTTACATTGTTGTTACTGTGTGCCTTCAAGTAATTTCTGACTTATGATGACCTTATCATGGGGATAAGAGAGGGTTTGTCTTTGCCTTCCTCTGAGGCTGAGAGAGCAGGACCTGTGGCACTTGCCCAAAATCATCCAGAGCCAGTGGGTTTCCATGGCTGAGCAGGGATTCGAACCCTGGTCTCCAGAGTCATAGCCCAACACCCAAACCACTACACCACGTATCTCTGGACCATATGAAAAGGGCCTTAGTCAGAGTCATTATTCTCCACCTCTGAAGTTGCCAAACAACTGTAATTGAATTCAGTGTGACCTGATGCCTGAAAAACCCTATCCCCACATTGTACTGACTTCTGAGTAAGCATGCATAAATTGGTCTAGATTATTCATTATTACTTCTAAAGCCAAAGCCCAGCATAAGATAAACCGAGTAGTATAATTTTTACTTTAGCTGAGTACTGAGGCTACACTGCAGAATTAATGCAACTTGATGTCACTTTAACCGCCATGGCTCAATGCTATGGAATTTTGGGATTTGTAGTTTTGTGAGAGATTTAGCCTTCTCTGTCAGAGAGCTCTAGTGCCACAATAAACTACAAATCCCAGGATTCCACAGCATTGAGCCATGGCAGTTAAAATGGTGTCAAACTGCATTAATTCTGCTGTGTGGCAACCGCCTGAGCAAAGGACTGAGTAAAACAAGTAACAGTGGAGATTCAAAAGCTTGCATTGTGTATTTTATACATTTTGGCTAGATGAATAAAGGTATCACCATTTTGTAGATTTTGAATGTTATTGTACTTTGGTATATGGCCAACATGGGTACCCCTGAATACGTTTCCTGTGAAGGTACCACATTTTAGCCTCTACGGGGGATCCTAAAGAGGGAGCCAATGGACTAGGACTTTATTATTTGGGGTTTCTTCCTCCAACAAAAGTAAAACATTTTTTTTTAATTGGGATTACATTTGGCACGTTGTAACAAAACAGCACCTCAAATTTTCCTAATGCAAAAGCATGGAGGCTTCTCTTGAGAGATTCAATGTTCTGTATCTAACAATGGCGGCTGTCACTTCACAAAGGATGGAGACGTCTTAGATCTCAGAAGAAGTACCTTTTTGCATTGCTAATGGAATTCAATTTTTATCTCCTGGGCTTTGGAATGCTTTGTTCCCAGAGCCACATGGCCAGAAGATGAAAGGGGCCTGCTTGCTTAGATATTCCTCCAAAGAACACTCCTTAAGAAAATACAAGCCAACATCATCCGTTTATTTTTTCTCCTGTATGATTCTTAACATCTTTGTCTGATGAAGAAGCCAGTGGAGCTTCGAAAGCTTGCATCATATAATATGCCTTTTGACCAAAGAAAGGTATCACTGTTTTTTGGATTTTGGATGTTATTGAGTAACATAATCAGATAGTTTCTCAACAATTGTAAGGAGCATCAGCAATGGCCTATATTTATAATGTGATTAAATACAAATAATGAAGTGCATGGTAACATAGTGTAGCAAGAACAAAATGCATTTGGAAAGTAACTTTCCCAGCTCTGATCTCTCCCATCTTAAAACGGTGGGAGAAGTGTAAATGGATCGTGTATTTGTTGGAGAGGCAGGAACAATGATATGTTGAGAGTCAGTAATAGGAATTGGGAAGTCTCTCTATCCAGATGAGGCATGTTTTGAGATAGAGGCCTCCTAGCACCCAGCCATGAGAGCCATGAGTGTGGTTTAAGTGTTGGACTATGACTAGAGACCAAGGTTTGATTTCCCACTCAGCCATGGAAACTCACTTTGTGACCTTGGGCAAGTCACACACTCTCACCTTCAGAGGAAGGCAAAAGCAGACCCCCTCTGAATAAATCTTGCCAAGAAAACTCTATGATAGGTTTGCTTTAGAGTTCCCATGATTTGTGACCTGAAGACACACCACAACAAAGCACTAGCCATCAACAGGCACAATTATTACATCTTTTCCTATTTTTCAAAAAAGGAAACAGTGGGAAAACATAGAAGGTTACAAATAGAAGGCAGTGACATCTTTGATCCCCCCTCCCTAATATTTTGTGAACAAGCCAAGGTGACTACATGATAAAAGCCACATCTGGGAACATCCCAGGATGTGAACTTTTGGGAAAGTTTGGTGGTTGCATTTTGCACGTACTAAAGATCCAAGTGATTGTTTCTCTGTCTCATTTATTTCTACTCAGAGGTGTCTGAAGAGGTAGTGTTGAAGCTTTTTGGGGAATACTTTTTCAATTTCTGTAAAATGTCAGGGTATGACAGAATGCTACGGACACTAGGAGGAAATTTGACTGAGTTCATTGAGAACCTTGATGCCCTTCATAGCTACCTAGCCTTGTCCTACCAGGTACCTCCTCTGCTGTGTATTTGCAATACTGAAGCACCTTAATACAAATAAGAAGTTTGAAAAGATGCATGTACATATATGACATGATGTGGTGATGGGACGTGATCTGATCTGTTGGCTAAGAGGAAAGTAATGTAACACAGCTATTGCTTGCAGTAATTGTCATGTGTGAAGCTGCCCTATGTTCATAGTGGTTTGAGAATTGGAATGGGACTTACAAGATTCAGATTATAGTCCACGCTGAGCTATGAAATTTACTGAATGATGTTGCATTAGTATATCTCAGGCTGCACACGCACTGCAGAAATAATCCAGCTTGACACCATTTTAACTACCATTGTTCAATGCTATGGAATCCTGGGAATTGCAGTATGTTGTGGCACCAGAGCTCTCTGGTAGAGAAGGCTAAATGTCTCACAAAACTACAATTTCCAGAATTCTATAGCATTGACCCAGGGCAGGTAAAGTGGTCTCAAACTGGATTATTTCTGCAATGCAGATTCAGACCTAGTCAGCCTGATCTACCTCACAGACATGTTGTAAGGATAAAGTGAGAAGGAGAGCTTTATATGTCACCTTTTTATTGGGAGAGAGGCAAAATATAACCCACAAACTAGAATAATTAAGTCAAGAGACAAAGAGGTTGTTTACTAGCAAGGAGTGATGATTCAGTGCACCAAGGTTGCTTAACTTTTGCTAAAGAGTCATCAATCCACAAATCTAGTCATATCAATACAAAAAAAGGTTTATATTTTAGCTCTTGCCATTGCTGTTTTCTGCTGTGACAGCTGGGAAACATATGATGTAGTTATTCTGCTATGCCAGTGTGTCTAGAGATCATGGAAAGTACTGAGAGAAAGGGAAGATTGGTTGCTACCATCTCTTGAATATAAAATAGGGAAAATTCAGAGTTTTATGATACTGGGTTTGGTTCTGCTAAGTAAGTGTTATGCGATTACTAAATTTCCCCATAATTTCATGAAGAAAAATTCAAATATTAAGTAGTGAATTCACCTCAAGCAATACAGGTGTAGCTATTGGAGCTTACTAAGAAAAGATTATTGTTTCATGTTCCCCACCCCACTCAGTTTGCCAATAGTTTCAGAGGGATGAATCCAGACTTAGGCATAGGCAATCGAATGTCCTTGCTTCCTGCCCCTATGGGGTAACATTTCTAGCCCCCTGAAATTGCTACACAGAGGGTCATGGGGGGGGAACTAGGTGTCACCCCTCTTCTGGGGTGTCACCTGCTGCAGTCTGCACCCCCTGCACCCGCTAGTGACGCCATTGATAAGCTGCATGTGGGAATTTCTTCAATGAAATTAAAATCCCATTTTTCTATCTAGGAAATGAACGCACCATCCTTTCGAGTGGAACGGACGGAGGGGATGATGTTGCTTCACTATTATTCTGACAGGAAAGGCCTATATCACATTGTCCCAGGTACAATACTCAAGAATTGCTTCTCATTAGGTTTTAAATCTGGACTATATGTTGTGCAAGCTTTCCCTAAAGAGCAGAGGAAAACAGATGGTGAACATAATAAGAGAGGGCAACCCTTGGGATCAAGGGCTATGCGATGGATTTTTAAGTATCCAAATTGGTCCCTGAGTGCCAGCTGCCTGTCCTTCAAATAGGCATACAATTTACATCAATGCTAGTTGATGCTGAAACTGCTTTGTTTCTAATGGAAACTGGATTATTATTTTTTTAAATATTGGGACTTCGGCTCCAGTACTGGGTCTCCAGTTTCATTTTGTACCTTTGCCCCAAAATGGCTTGTACATGATCAGCTGAATGCTAGGGTGGCCTTCTCCTGGTTTTCCTCAGCAGGCAAAGATTTTTAAAAAACAAACCCAAGAGGCTTTTGATAATCGAACTTTTTAAAAGAAAGGGCTTTTAAGAGTGTACTCTGTTGCTTTGATTGCCCTGTTTTTTTAGACTGCTTTTAACAATTTTTAGTGGTATGTTTTACACTATTTTTGAATAAACTGTTTAATTCCAATTTATTTGATTTGGTTTGATTTTGCTTTAACAATATTGCATTTCTTTTTAATTTGTAAACTTCCTTGAGTCTGGGCTTTAGAAAACGGCAGAGTATAGATAAAGATAACAATATCAACAGCAACAGGAAGTACTGAAGGAATTCCAGGAAGGCTTTCATATCTTATTCTGTTCCACCTTTCCCTCCTACCTCAAAAGACATCTTCAAAATTTTGAGGAGTTTTTCTTTTGAGGAGCCAGTGTGTTTATTAGGAACAAATCTTGCCAAACTAACCTTATATCTTTTTTTTAATTGGGTCGTTAGTTTAATAGATGATGGGAATGCTGTGGATGTAATTTATCTGGATTTCAGTACAACATTTGATATGGTTGCCTATGATATTTTAATTAGTAGTACACTGATTAAATATGGAATATATGGAAATCGCATCAGACAGATCCATAATTGGTTGGGAAACCGTTCTCAAAGAGTTGTCAGCAATAATTGTGCTTCAGTTTAGAACAAGTCCTCTGGTGGAGTGCTGCAGAGTTCTGTTCTGGAGCCAACACTCATCAATGTTTTTTATCAATTATTTAGATGATGAGGTGGAAAGAATCCTTATCAAATTTGTAGATGAAACAAAACTGGGTGGAGTAACTAATACATTGGAAGATAGGAACAGAATTCAAAAAGACCTTGATAAACTAGAAGACTGGGCTGAAATTAATGAAATGCAATTCAACTGAGACAAATGCAAAATAATAATAATAATAATAATAATAATAATAATAATAATAATAATCTACATTTAGGTGACAAAAAACAAATGCACTGGTATAGGATGGGGGTCACTTGGCTCTGCAGCACTATATGAGAAAAGGACATTGGGGTTATTGTTGATCATAAGTTGAGTTCTCCTTCCACCATGGATCATAAGCAGTGTGGTGCTCCAGCAAAGATGGCAAATGCTATCTTAGCCAGCATTAATAGAAGCTCTATAGTTCCCAAGTAAAGGGAAATAATAGTCCCACTATATTCTATGCTGGTCAGGCCTCAATTGGAGTACTGTGTTCAGTTCTGGATGCCTCATTTTAAGAAGGATATAGGCATGTTGGAGCAAATTCTGAGATGGGCAATGAAGATGTTAGTTGATATAGAGAAAAAACATATGAGGAAAGGTTGAAGAAGTTGGGCATGTTCAGCTTGATGAAAAGAAGTGTGAGGGGTGACATGATTGCACTCTTTAGATATCTGAACGGCTACCACAAAGAGGAAGGCAAAGGCCAAGTAGAACTAGGTTCAATGGTTTTAAGTTACAAGAAGGTAGATTTTGACTGAACTTTAGAAGGAACTTTTTTAACAGTGAGAGTGGTTTAGCAATGGAACCAATTGCCTACAGAAGTGGTGGGTCTCCTTCTCTGGATGTCTTCAGAAAGAGGCTGGGCAGCTACCTGCTGGGGGTGCTTTAGCTGGAGATCTTGCATTGAGCAACAGGTTAACCTTGATGGTCCATGAGGCCCCTTCCAACTCTACGGTTCTATGATTCCAAATAATGTGGGACATGGTATGCCAAAAAGGGGATGTGAAAATGGTCACAAATGACTTTCAACATTCTGAAGAAGCTCTCAGGAGGATGCAGACGGCAGCAGGGGATGGGAAACATCTCTTCTGTTAACATCCTTAGATTACTTTAGTTTACCTTCCAAGCCACTGTTTATGTGGTCATCTACCCCAAACCCTGTATTATCATAAAATGGTAATCTTATTTTTCCCCCTTTGCACTTAGGGATTCTTGAAGCTGTGGCCAAAGATTTCTTCAACAGTGAAGTGACACTGGAAATTCTTGCTCAAAATATAGAGAAGGAATGCACTGGGAAGAAAGAGCATGTGGTATTTTTCCTTTTACAGAACAGTAAATCAGCAAAGCACAAGATCAAACAAACAGCAAATTCTCCATGCAAAGACATCTCTGGGCAGGAAAAAGAGGTGATAAAATTGGTCTTGGAGAAAGGGGCTGGGCTGGGGTGTCTTAATTCAGAGTTAATACATTTGGCATCTACATAGGGCAGAGCTGAACAATTTGTGGCCCTAGGGTTGTAGTCAGCTGTTTTTGTAATCTTTGGTCCTCTTCCCTCAATGTATGAGGCTTCCTTTTGTTTCTCCAATGTGATTTATGCCATACTCTGCCAGCAATGCCCTTCAGCACTCTGCATTGGGCAAACAGACCAGTCCCTGAGCCAAAGAATAAATGAACATAAATCAGATATAAGGAATGGGAATACACCAAAACTGGTTGCAAAACACTTCAGTCTTCCTGGATATTCCATTGCTGACCTCAGGACAGCAGTCTTTGAACAAAACACACACACACACAAAAAAAAGCTACAAAGGAGGA